>OY856411.1:97335000-97935000 GCA_963693085.1 Alisma plantago-aquatica
ACCAACCATTCCAAATCTTTGTGACCAATTAGAAGACATCATTTTGAATTATTGCTTTTTCCTTCACTCAATCACTAGTACAGAAATGGGTTATAACGTCACTACCTGTAGGGTCAGTTTTTCCAAATAACCGACCTTATATGTCTACAAAAAATGTGGGCACCACTTAAGACCTCTTGGGTCAATTTTCTTAAAAAAATCGACCTTGTAGTGTAACTCTATAGGGTCAGTTTTCCAAATAACTAACCTTATATATCTATAAAAAATGTGGTCACCACTTAAGACCACTTGGGTCGCTTTTCTTAAAATAACTGACCTTGTAGTATATCTCTATAGGGTCGGTTTTCATAAAATAAATGAACTTATAGACAATCAGATTTAAAAGCCAATTACAATTTCCCGCGGCAAACGTTTGCTCGATTTTGGCTTCGTGCCTTGATCTATAGGGTCGGTTTCTCCAAATAACCGACCTTATATGTCTACAAAAAATGCGGGAGACATCTTGGATCCAGTTTGCCTTCACGCATGTATAAGCACCTCTAGGGTCAATTTTTTCTTATAACCGACCCTAGAGGACACCTCAGTCGACAATATTGTCGACCGAGTTGATTTTTGGATCCAATTTAGTTCACGAATGTATAAGCACATCTAGCGTCGGTTTTTTCCTTTTAATCGATCCTAGAGCTCCCCTCGGTCGACAAATTCATCGACCAAGGGGAGATCCAGATTTCCTTCATGCGTGTATAAGCACCTCTAGCGTCGATTTTTCCTTATAACCGACCCTACAGGGCCCCTCGGTCAACAATATTGTCGACCGAGATGAATTTTGGATCCAGTTTAGTTTACGCATGTATAAACACCTCTAGCGTCAGTTTTTTCATTTTAATCGACCCTAAAGGTCCCCTCGGTCGAGAAATTCATCGACCGAGAATGAGTTTGAGTATTTTTAAATATCCCGCTTATCTCTAGCGTCGGTTTTGATTGTTTTAACTGATGCTACAAGTCGGTCCCGGGGCATGAAGTGGTCGAGACCTAGTCTTTCTCTCCCGCAAAACATAAATTTCTTTCTCTTTTTCTCTCCTGTGGCGCCGATACCTTTTCTTCTTTCTCTCCTTGTGTCATTCCACCGCCGATTCCTTCTCTTCCTTCTCTCCTGCGTCATCAATTTTCATTGTTGCCGCACCACCAAAGCCTTTGCCAAGAAGCTCGTCATCGTGTTCAAAGAGGGTCGTGGTGTCCGTGAAGCCCTTGCCACCTCTCCACACCGCCAAAGCCCTTACCTCCTCTCCGCGAAGAGAGCTCGTCGTCGCCGCCTCTCCACACTTCCACGAAGGTCTCCGCCTCTCTGTGAAGGTCGTCACATCATCCATGAAGGTCGCCGCAATTTCCAAGTAAGGTCACCGCTTCCCTCATTCCCGAGTTCGTTCCCACCACCACGGTAGCGTCCAAGTCCACTCTCGGTCAACAATTAGTCGACCGAGAGCCCACTTGCGCACAGCGTCCAGGTCCACTCCCAGTCGAGAATTCGTCGACCGAGAGTGGACCTAGACGTCGCGCACAGGTGGGCTCTCGGTCGACTAATTGTCGACTAAGAGTGGACCTGTGCTCCTTTAACTACATAGTTATATTGTTTTTCCATTTTATATGATTTGATAACCCAACCAATAATAAAAACATGTATTTTTTCATATGTAATCATTATATAAATTCTAGAAATTAATATGAGATTAGACATGTGTACTCCTAGATTGACACTTTAGGGTTGATGCATGATGTTTAACTTAATATATAAATATGAAAATAATGCATTTATATATTAACTTAGAAACCCGTTCAAAATTTACTCACTAGGAGTAAACTTTGGATAGTCCCCAGTTTGGGACTATTTTTGGATATTTAATCTCACTTAGGATGTAACTGTATAATGTATGTTTAGTTTTGAAGAAAATTTCAGTAGGATTTCCTCATTTGTTCTCTGGGTACATATGTGAGTGGTTATTTGCCATTTACATCGATGTACTTGAAGAACATAGGGGAAATGCTGCTGAAATTTTCTTCAAAACGAAACATACATTATACTGTTACTAGTGAGATTAAATATTCAAAAATGGGATAGGTGGTACACTTTAGTATATAACTAATTAACTTCCTATCAATAAAAACTTAAAGATTATAGTATCAATATTAAACAGTTAGTTTTATAATTAATTTTAATGTGATATAGAAAATGGATTGAAGTTGGATGTCTATCAAGAACCGTTACAGTCTAGAGTTTGCCAGAGGTATTGATGAATTTATTAGAATTGCTGAGGAACATAGGAAACTACCTACAGATAGGCTATATTGTCCATGTAGAAATTGTTGTAACAATTTGAAAGTTGATATTGTTGAGGAAATTAAGAATCATGTCATATGCAATGGGATCATACAAGGTTATAATGAATGGTATTGGCATGGAGAGAAATTTAATTATGGATCAGAAAATGTCGATAATAATAGTTGTGGCATAGAAGATATAGATAATGATGATAATGTTAATGATGAACCGATTCAAGATGACTGGATTCAGGATGATATGGTTGATGATATGCTAAGTAGTTGTTGGGACAATGTCATTGATCCACCTTCTTTATTTGCAAACATTGTCCATGATGCTGAAAAACCATTATATAAGAGTTGTACTAAGTTCACGAGGTTGAGTGTTGTGATGTGATTATATACTCTTAAAGCTCAAAACCGGTGGAACGATAAGAGTTTCACTTCACTGTTGTCTTTGTTAAAGGAAATTCTTCCTGAAGGCAACGAGCTTCCAATTTCAACATATCATGCAAAGAAAATAATGTGCCCAATTGGAATGGAGGCTAAGAAGATTCATGCATGTCCAAATGATTGTGTGTTATTTTAGAAGGACTATAGTAATTTGATAAATTGTCCAAAATGTGGTGCGTCGAGGTATAAGACCACAAATTCAACTAAGGCTAAAAATGGCTCTCCTTCCAAGGTGATGTGGTATCTACCAATAATACCACAATTTCAACACTTATTTGCTAATACAGAAGATGCGCAAAAATTGTCTTGGCATGGGGAGTTAAAGGCCAATGATGATGGTGTCCTACGACATGCATCTGATTCACCACAATGGAAGAAAATTGATTTACTATACCCTCAATTTAGTAAAGAACCAAGAAACTTAAGACTTGGACTCTATACAGATGGAATGAATCCCTATGGTACATTAAGCAGCCAACATAGCACGTGGCCTGTTATGATTGTTATATACAATCTTCCTCCTTGGTTGTGTATGAAAAATAAGTATCTGATGTTATCAATATTGATATCAGGGCCCAAGCAACCTGAAAATGATTTTGATGTTTACCTTCAACCTCGAATTGATGACCTAATGAAACTATGGGAAGAAGGTATTATGACATATGATGCTTCACGTAAAGAGATCTTCAGTTTGTGTGCTATGTTATTTTGCATGATTAATGACTTTCCAGCTTATGGAAATTTGTCTGGATATAGCATAAAAGGATACAAAGCATGTCCTGTTTGTGAGGAAAATACTGATTCAATAAGACTGAAACATGGTGGTAAAATCGTATATCTTGGTCATCCGAGATTTCTCCCACCAGTGCATCCTTATCAAAGGCAACACAAATCCTTTAATGGATGAACTGAGGAACGAAGTGCTCCTAAACCTATACCAGGAAATGTTGTATATGATAGGGTGAAACATATTGTTAATGAATTTGGAAAGAGTTCTAGTAGTCGTTCACTCACATGTGACAAATCTCTATACAAGAAGTGGTCAATATTTGCATGATTAATGACAATTACACATTGCATTAATGTCATGCATGTTGAAAAAAATATTTGTGATAGCATCATTGGTACGCTATTGTACATATCAAGAAAGACTAAAGATGGCATCAAATCTAGAAAAGATTCAGAATTAATAGGTATAAGAAAAGAATTATCAGTGGAGATCAGAGGTCGCCACACATATTTACCACCAGCTTGTTACACTTTGTCAAAGAAGGAGAAAAAGGCTTTCTGTGAGTGCTTGTATAATATTAAGGTTCCACAGAGATACTCTTCTAATATTCGTAGATTGGTATCAATGAAGGATCTGAAGTTGATAGGTCTCAAATCTCACGATTGTCACACCTTAATGCAACAAATTTTATCTGTGGCTATTCGATCTATAATGTTGAAGCATGTAAGGTTTGCAATCACAAGACTCTATTTCTTCTTCAATGAGTTGGGTTTCAAATTGGTGAATTTTGAAAAGATTGGTGAGAAAGATGAGCCATTCATCATGGCAGACCAAGCAAAACAAGTATTCTATGTTGATGATCTGACAAATAAAAATTGGTTTGTTGTTCTTCATGGAAAAAGACAGTTTACTGTAGAACCTATAAATGAAGAAGAATACTACGAAAAGTATGATGATTCCATACCATTCTCAGTTGGTTTGCCAAGTGTAAATGTTGAAGATAACACCGATGAATATTATAAACGTCATGACCATGCTGAAGGAATTTTACTTGACTAACAACTCAACTAATACTAGAGGCATGTATTCTTTGAATTATTTATTTTATTATCATTCAAGCAAGTAATCTCTTAAATATACATCATATATCATGTATACCTTATCACTCGTGCTTTTATTATCACTTATTTGTTTTATCATGTATACTTGCAGGTTCTAAAATGGCGAGGGAAGATAAACATTCTGAGCATGAGCATGAGCACCATGAGGATGGTAGTGGTGATGCTAAGAAAAGTAGAGGTCCCACACTAATGCGTAGGCTGCAGGAGCTCAGGGCTAAAGGGGACAAATTGCCAGTCCAGTTTGATATTATAGGAGCACTTGTTGGGGAACATGCTAGTTCTTTCAAGCATTACGTAGGGGCGACCATGCGCAGTAAGGTGGCAATAGATATAGAAAATTGGCATGATGTTCCTAATGCCAAAAAGACCTCATATGGAAAGATATATCTGTGAGTGGAAGTGATATTATTTTAATATGTTTTTTATCTATTGATTCTAATTTAGTTTTCTTGGAATTAATTCCTTTTCAAAACAACATTATTAATTGCTTCTTTTGTATGTATAGGGTGTTTTTCATCTAAATGAAAAAGATCACAAGAAAAGAGTGCTACAACGTTGTGGTGTACGATGGAGGGATTTTAAGACATATCTCGCAAGGGAATTTATAGATAATCCTAAACAAAAGAAGAAAGCAACATATGTATATATTTTTATAGATCCAAAGGTGTGGGAAAGATTTGTTGCAGCTAGGAGATCGGATGAGTTTCAGGTAATAAAGATTGTGATGTATTGTATGAATCTTTAATTTTATACAATTAAGGAGGTGAATCTTTTATACATGTTTGCCAAGTCTAAATTGCAATACCTCATTTTAAATGATCAGTCTATTCACCAGGCTCAAAAGGAAAGATGGGCTAAAAATCTGCATGACCATCACTTGGGGCCCAGTGGTTATGCCTTCCGCCGCCAACTATAAGAGAAGCAATCCTCTTCTGGAGAAGAATCTAGTACAACTCAAGCTGAGCTTCCACCCCGACACTTGACATTAATTGATGCTAGAAAGATTCGAGTAGGTGAAATTGTCAACCCTGCAACTAAGGAGGTGGCACAAAAGATGGTAGGTTTATCTCAACTAAGTAAAGAGTAACTCCCACAAACTTAGATTTATTTATATCTAATTGATATTGTGATTTAATATTTTTATTAACTATCAATAGATTGATCTCCATGAGCAAAGGAAGGAAGGAAAGTTCATCCCAACTGGCCACTTGGATGAACTATCAGTTGCTCTTGGTACGAAGGAGCATCCTGGCCGTGTTAGGGGATTAGGAGTTGGCATAGGATTCAAGTCTTATTTTGGCCCTTCACAATCTAAAAGAGGTCATGCAGGAGGTCTTACACAAGAGGAGGTTGAAGCATTAGTAGCGTAGAAAGTAGAAGAAATAATGTCTTCATTTTAGCCTACTCAACCTTCTCAACCTATTCATACTGTGCGTCTCTCAAGTGATGTGATACAAGCCCATGCTCCAGTTGTAGAAGGTCATGGGAGCACTCCCAATGACCCACCACAACAATCTGCAGTAAGTTTTTGTTCTATATGTTGTGTTATTAGTATGATAAATATATATATATATATATATATATATATATATATATATATATATATATATATATATATATATGATTATATATATAGTTGTAACAGGTATCTATTCTAGTGCTTCTTATATAACTTATATTATTTCAATCTAGGTTGGTATGAACTGTAAACTTCAAATGGAGGTTCCAGAATATAATGTTGTGGTAGCGGGCAAGGTGTACAACCTTGGTGCTACATTGCATTGCCAACGAATTACTGATGACATTTGTCGTGTGTCCATCCATCTTGTGTATGACAGAATGGGGGACAAACCACTACCCATACCTAATCTTGAACATAGTACAGTTGAAGAAGCTGAGGGTTCTATGGTGGGTTGGCCTAGACACTTGGTTATCAATGACAAGGTATACCTTATTTCTACCATATTTTTCATATTTGACTGCATATATGAACTCATGTAATATAAGTATGTAATTTAATTAACAGGTTTGTAAACCAAAAAGTAAAAATTCTACTAGTCGTCCTCCTATGCCCAAGCCATCTTTCATTCTCGAAGCTACATTCGACGAATTGGGAAGCAAATGTAAATGTTTGTGTCGATACTTAGCCAACCAAAGCACGGGATCACATATGTTGGTCAATTTAACAGAAGATGCAGCTGGGAGGGACTTTGAGATTTTTATTTTTCTTGATGATATTATAGAGTTGTTCATGTATGATTGGCTGAATACTTTGATAATAAAAGTATTGACAATGTAAGGATCTATCAATATAGAAAATTCCAATACACATTTTTAGCTTATTTCTATATGTGGAAATAATTACAAATGTTTTACAGCCATTTATATATTGAGATCACAACCTTTGATATAAGGAATGTTGGATTCTTAGTTCCTTCAATCACTAGTCAAGTGGAGACCCATTTTGAGGATGTGAATGAGTACTTCTCTACTGCATTCAAATATTTTTCAAGTGAGGGGAAGGAAATTATCCTAATTCTTTTTAATGTCCAGTAAGTATTATTATTCAATATAATTTTAATAATGAATAAAATTATTTATTTTAATGTTTGTTTTATTCTTACTCAGAGCTAGACTATTTATTATCTTGACCCAATGGGTAAAACAACAAGGGGTCACAAACTGAAATTGTCAGCTATGGAGTAAGCATAAAGTTAGTCAATGCTTCAAAATGATATTTCTATTTAGAATTTCTATTTTACCAACTATCATTTAATTGATAGGGGTATAAAGGCTTTTTGTGAAGCTGGAGGACAAATACCCACAAAATTAAAGACATTGACTTTGAAAAATGTCAAGGTAGCTACTTTGACATCTTCTTAGTCTTATATGTATTAATTTTCAAGTCTTATATGTCAACTCTTATAGTCTTATCTCAACTGCTGTTTATAGTAGTTTACTAACATTAAGTATAATTCGTTATTTGTAGTGTCCTATGCAAAATAATGACTGGGCTTGTGGCTACTATGTAATGAAATATATGCAAGATATTGTCAAACAAGCATCACATGACATTCAGACTATAAGTCAGGTAATAAAGAATAACATCATAAATTTACAAGTGATTGTAGTCATTTTATAAAATATTAGCATGTGCATTTTCTGTTACAGATCTTTACAACTCAGCCATACACACATGTGGACTTAAATGAATTTCGAGAAGAGTGGTCAGATGCTTTTCTAAATGAAGTCAATATAGCATTGGCTTAAATATGTCAGCTCCATTTATATATGTGGTTTGAGTACTCTTTCATATTTACTTTTGTACTGACATTTAATATCATCTCAGACTTGCAATCTATCATTTTGTAAATTATGATGTGATTATGAATCTTTTTTGTTATGAATGTGTGGTTTTGAATGGTGACAGTTGAGCATCAATGCTCCCCTTTCCCAAAATATATGAATCTTCTTGTTCTTCTGTTCTATTTCAGTTTCTGCAGAAATTTAAAAAAAATTGTAACTTCTAGCGTCAGTTTTTTTAAAATAACCGACCCTAAAGATGAATAACCACTTCAGTATAAACTCCTCAGTCGAGAAAATTTTCGACCGAAATGTAACTTCTAGCGTCGGTTTGTGTAAAAAACCGACCCTAAAGGTCCTCTATAAGATTTGTTATTTATAAAAACTGACCCTAAAGATTGAATAAACATTTCAGTGTACCCCTCAGTCGACAATTTTGTCGACCAAAATATTTTCGGTCGACAATTTTCTCGACCGAGAGAGTTTACATGATCGGTTTTTTTAAAATAACCGACCCTAAAGATTGAAAAACTACTTCAGTGTACACTCCTCGATCGAGAAAACTGTCGACCGAAATGTAACTTCTAGCATCGGTTTGTGTAAAAAACCAACACTAAAGGTCCTCTATATGGTCGGTTATTTATAAAAACCGACCCTAAAGATTGAGTAAACATTTCAGTGTACCCCTCGGTTGATAATTTTCTCGACCAAGAGAGTTTACAAGGTTGGTTTTTTTGGAATAACTGACCTTACATGCTCCTTTTTCTCATTTGTGTCATATGTTTTACAACCTTTTGCGTCGATGTTTACTCTGTAAGGACGGTTTTGTTTGGTCAAAAAAATCAACACTATAGAAAAAATTCTATAGCGACGGCCACTTTGGGGTCGGTTATTAAGTGACGCTACATGCTTAAAAAAACTGACGCTATAGACCATTCATGTACTAGTGAATCTTCTCACATGTTTTCTCAATTTTTTTTTCTGTTGTGTGATTTATATATCATCTTTTCACATGTTATCACACACAAATTTGGTTCATTCTGATATAATTCAGTCTCTTTTCATATTACTTTTGCCATCTTTTTTTTATTCTACTTATTCCATAACTTGCATTGCAGATTTGCCACAAAAAGAACTGAATTCAGATGTTATTTCAGCTGAAACAGCAGAATGCATGACGTGCAAGTCAGACGCACCGCGTGCACCATTCCAAAGAAAGATTTGGTTCGTTCAAATAGCAGAATGCATGGTGTGCAAGAAAGACGCACGGTGTGCACATTTCCAAAGAAAAATCAGATCGTTCAGCCAGAAGAACGCACGACGTGCGCGGAGAAAATACACGGCGTGTGAGTTTCCAGAAGTGCACAGAAGGACGAACGCACGACGTGCACACTGATGCACGGCGTGCACCTAGAATGCAAACTGCTGAAGAACTGTTTTGGAAAGTCGCACGACGTGTATATCCTCAGCGCACACCGTGCACAGATCAGCCCGATGCAAACTGCACTGCAGGTGCACAACGTGCACCCAAAAGGCACGACGTGCACCTGGCAGTTTCAGAAATACAAAAATTTAGAATTCGATTTTAAAAGAAAGAGGGAAGGCAAGGGACGGTTATGTTCAGTCAATTGAAGAGTTTCTCTTGTCCCAGAGCCAGAGGAGAGCAGAGGAGGGCGATTTGGAAGGATCCAAGGAGGTTTCTTGCATAAGGGGACCATTTCTTCTTCTCCACTTCTCCATTGTCTTCTTCAAGGTGCAGCCAAGCTTCCCCAACTCCAAGTAGCTTTTTGGTAAAGGAGCTAGTTCATCTTGGAGCAGCTAAAGAAGGGAACTTCATCCTCAAGTCGGAATTCTTCCTTCTTGTGGTTACATCTTTAGTTCTCTTTGTCTTTTCCCTTCTAAACCATGTTTAGAACTGAAATTTCTGTAGCAAATATGTTGTACATCATTATGGACGAGTAGACTCCCTTTTCTTGGGCATGTGAGAGTAGCTCCCATGTCATAGCATGTATGGAACAAGTAATTTCGTACTAAATAATATGCTTCTTGTTTCTTAACCATGAAAGTACCGGTTTACTATTTTCTTGCATGTATTGCTGGCCACCTTATGTGCATGTTTTCTACTTTCTTACTTGATCTGAGAAGATAAGTAGGAATGTATGGAGGTGCTCTTCTTGGCAACTCTTCCTCTTCTACGAAGGTAGAGAGGAATGAGTTGAGGAATAATTTGTGATCAAAAATGAAATTCACCCACGAGAGTGTTGTTTTAAGTTACGATCGTTGCATTTACACCGGGAGGTGAAATGTAACACAACCTTTCCTTGAAACAAGAACTTATGTATGTTTACACTAACGAGTGAATATGTGTCTAAATGGGTTGAAGCCATTCCAACCCAAGCACAGGATGCCAAATCTGTAATTAAGCTTTTTCAAAAGATTATTTTCCCTCGGTTTGGAGTTCCACGTGATGTAATTTCTGATGGAGGAACACACTTTGCTGAAAAATAATTTAAAAATCTTCTCTCTAAGTATGGTGTGATAAGATCTCTACACCCTACCATCTCCAAAAATCAGGGCAAGTAGAGATTTCAAATAGGCAACTGAAGAATATTCTTGAAAAGACTGTCTCTAGTTCAAGGAAAGATTGGGCATTAAAGATAGATGATGCACTATGGGTATATCGCACAGCCTACAAAACCATCATTGGGACTACTCCATTCAAGTTGATATATGGCAAAGAATGTCACCTTCCAATGGAATTAGAGCATCGTGCTTTATGGGCAATTAAGTTCTAGAATTTTGATATGAAGAGAGCAGGAGAAAATCGTCTTTTGCAGCTGCAGAAGCTTGAAGAACTTTGTCTTGATGCCTATGAGAATGCAAAGTTGTACAAAGAAAGAACAAAAGCTTGGCACGATAAAAGAATTTACAGGAAAGACTTCCAAGAAGGAGACAAAGTATTGTTATTCAACTCTAGATTAAAGCTTTATCTAGGAAAGCTGAAATCAAAGTGGTCCGGCCCGTTCCTAGTGCTAAAGATTTTTCCATATGGAGTTGTAGAACTCCAAGGCAAAGATGGAACCTTCAAGGTCAATGGACAACATTGCAAATGCTACTCTTGTGAAGAAGAAGTGGAGAAAGGAGTCTCTTGCTCCATCCAGGATGCCTGAAGATTTAGAAGAAGTCTTACTCCAGACTTTAAATGGAGGACCTCATGGGAGCTGACCCCACATTAGGATAGATTTCTTTTAAGTTTTTCGAGTCAAAAACACTCTTTAATTTCGTTAATAAACCTTTCATGGATGAATGTAATAATCTAGACTTGATTTCAATTCTATCCGCCTTTGTTTACTGCTGACTATCTACAATTTTCTGCAGAAGTCGCAAAGTGCACGGCGTGTCTTTTGAAGACACGACGTGCACCACACTAAAAATTGCAGCGGAGGATGTTCTGGAAACTCACATGGCGTGCATTACCAAAATGCACGCCGTGTACCTAATATGCGGAATCTGTAGGAAACTTTCTGGAAACTCACACGCCATGCAGCTGGAAGTTTGACAATCTGGAATTTTTCTGAAAACTAACACGCCGTGCGTTTTCAATGTGCACGGTGTGCATCTAGGAATTAGAAATTGCTATAACTCTCTGGAAATATGCACGTCATGCATTTTATATCTGCTCGATGTGTACCTGGTCTTCGAAAATTTCTATAAATCTTCTGGAAACTGACACGGTGTGCATTGTCCAAATGCACGCCGTGCACCTGGGAAATGGAATTCTGTGAACTTTTTGGAAACTTGCACGGCGTGCATTTCCAAAACACACACTGTGCACCTGGACGTAAGCGAGAAATTTAAAAACAAACTTTAGAGAAGTGCGCGATGTGCAGTTCAAACGCACGCCGTGCACTTACTCGTCAAGTTTAGAAAAAAAGAGTCGGAGTGCACGACCTAATCACTCCAACCCTAGCAGTCGTGCACCCTGACCCTAAGTCGTGTGAGCCGCTGCCCACCGGAACCAGAGAAAACACACACCATTCCGCCAGCCGTGCACGTGCCTTCTTCTTCCTCAGTAGCCGTGCACGCGCCTTCTTCTTCCTTAGCAACCGTGCATCCTCAGCAGCAGCCGTGCGCCAGTTTCCTGCTCCATCTCGGCCGCTCCGCAGGCATCCCGCTACCTTCCGCCATCTTCAAGCTGAGCTCGGCAAAAGCAACGCCACCGTGCCACCAGCCGCCATCACCATCCAACAGCTAGCAGCAGTAGTAGCTACAAACCACCGCAGTTTTCTTCTCCATCTCGGTGTTCCAGCAGCCAGCCACCAACCACCTCGTCGCCGCCGTCGACAAAGCAGCAGCAGCTAGCAGCCGCCTGCATGCGGCCAAACCGACGTTGTTTTCTGCTATGGCCTTCTTCTCCGACAACGCTGTAGCTAGAAGCAACCACCGTCACCTGGTTCCGAGCATTGGAAGTAACAACTTGGCCCAAAATCGCAGCCATCTATGCAGATTTATGAACTGCCCCAGATCTACAGTTGCACGCCGAGCACCCACTTTGCACTTCGTGCGTTTAGATGTCTGAAGAAGAAGAATAGTACATTTGCACGCCGTGCATCATCTATACGCACCGTGCACCAGTTATGGAGTGAATGGCACCAATCAAGCAGAAGTCAGGCCGACGCCATGGAATAGCTTACTCTTCTTCTGCACCTCCCGCTACTGCAAATCCACCTTCCGCATCAGCACCTGTGGCATTTGTACCCTCTACACAGTTCAGGGTCAGACCTGAGGAAGATGCCGACTACCAGTTCCTCATCACAAGGCGTGTGTTGCCCTCCCGCCACATGTGCGATGAAACCCTTAACAAATTGGGTTTAAAAATGAGGTAGTAGATCATTTAACATTTTTGGGTTTACACTACCTCTGCACCCAAGTTACTAAAACCTACGAGTTTCTCACTACTTTCAAGTTTGAGAATGACCCACATCACCGCAACACGCCTTATCAGAAGATCAACTTTCGACTTTTAGACAAATCTTTTACTATGGATCTTCATCGGTTTTGTGTTTTGCTTAAATGCAATTTCGGCGGTTACATTGATTATCCTCCCGCCTTCAATAGTGATTTGTTCTAGTCTGAGATCACTTCTGAAACGGTGCATAGAGCAAGGAATGCTTCAACTTCAGCTATCCACAATCCAATTTTCCGAGTTATTCATCGTCTTCTTAGCATAAGACCCTTTGCCAAGAATGAAACTCAAGGTGTAGTAGGAAAGACTGATCTATTCTTTATATGGTACTTGGTAAACAATGAGAAAATTAGTTCTGGCTACTACATTATTAATAATCTACTTGAAACAAAAAAGCAAAAGAAAAGGGAGGCAGGTGACATTATGTGCGGCTGGCTACTAAGCATACTTGCAATGCAGTTGGGTTTAGATGTGGGTTCTCTAGAACCTGCACTGGGTAAGAACCTTGTTGATATCAACTATCTCATCTCTTGTGGCCTGATCTCCATACATGGCAACAACACATATAAGTTCAAGGTTTTTATCACAAAGAAGCAGTTCATCACCATCCCCGATGTAGCTCGGAATGTCATCAAGAACAAGGCTACCTGGAAGGTAGAGCTACAGCCAGAGACTGACGAGGAGACACCCACCCGGGGTGCCAGCAGCTCTACACTAGGGCCTACACCAGCAGCCCCTACTCTGCCACCGTCCACCAGTACTCAGACATAGTACAGCTGGACAATGCCAGACGTGAATCACCTTTACGGCTATGTGCAGCGGAGATTTGATCACCTAGACACCCGCCTTGACCAGATGGGCGCACAGTACGACACCCGATTTGACCATTTGAGTGCACAATACACTACTATGTATGACATGGTCAACAGGATGGATGCGTGGCACATCTCGCAAGGCCACTACCCGACACCACAGTCTTTCCAGACTCCTCCCTGCCAGGAGACCGCAGTTCCAGAAGTTCCACAACATGATTTTCCCCAACAACAGCCACAACAGGACCAGCAGCAACAGCCAAACTCATCCGCCACGCTGATGGACATCCCTGACATCATCAGTCAGTTCTTCCCTGAGCAGGGAGGCAGCCGATCCTTTTTCTGATTTCTTCATGATAGGTATCCAGTTGTGACCTCCATAAGTTCGATTGAAGCAGTGAGGACACTGCTGATTTCAAGCTTAGGGAGGGCACAACCTGCCAGTAGTGGTAGTCATTCAACATTTTTCTTTTTCGAGTCAATAGTGTCAGTTGTTTTTCCATTTATTCCATTTTATTCCATGTTCTTTTCCATGATGGCAATATCTATATGTTTTGAGACTATCTTATTAAGAATGACCCCCCTCTAGCATGCTGAAATTTTCTGTCCTTTATATGTTTTGGCTATATTTAAGAGAGAAACAATTAAGAGCATGTTTGAATGAAATGGAAGCTTAATTTTCCCATGTACTTTGATGTGATTTGTGTTTGTAGTTTGATATCTCAAATTTTTACATATTGGACTACTCAATACATGTAATGGTTTCAAATTCTGGAGGAATAATTAACTTGCAATACTTTTTAGAATACGAGATATTCTTGCCAAACTTTTAGTCCATTTGCAAATCGACTTTTCAGTGAAATTTTTTCAAAAGAATGATCAAAATCTTGCTAACTTTAACATTCTAACTGACTCTTTGGTGTTGCACAATCAATAGTTTATTTTCACCCAATAAAAGATGGCATATGGCCCTCATATTATGCTATCCTAGTGTGAGTCCGATCTGGCAACGATGGTTAGGTGATATGAAAATCAAAAGAGGGTAAAAACAACACCCCAACCGACATTCCTCGTGAGCATAAGCCTAAATTAGCAGCCGAATGTCGGAAACCCAAAAATCTTATCATCATATCCATATGAAAAAGGGTGCAGCTAAGCTTTGTTAATGTTAACATCAGTTTGATCATCTTATATCCATACTAGCTAAAAGCTTGTAATGTACATGCACTGACTGTTTGGCTTGATTATCCAAACTCTACTTAGTGCTGTCTTGTTGAGCTTTTCGCTTAATTTGAAACCAACCATGCTGAACTTAATTTATCTATCTAAGATGTTGAAAAATTTGAGATGATAACGATGAACACAAACACAAAGTACATAGTTGACTGAGCTAATTGCATATTCTCTTTCCATTTCATCCATGCATGAGCTAATTTTCCTCTTTAAATATAGCCTTGTTCCTTTTTGCTTGAGGACAAGCAATAGTTCAATCTTAGGGGGATTTGTTGTGTGATTTATATATCATCTTTTCACATGTTATCACACCCAAATTTGGTTCATTATGATATAATTCAATCTCTTTTCATATTACTTTTGCCATCTTTTTGTTATTCTACTTATTCCATAACTTGCATTGCAGATTTGCCACAAAAAGAACAGAATTCAGATGTTATTTCAGCTGAAATAGTAGAATGCACAGCGTGCAAGTCAGACGCACAATGTGCACCATTCCATAGAAAGATTTGGTTCGTTCAAACAACAGAATGCACGGTGTGCAAGAAAGACACACGGCGTGCACATTTCCAGAGAAAAATCGGATCGTTCAACCAGAAGAACGCACGACGTGCACAGAGAAAACGCACGGCGTGCGAGTTTCCAGAAGTGCATAGAAGGACGAACGCACGACGTGCACACCGATGCACGGCGTGCACCTGGAACACAAACGGCTGAAGAAATGTTCTGGAAAGTCGCACGGTGTGCATATCCTCAGTGTACGCCGTGCACAGATCAGCCCGATGCAAACTGCACTGCAGGTGCACAACGTGCACCCAAAATGTATGGCGTGCACCTGGCAGTTTTAGAAATACGAAAATTCAAAATTCGATTTTAAAAGAAAGAGGGAAGGCAAGGGACAGTTATGTTCGGTCATATGAAGAGTTTCTCTTGTCCCAGAGCTAGAGGAGAGCAGAGGAGGGCGATTTGGAGGGATCCAAGGTGGTTTCTTACATAAGGGGACCATTTCTTCTTCTCCACTTCTCCATTGTCTTCTTCAAGGTTCAACCAAGCTTCCTCAACTCCGAGCAACTTCTTGGGAAAGGAGATAGTTCATCTTGGAGCAGCTAAAGAAGGGGAATTTTGTCCTCAAGCCGAAATTCTTCCTTCTTGTGGTTACATCTTCAGTTCTCTTTGTCTTTTCCCTTCTAAACCATGTTTAGAACTGAAATTTATGTAGAAAATCTGTTGTACATCATTATGAACGAGTAGACTCCCTTTTTTTGGGCATGGGAGAGTAGCTCCCTTTTCATAGCATGTATGTAATAAGTAATTTCGTACTAAATACTATGCTTCTTGTTTCTTAACCATGAAAGTACCGGTTTACTATTTTCTTGCATGTATTGCTGGCCACCTTATGTGCATGTTTTCTGCTTTCTTGCTTGATCTAAGAAGAGAAGTAGGAATGTATGGAGGTGCTCTTCTTGGCAACTCTTCCTCTTCTACGAGAGTAGAGAGGAATGAGTTGAGGAAAAGTTTGTGATAAAAATGAAAGTCACACATGAGAGTGTTGTTTTAAGTTGCGATCATTGCGTTTACACCGGGAGGTGAAATGTAACACAACCTTTCCATGAAACAAGAACTTATGTATGTTTAAATTATTGTGTTCCTTTGATTTCTTTGATATGTGAATGTAATACTAATGTCCAAGATTCCTAATAATTCTGAAAATCGAACTTATTTTTGTGGTTCTTGCTTGCTAGTTAAAATCTAAATTTCCTGTAGTTAAAATCTGAATTTTATGTTTTAGACAAACTTTCTCCTCTCTTAAAACCGATCTAGATTGTTGAACTTTAGTGTTTTTGCACTCAATTAATTTTACTAAGCTCCTTGTGTTTGACCTCGACTATACTACCTCCGTATACTTGCGGAGTTGGGTTAAGTTGAGTAAACTATCCTTTATTTGGATTGAAACTCGTTAGTGTAGACAACCAACATTTTCCAATCTTAATATCTTTTTAAATATCTGTAGGTTTTCACAACATCTTAATACAAAATATGTGATATAGTGGTCAAAAGATAAATTACCTATGCCTCTTGTCACGTCTTATAACCACATTTGTATCCATGTTGAAAAAAAAGATACAATCATCATGACCCACCTCTCAGAATCCTATGCACAACATTATCAAGATTGGAGTGGTCACCCAATTTGTATTGTTGTTGCTACATGGAAAGCTTTCTCCTCATACTTGTCTTCATTGTACTTAGAAGAAGAACTCCTGGTAAGATATTTTGTTATAAAAATATATTTTATGGATTAAATACAATTGATATTACTTATTTAACTTTTCATGAACTAAATTAATCGACAAATCCACCATCCAAATAGATGATGGATGCTACTGTTGCTATCTAAGAATTTTGTTTCTCTTACTTTGATTCTTTGCTCTTCAAGACAAGATGCCCATCAATAAGTTATTTAGCTACAAATTATACATCTAATGCATGTCATACCAATGTTTTCATCTCTATACCTCCTCATGCAATATACTAATCAACAAAACAACCATTCCATTAATAATTATTGGATTCTTTGAGTCTCACAACATACCACCACCAAAGACAAAGTTGGACACTTAGTTGTTGTTGTTGTTGATGTTGCTATCTAGGAAGATTGTTCCGCCAGTTTTTCTTCACTGCAAGAAGACAACACCCGAGACAAATATAACATATATTGAATTAATATGTAATATATATAATAACACTGATCTTGCCTCTTGGAACATCAATATTTTCTCAACTCTTTCAAGCCTCTTGTAGTTAACTACTCAGAAAAGTTTCCATCCTCATTAGTCTTTGAATTTTAGAGCACAACACCATAAAACAAAAGTTGGACACCTAATAGTTACGTTGTTATCTAGAAATCTTGAAGTTTGCTTCTATAATACAACACTCCAGGTAAAATATCATTCAAAATATTTAATATGTAAAATATCAATATTCTCAACAATTGAAAAACTAATTCAGTAGGTTAATCAACAAATTTATTACTAACTCTTTCCCATGCAAACCCTAGTCACTGCAGTGACTAGAACTGTGATGGTGTATGTCTTGGTCTTTCTCCCAAGTAGTTTTTCATATTCTCCCTAGTGGTTTTCATTCTCTTACAGTGTTCAAGGTTAGTTTTTTTCCCTTCATGGTCACAGTCTCTTAAAGATGGCAAAATATTTAGTCACACAGTGCATGACTAGGGATACATGATGAATAGGAGGAAGATGTGTTAGACCTTGATATTAAAGTAATAACGGAATAGGAGGACAACATCCGGTTTGTCTTTGGTGACAAAACTTCTTATATTTCTCCCGTATAAATTTTCAGATCTCAAGAGGATGCTAATGTAGGCATGGGGGATATCACACAATGTCTTATTCGAACAACTCGATCCTTCAATATTTGAGATAATTTTTTTCCATTGGAAGGACAAGAGAAAGGTTGTGGAAGGTGGCCTCTAGAACTTTGGGGGCTGATTACTTATGACAAAGGAAATTGAAGAGTCTAGTCTATCAGATTCCATGATCTTCATGGAATCCTTGTTCTAGATTTGAATGTATGGTCTACCCTTAGGTCATCGTTTGGAAACAACCATTAATGCTATAGTGAGTAGAATTGATCTAGTGCTATAGGTTGACTGAGATGATATAGGTTGGGAAGTTTCACCCCAAATCAGACTGGGAATTAACGTCGACAATCCTTTGAAGAAAACCTAGAAAATTAGAGAGGAAAAGGGAAATGTTGCAATTTTATAATTAAAGTATGTGCGCTTTCCAAATTTCTTCTATCTTTGTGCCCTCGTAGGTCATGTAGATAGACACTAAAATCTAGAGGAAGAGGAAGATGAGTAGTAATGGAGATGGGGTGCCTGGTTGAAGGCATCATCTTGGAAGTCGCATATCTCAAATTTGGAAGAACTTTATGGAGAGGGCTCAGCGAAAAGGAAGTATGCGTTCTATAAAAAACCAAAATAAGAGTTTGTGAACCTGTCTTGGAACAAAGAGGATACATGAAAATATAAGAGGCATGTCGATAAAGATGCCCATGAACACTTCAATGTAGTATTCTGGAGATTCTCTTGGTACGGCGGGGACAAGGAGAAGGTAACAAGGGGAGATGGATCAAAAAAGTAAGGTTACTATGACTATTCTGAAGAAGGAACTAGTAATAGAGCAGGTTTACTCAAGGATAGTTCAAGGGGTGTCACCGAAGGTAGAAAAGGTATACATTAATCATAGTAACAAATTTATAGTGAAAGCCCTAAAGAGCATCTTTGTCTTATAGAAGTCAAAGAAGGGTGACATAGAAAAAGAGGGAATGTTAGGATCAAACTATGTTGATAACATTGATGACTTAGTTATAGATCGTCTACCAGTCTAATGAATAAGAAACACATGTCGAAGGAGAAAGATAGCTTCGAGCATGATATCCCAACCTCAAAGATTTTTTATTGTCTTTGGACAGACCTTACTAGGATGGAAGTGGTGAAACCAACAAAGGTAGATAACAAGGCCCCATTGACGATGAAACCTATCTTTGAAGAAGTTTGGGGTTCACCAAAAAATCTAGACGAGGGGGATGAAAAGAAGGGCTTCCAAGAAACTCCAGGCATCAGCAGCGAATAATGCAATGTCTATAGAAAAGCAACTAAGCAAACCAAATATCATGAGGAGGAAAACCCTGATCAATGCAGAATCTATGGTTGATACTGATGAAGGTTTATTGCCCATGGAAGGTAAGCGTTCATGACAAGAGATGTATGTAGATCCAATGGAGGATGGGGCAACATTGAATAAGTCAAAAATGTAGTTTAGGGGAAATAGTCACATTTATGATCTTTTGGGACATGAGACGTTCAAAGTAATAGGGAATGGAAAAGACCAGCCCCATGAACAACAATGAGATTCTAATCTATAATTGACGTGGCATGTGCAAGTCTAATAGTATTTTGGCTCTCCTAGCTGTGTTGGACATAACTCCCATGTTTGGTTTTCCTATTGGAAAACAAAATTTTTGACAAACGATTGGAATATGCTAAAAGAGACTATGATTTTGTAGATGGTTTGTGTGTCTCAAGTATAGGGAGGTCAGGAGGAATAAGGTTGTTGTAGAAGGACGTTGATTTTGAGATTATTAGTTTTTCTCTACATCACATTGAGTGTGTGGTGACCGAAGATGTAGTAACACAAAGATGGAGAGTGATAGGCATTTATGGTTGGGCTGATCAATAGGAAAAATACAGAACATGAGATCTTATGAGGAATTTGAAGATGAAGCCTGACCTTCTAGTTATTTTCTTTGTAATTTCAATGAAATTATTTACAATGAGGAACGGCCCACCAAAGGTTGAAAGATGGCTTCATGATTTCTGGTATGTTATAGATGACTGCTCTTTGTTAGACCTGGGATATATGGGAAGTTTGTTCACATGGAAACAAGGGCTCACTCTGGAGACCCTTGTTAGAGAGAGACTGGACAGAGCTCTGGTGACTTTCCAATGGAGGCATCTCTTCTCATATTGCAGCAATTTTCATTTTCCTAGATACCAATCACACCATAATCTCATCATTATCTCAACATATAGAAGGGAATGAGACAACACAAAGGGAGAAGTTCCTTCAATTTTAAGTCGTGTGGTTGATGAAGGACATCATATCTAGTTTTTGGAATGAGATGGATAGAGGAACACTAACTGAAAATTGGGAGGATGAGGAGAAACGTTGGAAAGTTGGCTGCCAAAGAAGTTTGGTAACTTGAATAAAAAAAATGAAGCAAATAGAAGATAATTTGTGAGAGGAATAGAAAAGGAGGCCATACAACATAGTGTTGCGGAAGTGCATTGAACTTTCAAATCAACTAGAGTACTAGCACAGGCAAGAAGATACATATTGGAGTGTAAGGGTGAAAGTCAATGAGATGAGGGTGGGGGATAGGAATAGAACTTATTTTCACCACAAGGCATCACAGAGTAGGAAAATAAACCATATTGACAGTTTAAAGGACAGTCAGGGATGGGGAAGAATGAAGACAAGAATGTTGAAAATATAGTGTTGGAATATTTTCAACAACTATTTGAAAAATATGACCCAAGGGGGTTTCCTGAAACTATGGAAGGCATCAAGATTTAGGTGGATGCATCCATGAACTCCATACTGGAAAGATATATCATGGATAAAGAAATCTATCTTTCACTAAAATAGATGCATCTGAACAAAGCACCCAGTCCTAATGGTATGAAACCATTTTTCCCCCAAAATGCTTGAATGGGGTACCTGAGGATGTTAGTAATTACATCAAAGGATGGTGCAAAGATAGGAGGAGAATAGAAGATGTGAATTCCACTCTTGTTGTTTTAATTCTAAAAGTTGCAAAACCCAATGAGCTGACTGAATATAGAACCATTAGCCTCTATAACGTGGTCTGTAAAATTGCTGCAAAAGTCCTGGATAACCATCTCAAACCACTGATGAATGATATTTTTTTTAATTGGGGTATATCTCTTCTAGTAAGAATGATTACTGATAATGTTCTAGTTGTGTGCAAAATTTTCGATAAGATGAAGTGTGAAGGAAAAAATAAAAAGGGGACGATGGCTATGAAGCTAGACATCTCTAAAGCATATGACATAGTTGAATGGAAGTTTCTATACTATGTTTAAGAAATATTGGGGTTTGGCAAGTTCTAGAGGAAGAATATAATGGAGTATGTGTCTATTGTGGATCATGGTTTTGCCATCAATGGAGACCGGTCTACAAACATAAAACCTTCTCGCGGCCTATGACAAGGTGACCTTATCTCGCCTTATCTGTTTATCTTATGTGCTGATGCTTTCTCTTCTTCCATTTTGCATGTGGTATCCATGTCTTCTATCTATGGAATTATGGCCAGTAGAAGAGTCCCTCTAATATCTCACCTTTTTTTTGCAAATGAAAATATTCTTTTTGCTAGAGCCACACGTCAAGAGTGCCTGACCTTAGCTCCTATCATTAGCCAGTATGAACAGATATCAGGGCATAAGATAAAATATGACAACGCAGAGGTAGATTTTAGCTAAGGAGTATGTATTAATACTAGACAAGAGTTTAAAGCACTTCTTGGTGTTTGAGAAGTCGATAGACATGACAAATACTTGTATCTCCCTACTTCTATAGGTAGATCTAAAACACAAGTTTTTGACTTTATAAAAGAGAGAGTCTGGAAGATTATAAGATTGGAAGGATAAATTTTTATCCAAGCCAGGGAAAGGGGTTCTTATCAAAGCCATTGATCAAGACATCCCGTTGTACATTATGAGTATTTTCCAAATTCCCCTAGCTATAATATAGGAAATTCAATCTTGCATTGCTCTGTTTTGGTGGGGTGCCTCGGTCTCAGAAAAGAAAATCTCATGGCTATGTGGGCCAAACTCTATAAACCCAAAAAGGCAGGTGGCATGGGTTTAGGGACCTACAATACTTCAACCAAGCAATTCTTGCAAAACAGTATTGGAGATTACTTACCAATACGGATTCTTTAGCACATATAGAATTGAAGGCAAGGTATTTTCTACTAGAAGAAAGTAAAGGCTTTAATCCAAGTTATACACGGATCAACTTTTGGGGGGTAAAATCAATTGTCATAGAAGGTCTACGATGGTGTGTTGGTGATGGAGAGAACATCAATATATGGAAGGATGCTTGAGTATATGGGATGGAAGAGAATCTAGCGGAATTTTTTCAGTCGCCTCCTGATTGCCCTATCATTATTAAAGACCTAATTGACACTAATGAGGGAGTGGGATGATACATGTTACATAATCTTTTCTGAGGTGAAATATGTTCAACAATAAAAAGTACTCCTCTCGGTAGCAGATCCCCAACTGTTACGATCTTTTTATGGCCAGACATTAAAGGTAATTTTATGACCAAATCACCTTACCAGTTGGGTCTCTTGGGTAAAGCTAACTTCATCAACAATGGGATACAAACAAACGATAATGTTTGGAAAGTGATTTAGAAGTTAGGTCTACCACCAAAGCTATCTCATTTCCTTTGGCATATCAGTACAGACAGCGTTGTCAACATGGGTAGCCTAGCCAATCACCACTGTAATGTGCCCAGTTCTTGTCTGTTGTGGAATTTAGAGAAGGAGATGGTATATCACATGCTATTCAATAGTCAAGAAACAAGGACAATGTGATCCCATGATTCAATCCTACATATCATTAATGAGCTAAAAGAAGAACCCCTAAGCAAGGTAATCATTGCTCTGGTAGACCAACTAAGTAGAAAAGGACTTGATCAATGTTTTGTCGGTATGTGGGGTATGTGGAATAGAAAGAGCAACCATGTCTTTGAGGGGATTCAAAATGATCTGTAGTCACTGCTAACCCGATATGAAAGCTTTATCTCTGACATTTGTGTAGCAAACTTGTGGCAAATCTAGGATCACACGGAGAAGCAAGGAAATGCTAGTACTTATTGTCTACGGTCGGAGGTGGAGATCCAGAAATTGAATAGTGTTGTATCCATTGGCAAAGATTGATAGATATGCATTAGAGGGGTTTTGTGAGGATCGTGTTGGATCCTAGATGGGTGATTAGATGTTTTAGGGGGGGGTGAATAAAGCTGAATGTACTTAAACAAAATTCATTAGACCTTCAAGATATATCACAAGATAAGGTTGCTAATAGGAAATTTGAGTGCAACTAAAACATGCATAGCAAGGGAGAGAGAGATTGAACATACACCAATTGACAAGCTATGTAGAGTGGTTCCACACTCCAAACTAGGAGTATGTCACTCCACTACCTAGAGATGTTAACCTCTAGGATTTCTTAACCATTGCACTCTCTTATATTCATTCATAAAACTTACAATACATGACCCACCAAATGACTTACCTATCCAATACAATGTGTCTTCAACGTTACCAAGGACTTACCTACTTTTCAAAGAGTCTTCAGCCTTCTCCAAGGACTTACCCAATCTTGTACAAGTCTTCAACCTTCTTGGAATTACCCACTCTTCTTGGATCTTCAGCATTTGACTTCACTTTCACTTGGAGAAGCTTCCACCAAGGACTTAACGAGTTGAGTAAGGAGTCGTATGCCGTCACCAAGATCTTACCCACTCTTGCTCCAAGTCTTCAGCCTTGATCTTCACCAAGGGACTCCTTCCCTTGTTCTTCTTCAACTATCTTAGCCAAGAGAGAGAACCTTCATATTCATGGTTGAAATGAGAGATAGGGAGGTAGTGGAAGTGAGAGCCTTACAAGATATACATGTAGGAATAGCTATCTTACAAATCTCCTACTCACTCCAATGGATGATACAAGTGATTTAGCTTAGAGAGAGAGGAGGTTGTAGGAAGCATTCAACTATAAACTAGGAACCTCATATAGAGTTTTGCATTGAATGCTCAACCTTGGAATCAAGCCTAAGGTATCCTATTTATAGTTGGGGATGCCTCTTAGCCTTTGGGAACACTTAAGAACGAAAACTAGCCATTTTGTGGTTTGCAACTGATATATTTGTGATTGTTGCAACTCCACAATGACTAGAAACACTTTTCTGCACTTTTCCATATAGTGCTATCGGTCAAGTTTCTATAAAGGTAACTCGACCGAATGTACTATGCCACAAAGAGAATTTGACCAATCAGTTTAGTTTATCCTGGATGAAACTCGACAGATCACTTAAATCAATTTTATTCCAGTGTAGGGATTGGTCGAGTTTTGTGAAATGGCAACTCGAATGAACCATGACATTCTCAAAATCCATCAAGGATCGGTCGAGATTGTAACTCGACAGATAAAGTACATGTAATGAATTTTGGAAAATGTCATTAAAGTACTTAAATATTTGATTTAAGTGCTCCTGATTTTTTCAAAGCTTAATTTCAAGTAATACAATCATTAAAAGTGATTTACAACATGATTCTAATGGATATACGTCATATTCCAAAAATGTGCACTTGTATTGACTTTGACTTGTCTTTTTTGCAAGTTGAGATGAGCAAGTTATGACATTTAGAGTGTGTTTATACCTAATTTGAAATCACTCAAGTAGAAGCATTAGACACAAATAAGTGGAATGGTTTAGTTATCATCAAAATAAGGGTTTAGTAAGTTTAGACCTTGAGACAATAGATCATAGGGGGAGGATCTTCTACTTCTATCATCTAAGAAAAGGAGTACTTGTTCGGTGGAGTTAGCGAAAGCCATTGCTATGAAGACCAACCTAGAGGAATCCTACGATAGAGGCACTCAGAGGATTCAAGTGGAATCAGACTCCAAAATCCTTATTGCAGTGCTGCAATATCTATATAGTCGTCATGACCACCTTGAAATTATGGCTAACGATATCTTACATCTATAAAAAAATGTACATTTCATTTCCTTTTCATTTGTTAGTAGGTCATCAAATAAAGTTGCTAATTTCATAGCAAGATATGCTATGGTTGGCAATGGTTTTATTTCTATAGAAGGTACGTCGGCTCCTCAGTAGATTAAAAACCTTATTATTTCTGATCGTTCTAGTTAAATGTAATTTCATAACACCCTTCATAAAACAAATTTATTAATTCTATGCATCTTTCCCACTTTCAACTGTGTTTTATATGACCTGAATCCTTACTTTTAAGAGATAATATATGGAGAGTCTATAATGAATGAAGAAAGAGAATGACATACAACACATTGAGTTTCAACTTTAATTAAACCCCTGAATATTAGCACATTACCCATATCCATAGTAACTTAGACATCCAACTTCATTATAGATGGAGGTGTCTCATGTAGAAGAAGTATAAACTACATATGAGATTTGCAATGGCATCTGAAGAAAAGAAGTACCACATGTGTAAGCCTTAATAAACATATACAAGTAGTGATAACAGGAATGATGGATTCATCCACCTATAATCACCTAAGAAGCTACAACAAATTGTCCATCATTTGACCAAACCTGATCTAACCCGGTTGTTGTTTGGCTTATGTTTCCTTTGTGCATTAGCACATTATCCATCATCATCATCATCACCATCATCATCATCATCATGTAAGCCTCAGTCCCAACTATGTTGGGGTCAGCTACATGGATCCTTGATTTCCATTCAGCTCTATCATGGGCCATATTCTGATTGAGATGTAGATATTCAAAATCTCTATTTATAAGCTCATCCCATGCAAATTTAGGCCTTCCTCTTCTTCTATTTATAGGTTTGTCTCAATAGAATTGCTTCGTATAGGCACACTAATAGTTCTGCATTGCACATGTCTGTACCATCTGATTTGGCCCTCGCACATCTTGTCCTCAATGCTCACCACCCCCACTTTATTCCTGATATAGTCATTTCTCAAGCGATCTTTTCTTGTCTTCCCACACATTCATCTCAGCATACACATTTCAGCCACGTTCATCTTGTTGAGACCTTGTTTCTTCACCGCCCAACATTCACTCCCATAGAGCATGGCTGGTCGTATAGTTGTTCTATAAAACTTACTTTTTAACCTGAGCGGGATCTTCTGATTGCATAATACTGTAGTTACACTCCTCCATTTCAACCATCTTGTAGTGATCCGGTGACAAACATCATTTTGGACATCCCCGTCTATTTGAATAATAGTACCCAAGTAATAGAATTTATCACATTTTGGTATATCTACTCTATCCAACTTGGCTCCATCATTCACACTACGAGGTTGGCTGAAATTACAATGCATATACTCAATTTTTCTCCTACTAATCATCAATCCATTTGATTCCAATGCCTTTCTCCAATGTTCTACTTTATTATTCAATCCATCTTTAGTTTCGTCAATCAAAACCATATCATCAGCAAATACATACACTAAGGAATATCATCTAGAACATTCTTTGTCAACTCATCTATAATAAGAAGAATAGATATGGGATGAGTGTGGATCCTTGGTGTACCCCAACTATGATAGGAAAAGTTGGTGTCCCTCCTCCAGGAGTCTTAACACTAGCAGTAGAGCTATCATGCATGTCTTTGATCAAGTCAATGTATTGGATTGACACACCCTTTTTCTTCAAAACCATCCACAACACTTCTGTGGGTACTCGATCATAAGCATTTTCTAGATCGATAAACACCATATGAACATCTTTTTTGCTTTGTCTATACTTCTCCATAAGACTCCTATCAGAAAAATATCATATGTTGTTGATCTTCTAGGCATGAAACCAAATTGGTTGTTTGATACCTGCGTTATAGATCTTAACCTCTGTTCAATAATCCTCTCCCAAAGCTTCATCATGTGACTCATCAGCTTGGTACCTCTATAGTTTGTACAGCTCTGAACGTCACCTTTGTTCTTATAGATGGGGACTATCGTACTATTTCTCCACTCATCCAACATCTTCTTGGTATTCATGATCTTGTTAAAGAAATTTGTTAACCACTAACTCCCTCATCCCCCATACACTTCCATACATTAATGGGAATACCGTCTAGTCTGCATGCCTTTCTCATTTTCATCTTTTTCAAAGCATTCTTGACCTCAAATGGTGAAAGTCGTCAAGTGTAAATGATATCTCTTGTATTCATGTCACATGAGTCGCTAACATTATATGCAATATCTCCATTAAAAAGCTTATGGATGTAATTTCTCCACTAGTTCTTGATATCATCGTCCTTCACCAATACTCTACCATCTTCATTCTTGATGCATTTTACTTGACTCAAGTCTCTTCCTTTCCGTTCTCTTATACGAGACATTTTATATATATATTTTCCCCCTTCTCTAGTGTCCATACCTTTTTAGCTTCTTTCTTTGTTTGCTTATATTAGCACATTATCCATATCCATAGTAAATTAGTTGTTTAGTTTCTGTGATGGTGATGTTTTGGATAGAAGCAATATAAGGTCCATATCAGAATATTAGATGGCATGTGAAAAAATAAAAGTATAACATATGTAAGAGCCATTAAACATATAGAAGTCGTGACAATATGAATTCTCCGCTTGCTACTATGTCTTATATGACATGAATCATTCCTTTTAAGAGATAATATATAGATAGTGTATGGAAAATAATGCAAGAGAGTGACATACAACACATGTATTAAGTTTGGACTTAAGCTCTAGTAAACATATAAAAGAAGTGATAATAGCAATCATCCCACTTCCTACTACATCTTATATGACCTGAATCCTTTGTATTAAGTGATAATATATGGAGCATGTGAAAACATTAATGTAAGAAAATGGCACACAACACTTGTATTAAGTTTAGACTTGTATAAAACCCTTGAATAATAGTACATTAATCAGATCTATAGTAAATTAGTTGTGGAGCTTCAATTTAGATGGTGATGTCTTAAATAGAAGAAGTATAAGGTCCATATGAGATTTGTAATGGCATCTAGAAGAAAAGTATCACATATGTAAGCCTCAATAAACATGTACAAGTAGTGTTAATACTTATGATGGTTCAATCCACCTATAATAACCTAAGAAGCTTATACTAAACTGACAGTAATTCTACCTAACTTGATCTAAATTGGAAGAAGTTTGTCTTCCTTTGCCCTTGAACATTAGCTGTGACGTCCCCAGAGTTTCTAAAACTTAATCTCATGTATGATGTCCAAATTGAAACCCTCACCTCAGTGAGAATCCCAATTTAAACATCCCACACAAGGCTAAGAAGAAGAAAATCAGACGAAGTTAAAAGGAAACAATCAGTAGCACATGCACATGAACAATAATAAAACCATACAACACATGTTCACCATTCAACATATAATTACAACATGAATTGGTACAACATTTGATATTACATATTCAACAACAAAGTTCTACATATACGTGTACTACAATTAAACTATAGGATCTTAAGACAACAAGTCCACCTGTACATCAGCTCGCCACACAACTCTCACTATCCTGGATCTTCAACGCATAACCACAACCTAAACAAAAGATTACTTGTAGTACACGTCAGCACAATATTCAAGAATATTGTACTGAGTACACCTACGTGTCTTTTACATACCTCTCATCATATCTTGGCAATAAGATAAAACTAGTACATGTCATAATAAAAAAATATAAGAAAAAGTGTATACTTGCAAAAAGATATACATTAACAAAAGAGAACACATATTTTAAGATCATTTTCTATTATATGATCATGCATCTACCTACTAATGGGATAGATGCATTTAGGCCTTATGATCTGCTTACCAAAGAGATAGATCATTTTACATGTGATATTCTTACCAAAGAGATAGATCACTCACTAGTATTATGCTTACCAAAGAGATATAGTGCTTTTATATAATGGAACAGATATATTATGTTTCACATGTTCATAGCCATAAGTATGTAAAATCAAGTAACATATCATACAAGAACAATCATTTTAACAAATACCATATGCCAAGTATTTACTACAATATAACATAAGCATAATGTATAATAAGCCAAGTAAGAGGTAATGGCGTACCTTCCAAAGAGATATCACAATCTATACCACATTCCTGGTGTCAACTATATCTTTACTAAACCTGATCAAGACAAGATCATATACTATCATCATGTTCTTATCATCTTACATCTCATCTTAACCCTAATCGTGTTCCTATTAGGGTTTCACTTAGTCTCTTTAGTATATTCCCACTTTTACTAGTATTCTTGTCTTGGAATTATCTTACTATTTTCATTTTCCAAATTATGGTTCATCAACTGGATATACTCATGTGTCACATTATTTTGTGAACATACTTAACATTATGTCACATTCATTAACCATATTAGGGTTACATCATATGTATTACGGGTCATCCTCATGTAACCTAAATTCTATGCATCTCACTGATATCAAAGTTCCAGATTAGCTTCCAATTACTGATATAAGAATGTTCTGTAAATTCCATCATTTATTGAGAATATATGCATTAATTGCATTATCTTTAGTGTTATTAGCCCTAATTAGTCATATTAATCAAATTACATGATTTCGTGCATCAACATGACCATATATGACATCATATGCATTAAAGACATGGTTATGGACTTACTAACATTTTCCCATAATTTTATATCATCATTTAATATTTATTACTCATGAACTAAACATTTTACAACTTACATGATATCACTAATATTAAAGCATCAAAGTCCTGATATTATTGTTACATCTTGTTCTATGCATTTTTCTGAGAAGTTTGGTACCTTATTTGCATTTTTTGATAATCGAGCTAATTTCTACGAATTAAACAAGATCTATGATTTACTGAAATATATACCTTTGTGGACCAATCGCAGGGCACGATGTGGCCACTAAGGTTGGAACATCCTTCTCTTGGCTGGGTTGCTCGAGTCGGATCCTTGGGTAGGATCCACATATCTCTTGATCTGTTTACCCAGTCACGCTCGGCCCAATTTTCTTTCTTGCGCAACACGACCGTGCGCTGAGCACCACGGTTGTGGTGCCTGGATACTACGAACACCGTCTTCCCCTGTTCCCACACGTGCCGCTAAATGGCTCGGCTCCGGTGACATGTTGGCCCTCCTCCAGAGATGCTTCTTAGACCAATGTACCTCCAAAGACTTCGTCCACCACCTGCGGACCTCTACGGCTGCTTTGATCTTTGATTGTGGCTCTAGGCCTCCAACTGGGCAGGAGCGCCACTACTATCTCTGCCCCTGCTCTGATGTCGTTGCTTGGTCTCTACTACCAGTGTCTACTCCAGCAGATGAGGCAGCTAGTAGGTCTTCAGATCGCATGATGCCAGTGGGAAAGCTGCCACCGTCTGCTCCTCCTTATCTCCATGCCCGACGCCACCCTGTGTCACTTCGCCCTTCCTTGTGTCGGCAGGAGCTCGTACTCCTCAGCCCCTCATGGCTTCGATAGCTATGGAAGCTTAACTATATCCCCTAGAACCTGCCACCTCAGACTCCCTTGACCTCGACCTTTATTTCCCTCTCTTATATTCCTCTTAAACCGCCTTCTAGCTCCCTTATCTACTCATGGCCGCCACCTGTAGTTGCGGTGGAGAAGACAGTAAAAAGGAGAGCTCGTCCTCCTTACTGGAATGGTTCCACATCTCATCTAAGGGGTCTCCTCACTCCTCTAGTCAAGTTGAGAACAACCGACCACTCGGTTCCTCTCCTCAGGCCATGACTAAGATGTGGGGATGCTTAGGACTCGATATCGCTGACTGCTCCACGACCTCTGAGTCAGTCGGATGTAGGGGAAGGTCTGTCCACCGTTATATGACATCCAAGGGTCAAGAGCCGACCCACACTTATGTCGATCCGTGGCCTCTCCTTCAGAGTGCCCACGACCCTAAGATCAGTGATCCAACAACCAGTAAAAGGGCCATGCATCTAAAACTAAACTAGGTGAGTGATATAGGTAAAAGATTAACAACTTAGGTCTATAAATCATCAATATACACATTATTTCATGATATTCAAACCTAAATAACTTCCTCTAGGAACATCTAATTGCCACCAAAGTTTAACCATAGCTTCCTCACTACAAAAGGTACCTTGTACACGAATTTTGTGCCAAAAATCAATTGTTAGACCATTCAATTAAATTCCTCAAGAAGGCATAAAATTATGGATCCAAAACATTATATAAACCTCAACAACACTCCAATTTTATTAAAACATTTAGGATTCCCAAAACAACCCAACATGTGTGACTTCACTTGTGTCATTGGACATTTAGGATTTGAAAGTTCACTCCATCACATCCTACACACCTTAAAAGAAATTTCATCCTCGAAATTAAGACAAAAAAAATCCAGCCTTTCACATCATATACAACTTAAAAAAATTTCATCCTCAAAATTAAGCCATCATCTTACCTCAAGGAACAGCCAAAAGGCCTTAATCCATATGTAGGGCACCATTCTAGGTGCAACTTTCTCATAAGCATCATGTCTAGAACATATATGTACCACTACTATGAAGGTTTACAAAGCATCTAGGGTGAAACATCACTTCATTGAAGGATCAAACAAGGATTTAGGAACTCTGGTTATGTCACGACATATCTCATTATTAGGGGTGCAGCCTATCTTTGCCCATTAATTAGGGTTCCGTCATTAAATTACCATGTTATAAAGGAGTTAACTAAGATTAACTCATACATCAAGGCATCATCCACATTAATTGATCTCAGTTGTTAGAACATGTTCAACATTAACATACACCTTTTAGGTAGGTGTTAACTATAGTTAACCCACTTTATTCATCTAGATCATATCAAGGTGTTATAATCATTATATTGTGCTATTTGTCAAATATTATTTTTTTCCATCTTTATTAAGCACTAATATTAACTCCTCATGTAACATATTTCATTCATACAATCTTATTTCATTGCTCATAATAAGTTGCAACATTATACTAGTGATTTCATCACAAGATTGACCAACCATTTCACATTATCATCATTATTCATGTTAATGGTTAACCATTTATTCATTTCTATCTATTAAGCCATCTCTAGGTTTTCCATCACATCATATCTATATATCACGTCTCGAGATCAGATCACATTCTTATCTATGTTATATCATGGTTGTACTAAACCAACTTATGTGAGTAGCTTTTAAACATATATCAAAGCTTTGTCTAGTCCAAATGAGGTTCTCCCAACCCATATCATGAGGGTAGTATCATGCTCAATCTCTCTGAGCTAACTCAACTCTATGAGTATCTCATATGGATATACTTTATCCTCCCTCCTTGGTTTAGGGTTTCTAGGTCTACCTCATTGGCACTAGAAATAGCTTTATAAGATCTAGCCACATAAGCACAAACAAAAACATGCTATGTGATTCTCTTCATAGGTATTCTACCCATGAAACATCTTCCCCAAAACTCTCTTATATACCCCACTAGATTCCTATGTGTTACACCACCAACCTGAGCATGAGGCTTCAGAAAAACTAACATAGATACCTCCTTCAGGGACTTGGGCTCTCTCCCTCACCCAGATGGTAGGCACTCATATTCATGTTCACATATGCACATATAGCTAGCCTCTCTTTCTATCCCTAGGGCTTGGTCCTCCCAAGGAAATCTAGGGTTCAAGAAAATTATAGGAATCATGCATAAAGAGACTCAACTCAATCACTCAGGAGTATTCTAGTTTAGGACATATCATATCTTATATTTCTCATCATTCTCATATCTTGGAGTTCAGGTTCTCTGGCATTCTCCCAATGGGTCTCACTCTCTCTGGAGTTAACACTAAAACTGGTCCTAACACTAGAGGTCCTCCTTTGTAAAAGAGCTTGAGGCTCATGCTGACTAACAACCTTATCTTAACTTAGCTTATCTTATCTCATAAAAGCCTAGTTACTGACATCATCTAAACTTATCTCAAATCCTCAAAACTGAACTTAAGTCCTAGAAGACAAAAATAGATCATCATAACCATCTTATGTCATCTATATAAGACTTACATCATATCATCAAAACATATATCATCTATTCCATCTATCACATATTCCAACATGACTCTAGACATCTAATCTAGAACTACTCTCTCTTCTAGACTGATGTCATTCACTTTCACTTAGGTTACATGACCACCTCCTACTCGTACATGTGTGGGGACACATTTTTCTATACATATACATAATAAAATATTATATAGTTTTTCTCGAATAAAACATGTGTCAGAGAAAACTACCAAGGTTCGATCCGATTGGAATCAAAAACCAAATCCTAAAAATGAGTGTCCCATACATAGTAGAGAGTACAGTGAGTGAGAATATAGTGTAGACTGACGTATCTACCCAAAACATAGATGCATCAAATGTCAAGGGTTTCTCTTCCCTTGATGCACGCCATTTCCAAATAATGCAATGTCCCATACCGCTGCATTATAAGGAAAGAACGACATCTAAGAACTTGCTATACAACAAGTACCAGTCTAGACATAATTCTTAGACATCTAGGTGCTAACCTAGAGGCTAGGTCAGATCTATTCTCTGAAAGCCAACTAATCTAACCCTAAAAGATTATTATGTTCAAGGTTCTTTAGTTTTGAGTTGCATAATGAGCACAAGTCAGGCTTTTCTATTGTTAATGCTCTGATACCACTTGTGACGTTCTCAGATTTTCTAAAACTTAATCTCATGTGTGATGTCCAAATTGAAACCCTCACCTCAGCAAGAATCCCAATTTAAACATCCCACACAAGGCTAAAAAGAAGAAAATCAGAGGAAGTCAAAAGGAAACAATCAGTAGCACATGCACATGAACAATAATAAAACCATAAAACACATGTTCACCATTCAACATATAATTACAACATGAATTTGTACAACATTTGATATTACATATTGAACAACAAACTTCTACATATATGTGTACTACCATTAAACTACATGATCTTAAGACAACAGGTCCACCTGTACATCAACTTGCCACAGAACTCTCACTATCCTGGATCTTCAAAGAATAACCACAACCTAAACAAAAGATTACATGTGGTACACGTCAGCACAATATTCAAGAATATTGTACTGAGTATGCCTACATGTCTTTTATATACCTCTCATCATATCTTGTCAATAAGATAAAACTAGTACTTGGCAGCATAAAACAAATATAAGAAAAAGTGTAAACTTGCACAAAGATATTCATTAATAAAAGAGAACACATATTTTAAGCTCATTCACTAGTATAGGAATGGTCTGTAGCATTGGTTTTTTTAAGCCTGCAGCGTCACTTTTTAACCGACGCCTAAGTGGCCGTTGATATAGACTTTTCTCTATAACGTCGGTTTATTTGACCAGAAAAAATTGATCTTACAGAGTAAACACCGACGCAAAAGGTTGTAAAAAATCTAACCCAGGTGCGAAAAAAGGATCTTGTAAGGTCGGTTATTCTAAAAAAACCGACCCTATAAACACTCTCGGTCGAGAATATTGTCGATCGAACACATTTTCGGTCGACAATTTTCTCGACCGAGAGAGTTTACAACGTCGATTTTTTTAGAATACCCGACGCTAAATATTGAATAACCACTTCAGTGCTCCTTCTCGATGGACGAATTTGTCGACCGAGAGGTTATCAGTCGACAAATTCCTCGACTGAGGAGCTCTAAGGTCGGTTATAAGGAAAAACCGACCTTAAAGGTGCTTATGCACGTGAAATTTGGCACCTTCTCGGTCGACGAATTTGTTGACCGAAAGGTTATCGGTCGACAAATTCATCGACCGAGAGAGTTTACAGGGTCAATTTTTCAGAACAACTGACGCTAAAAATTTAAATAAACATTTCAGTGTACCCCTCGATCGAGAAAATTGTCGACCGAAAATATTTCGGTCGACAAAATTTTCGACCGAGGGGTACACTGAAATGTTCAAACTAAAATAGAAATGAAGATTCATATATTCTGGGAGCATTGATGCTCAACTTTCACCATTCAAAACCACACATTCATGACAAAAATGATTCATAATCACATCATAATTTACAAAATGATAGATTTCTTGAAATATAAGGAGGAAAAATTAGTTTGAAATCCTAGAAATATACATCTTTTGATAGATTAAAAGCTATCCATATGCAAACAAAGTCTATGATTACCACTTGCATCAAAAAAATCATGCAAAAGATGTAGGGTTCATCTAAGATGATACAAAAAACTATCATACAAGCTCACACCCTAGGTAAAGGTACATCTTTATACTTGGATCAATATTTTTAAGGCAAAATCATGTACATGTAACGTAAGAGTGAACAATAATCATGGATAAAGTTATATAACTCACCTTAGCGATGATGTAGAAACTCCAAACATCAAGGTAGATTGAAGAAAAACGGGGAAGAAACCCTAGCTTGGGCACTCCTCTTCACCAAGTTGGTTCCTTCTCCAAAAAGGAAGCAAACCCTAGGTTGAAAAGGTAAGAAGAAGAGAGTGGAAGATGTTTTCAACCATTATCTCAAGCTCCACCATGGAACGTCATGGATTCAGCCAAGAAGAAGAGAGGGGAAGATAGAACAACAAGAAAAACAAACAAAAAGAGATAGATCTCACTTACCAAGACTAAGAAAGGTGGATCCGAACCCAGAAATGAACTCGGGAACCTTACTTGGAAACGGCAGCGACCTTACTTGGAAACGGCGGCTACCTTACTTGGAAACGGCGGCAACCTTCGTGGAGGATGAGACGACCTTCACAGAGAGGCGGCGACCTTCGTGGAAGTGTGGAGAGGCGGCGACGATGAGCTTTTTTCACGAAGAGGAGGCAAGGCTTTGGCGGCGCAGAGAGGTGGCAAGAGATTTACGGGAGAGAAGTAGAGAAGGTATCTGCGGTGGAAAAGGTATCCGCGCCGCGGGAGAGAAAAAGAGAACAAAAATTTTGTTTCGTGGGGGAGAAAGACTAGGTTTCGACCATTTTAAAGGAGAGACTCGACCTGTAGTGTCGGTTAAAATAAACAAACCGACGCTAAAGTTAAGCGGTGCTCGTGTTTGGTTATTTAAAAATACTCAAACACATTTTTGGTCGACAAATTTGTCGACTGAGAGGTTATCAGTCGACAAATTAGTCGACCGAAGGGAGCTCTAGGGTCGGTTACAAGTACAAAATCGACGCTAGAGGTGCTTATACATGCGTGAACTAAAGTTGATCCAAAATTCATGCCGGTCGACAAATTCATCAACCGAGAAGTCCTTTAGGGTCGATTGTAAGAAAAAACTGACCCTAGAGGTGCTTATACACATGAAATCTGGCTCCTTCTCGGTCGACTAATTTTTCGACCAAAAGGTTATCGGTCGACAAATTAGTCGACCAAGGAGAGCTTTAAAGGTGCTTATACATGCGTGAACTAAACTAGATCCAAAATTCATGTCGGTCGACAATATTGTCGACCGAGGAGCACTTTAGGGTCGGTTATAAGGAAAAAACTGACCCTAGAGGTGCTTATACACGTGAAATCTGGCTCCTTCTCGGTTGACAAATTTGTGGACCGAGGGGTTATCGGTCGACAAATTCGTCGACCAAGGGAGCTCTAAGGTACTTATACAACCCTAATATGGGATGATGTTATGTGAAACGCTAATATAGGGTGATGTCGTGTGAAACCCTAATATGGTATAATGTTATGTGAAACCCTAATATGGGATGTGTTATGTGAAACCCTAATATAGGGTGATGTGGTGTAAAAACCTAATATGGGATAATGTTATGTGAAACCTTAATATGAGATGATGTTATGTGAAACCCTAATTGATAAACATTGGAAACTCTAACCCTAATTAGGGAATAGTGATGTTATTTTTGTATTGCATGAGGTGACAAAAGTTGAATATGACTAGTGAGTTATGTGAGCTTTATAAAGTTTTGAAAAGTCATCCCTCCAATCTTGATGTCCCCCTTTTTGGATGCATACACCTTGATGAGCTTGTGGATTAATAAATAACCCACATTTACCCTATAATCATTCAACATAGTCTATTAAAGAATTGTATGTATACATATACATATATATTGGAAATTGATCTAGTGAGAATTGTTGACCGTGCGGATGACTGCTACTCTGTAGCTCAAATTCACACACGCGTACATCTCCGTCAATTTTGTTACTCCCTCATGAGTCGTTCCCAATACTTTCCAATCCCATCTTCATCCTTATTGTTGTATGTCCACTTCACACATGCGTACATCTCTGTCACTTTTTCACTCCCTCATGAGTCGTTCCCACTACTTTCCAATCCATCTTCAACATTATTTCTTTTATTCTTTTATTTTATCTACTAAACCTCTGTGATGTGAGTCTCGGGATTCCTTCTTATCTAACTTCCTCGACATTTATATCCAGAAACTTTTACTTCTTAATCATCTAAATTCCTACGACCACGTCTTTTCTTTTTCCTACTTGTTGTATTCGACCAGGGTTGATGTATATCCTAATAAGACTTGAAAAAGATTGCATACTATCAACAAATATTAAACAGAAAGGATATACATCAACCTTGGTCGAACAAAACAAGATGGAATATGAGTAGCAACCGTCCGCACTGTCTGCAGTCCTCATCGACATATATACAGACATGCATACAAATATAATATGACTTTAAGTGTTTCTCAATGAAGGGATCTGGGTTTGAATCACTTGATTTGATGATCCTCGAGCATCCGACCTCTACGACGGCCTACATGTTGTGAGAGGGGGGAATCTTTCTCTCTTAACAACATACACCCCAATATATAAATATATATATACATATATATAATTATATATGTATATATATATGCACTTGCCAACCAGCTCAGTTGGTCAAGCATGCTACTTGTGAAATGCAGGTTGTGGATTCGAATCTCATCCAACTCGTTAGGGCACTACAAGAAGGGATTATAGCCCTCCGTGTAGCTAATGGTGTTCTTTGTCTCCTGCTACTTTGAACAGGGGTGAAATTCCCCACTTAAAAAAAATGTATATATATATATATGTATATATATGTGTATATGGATTATCTTTAATACCCGTGTCGGTAGCTACCGACTCCAAAAATAGTTATTTTTTCTTGAGCTTTTTACTTTACACGTGTATAGGGTTACTTCACATTCCATATAATAAAATTACATGGATATTATTACATTTATAATAGACATACCATTACATATTTGTTCTAGAATTTTTATTGTGTAATCAACATGTTTTTACTTTTCTACTCAAAGTACTTCTTTGAGGATATTTTTTTTACACAAATAGTTACTATTCTAACCAAATAATTACTTTTCAGCCTGCAGGGTTAGAGAAAACTTAGAAAACCATATAGGTAACAAATGAACCGACACACACACACACACACACACACACACACACATATATATATATATATATATATATATATTATTTATATATATATATATATACATATACATATGAGGTTAGAAAGTGTGTACCTACAGGTACATAAAACTTACATGTACTGGCTATTAAAATAGCACACGTGGACTATGTTGATAAAATCCAATCATATGGATTGATTAAAAACTATATAGATTTGATGTATTCAAAAAATCATAACTATATCTCATATAGATCATGATATATAATAATATATCATTCAATAGTTTTTGTCATTTCAACAACTTACCATTGATTAAAAAATACACATTTTTTCATTTTGGATGATATATGAATATAAAATTTTAGTGATTTTTTGTACACATCGTATCTAAGTTGTATACGTTACATCCCGAAGATTTTATTACTTAATAGAATTTTACAATATATATATATATATATATAGAGAGAGAGAGAGGTTAGGAAGTGTGTACTGGCCAATACATGTTACTTACGTGTACCAGCCATTAAAATAGCATATGTGGAGTATGTTGATAAAATTTAACCATATGGATTGTTTCAACACTATATAAATTAGATGTGTTTAAAAAATCATAACCATATCTCATATAGATCATGAAATATCAAAATATATCATTCAACAGTTAGTGCAATTTCTGCAACTTACTGCTGATTAGAAAATACACATTTTCTTTCGTTGGATGATCTACAAATATCAAATTCTAGTGATTTTTTGTACACATATTATCTAAGGGGTATAATTCACATCCATAAGGTAGGATTCTTCAGTAGGATTTTAAAACCATTATAAATGAAGATGGGTACATGAAAGCGAAATGTACTCAGGTAGACAATTCTTTTAACCATATATATATATATATATATATATATATATATATATATATATATATATATATATATATATATATATATATATATATGGGTACTTGTTTAATACTCACGTGGGTAGCTAGTCGCCCCCTATTTTAATTACCTTTTTTGGAGTTTCTTACTTTTGACATGTAGAGGGTTACTTTACCTTGCAAACTATTACTTTTCATGCATAGAAAATTATATATTTGTTGTGTATTCTATCCAGATTTACTTTTTTAGTCGTATAGTTACCTTTTTATCAGCATATTTACTTTTTTGTCAAGTGAGTTACTTTTCGGACCATATATTTACTTTTTGGGTTGACGAGTAGAGAAATCCAAGCTACCCCCACAGGTATTTAACGAATACTATATATATATGTATGTATGTACATATGTATATATATGTATATGTATATGTATATATATATAGAGAGAGAGAGGAAAATGACTATAGAATAGGAAATAGAAACAAAAATTTTATTATCATATTTTTCATAAACCTGTAGATCACATAAACAACTATATGATGGAAATGATAGTTTCTAGTATATACCTGATTCTGGAGTAAGTCTGGTGACATCTCCTCATCATTGTAGATGTAGAACTGTCTTCTAGTTACATTGGGATCCTTTTTTGCCCCTCCTGGTATGCACAATGGACAACAGGTTGATGTTGTACTCCTAACGGCAAATAATGGCCTCCACGCCTCTATGGAAGTCCACACTCACCGTCAAGAACTCTTGTCATCCTACTAGAATAGATTGGAAGGAGTTGTCCCTCCCGTTGGTGTACTAGTCACCAACTTGCTCTTCTATAATTGTTTTTTCCTTGCTTTCCTCCCTTGAGCAGGTAGGACTTGCTCCAGATCTCTATTGGGTAGCACAACCAGAGAGGACAACAATTGTCTAAGGCAATTGAGTTGTGTTTTGGGAAGATCCCAATACCACTCTATTTATAGGAGGGGTTACGGTTTGAGCTCCCACTCTATGTGGGAGACCGGAAGATCATGAATTTTTACAGCCTACAAGTTCTAAATTATTGGTTGGTGGGAAACCAAACTAGTTGGTTCACATGGGAGACTATCAGTTCGCTTGTCAAACCAGTTGTTTTTCCATGTTTCCCAATCGTATAAGAATTAAAAATTTTGAATCTAATTAATGCCCAACATGACGTCAACACTTATCATTGATGCAATCCATTTTTCCACAAACTAGATGTCTTGCCCAGTGAGCTCGGTCATCTCACAACCCTGACTGATCAGTTGGTTGAGCCGAGATGATCAATTCACTAAATGAATCATTCAGTTCGCTCCTTAGTTCAGACATAATTCACCTAATTTAATATCCAATCAACCTAAAACTCCAACTGGTCATTTCATCACATGATCCAATTTGTTGGGAGTCTAGTCAGTTGATTTGTTGCTTGAATTAAATAATGAAACACTTTAGTAATCAATCCAATTATCATTCAAGATCAAAAATCCTCTTCTAGGTCATGACCTATGTGTGTGACCCTATAGGTCCCATATTGTGTTGGCAGTGAATGTTCATAACCAGTTGTGATATCACAAGCAACAAGCGGTGTCTAGTCGCACATCAATGCTATACAAGTAAATGAAAAGTTGGAGAACAACTTCAACCTACAATCTGTATATGGTGTTAAATTGTTTATATAGTTCCTTTTCCACTAATATCTAGATTGAACTCGAGGGATGGAGTGTTCATCTTCTTCAACATTCAATCATGTTCCTTGAAGCAGAGTAGATTGTCTGAGATATATGTAAGACCAATATCACATATTGACTCACATGTGCATGGCCATGCATTTCTCAATCTCGCTTATCAAGATGTCTTGGATATCATACTCCTACAGGGGGGGGGAATTCCATCAACATCACTTACAGTCAGTCCCCATATGTCACAGTCATCCAATTATCACCTTTATGGTAACCCTTATTCAAGAGTACGGGATGATGTCAAATCATACCAAACAACATGTGATGAGTGTAGTGACTTCAAGTCTAAGAACCACAATCACCACCAACACTATGAGAGCTGATTATGATTGGTAATGGCTTCCATGTGTTAGTCTCATGGTGGGTCTTCCCATCAAACTATTCTGTAACATGTATCTATAATCTTGGTTTGATATCACATATCATGAATAATGAGATTTTGTCATCAACCAACACACACTCTATTCTTATGTGTTATTTTTTTTATCATTAAGCAAAAAAAAACTGACTTGGGACGTAATGAGAACGTATATACTCTTTACATCTGTATGATATCATTATTTAAGTCACTTGCTTGAAGACATGTGTTATTAAGTAATATCATTCTCTAGACATTTATTATGTTACATCATTATCTCATAACTGGGTAAAACAGAATAAATTGGAAGCTTGTCTTTCATTAATAATCAAATTATTTATAAAGTATGCCATTACAATCATCATATGATTGGCTCTCTAGGCATACATAGGGTATGTATTCACATCCCACTTAGGTAACTAACTTTTTTTACGTGTGGATCTATTTTGTAATAGGAAGGCAACTAATTGAAATGAGACGATCAAAATTGTAATATAAAGACTCATTTTGTAATACATCATGAAATTTTTATTCTCCCTTTGAAATCAGAAAAAATGATATTCATGGCAACAGTTTACGTAGCATTATAAAATGAGTCTTTCTATTACAATTTTGGTCACTGCATTGCAATGTTGTCTATCTCATTACAAATATGTGCCATCCTAATATAAAACAAATGTACAGATAACTAACCTTAGTTACGCGGACTAGTAGTGAATTAATGGCATGTGTGTGTATTCATATATATATATATATATATATATATATATATATACATAAATATATAACACATGTATATATATATACATATATATATACATGCATGCATATATTAGTATAAACACACAGGAGTGGCTCAAGTGGTAAAGCACGGTGTTTCCTCAAGAAGGGACCCAGGTTCGAATCCCAGCTGCCACCTTGGTTTACCACCCTCCTGGACATTCACCCTCTGTAACGAGCGTGGGAGAGGGTGTAGTGGCTCAAGTGGTCAAACATAGTGTCATCTAACAAAGAGACCCCGATTCAAATCCCAGATGCCACCTTAGTTTACCACCCTTTTGGGAGTTCGGCCTCCACCACGGGCATGCGAGAGGGGCATAGAATGCCTCTCTACATCCCATATGTATACACACATATATATATACATATATATATATATATATATATATATATATATATATATATGCCAGCAAGGGAATAGCCCGATTGGTGAATTTTGTTGGTCCCCAATGAAGGGACCCGAGTTCGAAACCACACGGAGAAGCATCTCTTGATTTATCACCCTCCCGGGTGTCTGGCCTCCGCCACGGGTTATGGGAGAGGGGGAGAGAAATCTTTCTCTCTTAATCCCATATATATGTATATATATATATATATATATATATATATATATACTACTCGTGCGAGTAACTAACTTTTATTACTCGTGAATCTATTTTATAATATAAACACACATAATTGTAATGAAATAACCAATATTGAACTACAAAGACTCATTTTGTAAATACAATGTGAAATTTTATTGTCCCTATGAATACAGTAAAATTGATGTTTATGGCAGTAGTTTATGTAGTATTATAGAATGAGTCTTTCTATTACATTTTAGGTCATCTCATTACAATGTTGGTTGTCTCTACAATTATGTCCCTTCCTATTATAAAAAAGTTGCACGGATAACTAACCTTAGTTACCTGTAAGGGTAGTGAAAGAATGGCCTATATATATAAATATATAGGATTGGGAGCCTATACCCAAGGGTATAGGAAATTCCCTATACCAGAGTCTATTTAACATGGTTCATGAGGTATTTAATGTAATCCAACTATACAAATTTAAAATATATGATTTGGATTAGATGTTAATAAAATTTCATGATGATTACATTTATACTTTATTACATATAAATAAAAAACATTTCAATGGTAGGTGCTAATTTTCGTAGTTGTGATTCACATCTATGATCATAATACTTTAAGATGAAGATGCTACACATATATGATTGGAATGATTTTCAAAATAAAACTTATCTACCTAGTATATTTTATATTCATATGGATGGAATCGTGCCAAAAGTCTTTGGAAATGTACAAAATAAGGTTTAGGTATAGGAAATTTCCTATCCCTTAGGGATAGTCCCTTTTCTTATATATATATATATATGTGTGTGTGTGTGTGTGTGTGTGTGTGTGTATGCGTGTGAATATATACATATATATGGGGAGTGGGGGAGATAGAGAGTTAGGCTACAATACACTTGAGTGTACATATTACACCGTACACCCCAATGGTGTTTTCTCATCTAAACCATGTTTTTGCAAAAATCTAATCTATTTATCTTCATGGTTAATAGGCCACATATAAAATTTGAGCCCATTTGAGTGAATGTAACTCACTTATCCAAGTACAACAAAATCAACGCACTAAAATAATTTGAAATGCATGATTTCTGCCTCCTTTAGATGCATGACCTATAACTATCCACATGAGCTAAAATTTATTATATAGTATGCTCTTAAGATATTCCAGAAGATCAACATCTTAGATTTTCAAAATCATTTCTTCATGATGGAAAATGACTGAGGTGTATAGAGTCTCCGGAACAATCGAGTGCATTCCAAATTGACTATATATAGGCTATATATTCAACACATGAGTAAGATAACTAAGGTTGGTTACTTGTGGAGCTACTTTTATAGGAAGGAATCAAACTGTAATGAGATAACTGAATTTACAAAATAAAGACTCGTATTGTAAAACAACATCAATCTTGTATTTTTTTCTAAGAAAATAGTAAAAATGGCATTTTGGACAAAAAAATCTCTACCCGGATTGTAACCAAAAGCAAACAAATTTAACTAGAATGTTACAATTATAACCAGAACACACAGATTGTAACCAGAATTGTTGAATGACTAATTTATGTTACCCAATTGAGAAATGAATACATTATATATATATATATATATATATATATATATACATATACATATATATGTATGTATGTATATGTGTGTATATATTTATATATATGTATATATATGTGTGTATATATAAAGACACACAAAAATACATATATATGTGTATATATACACACTATTACTTTTGCAGGTATTGTAGCTTGGTCACATGGTGCTCGTGTGTCACTGAAATCCCCCATTCTTTTTCAGTTTCCATCTTTTTCCTCCTACATTCGATTTGGGTTGGCAGCATTTTCACTCTCCACTGGCCTTCAAGTTACACATGAATCGTAACTTATCTGTGTTGTGTTTCCTTCCACCACGATATCCTCTACAACCAACTACTAGTGCCCCTTTGAATTCAATCTTATCCTTCTCCACATATTTATAGTTGGTTATTCACCTTCTCCTTTTTTATAGAATTTGATTGTTGATTCCCATTTGTGATAATGATAAACGCCCTCATATAGTCACTATAATCCATCACTATTATCATCCACACCTTGTTTGTTTCTCATTCCTCAACTCTAGCCACCATTGGGATACCTCAATCTAATCATCTAAATTAAGATATCTGAATTTTGTGACCTTCTCTATTTCAATTTATTCTGTATTCATCTCAGAAATCCCTTCTACTCTAGGGGGAGCCGTTCCCACATTTGTTTTGTAGTGTTTTCCTAGAAAATCTCTCTTGAATGTAGTTCTCATTCTTGTCTCATGACTAATCATTGTCTTATAACTAGGATAGAAGATCCTTCCTATTATTATGTACCAATTCTAATCATATATTAATTTTAATTAGTACCTTGGTAGAAAACTAAATGCAACTATGTTTTATCTAAAGTAAACTTTGTATCTTGGTTGTCATTATCTTGGATTTACTATAATTATTTAAGTATTCATCACATATAGTAGCTAGCATTGATTTTATTATTTATTGTATTTGTCTATAATGTTGTACCTTAGGTAGTTGATGCTCCTCTTAGAATACATAAGGTGATTCAATCTAGAATGTGTTGTCCTTGTGATGTTATGTTTTAGTTTTAATCGCTATTTGATATTTGTACTCTTAAACTATTTGGTTTGTGATTGAAATTTGGTTTCCATGTGGAATGATCAACTTCATATGTAACTTTTGTAGAAGACGAAATGTTACTATGTAACTTGTGTAGCAAACTAAATGAAACTATGGAACTAGGGTAGCATACTAAAACATCCACCTTATAGGTAAATATGTAACCGTTGTAGAAGACTTAATGTAAATATGATATGTATAAACTAAAATTTCTATATAATTGCAACTACTGTGTTTGTATTGCAACTATTGAAGTATTCATCACATATTTTATGTTGTATTGATTTTAATATACAATTTGATTTTCTTTATCATGGATGGTGTTGAAGAAGTTTTATCACTTCATATTATGTTTTCTCTTCTATTTATGTTACTTCCAATGTGCATGCTTCTTCTTGTGCCTCTTTTCCTTGTCCTGCATCCAGGTTCTACTCTTGCATCTTTTTCTTCTATTGTTTCTGTTTCTTCTAGTGTGTCTGCTTCTACTTCACTACTTAGAGACCAAATTCCTCATATTGAATTTGATTTTCCTACTTTATTGGAAGATATATATTTTTATAGTAGATATGTGTAAATGTTGGTCTCAACATTAGAAAGGATGGTCAAGGATATGGTATGTGACAAGCAAGGTTTCTAAAAGCATTCAAAGAAGTCTAGTGATTTTCTTATTCATGTTTCTATTACTTTTGATGACTAAGACATGTAACTTTCTAAGAAGAGAAAGCAATCAATCAAAATGTGTGGTTGACCTACAATGATCATCTTTATATTGGACAAGACTTATTTGGAGTGGACCATAACTACATTTATAAGTGATCATACTAATGATCTTGTCAAATTTTGATCATTTGCGGCATTTGAGATGCAATACTTAAATTAGTGATTGTCTGAAAAGCTTGTGATCTGTTATAAGGAAGGCTAATATTTTATTGCCTAAGAAGATGTCTCTATTAGCTTCCCAATCTGGAGGTAGTATTATTGGTTGACTTATACTAGTCATGATATTCACAAGAATGAGTAGAGAAAGACACTTTTAATTTCTAGTTTTTATGCTAACATGGTTTTAGCTCGTTTTAAGCATTTCAGGAGTTTAAATTCTAGATATTTATATAGTTTTCAACATGATTCAGATGGTTGCTTGACCCAATTGTTCTGGTCTAATCCCATTTATATTTTTGCTTTTGTATTGCTTAGTGAAGTAGTCACATTTGACACTACCTATCATACAAATAAGTACTCTATGGTATTTGTCATGTTTTCCTATGTTGATCAACATTGCAAATCTTTTCTGGTTGCTTTGTGTTTGTTAGTAGATGAGATGATTCTTTTTTTGGGTGTTTAGAAAATATGTTTCTTATTTGATATGGATCCAGTATCTATTAATATTGACAACTATTAGATATGAAGGTTGTTATTTTGTTTGTGTTTCCTTCTTGTTAGCATATATGTTGCACTTGGCATATTTTTCATAAAGCTTCTCTTAAGCTTGGAGGTCCTTCAAACAAGGATCTTGTACTATGTATGATCAATGAATATGTTTAGAAATATGATGATATTTACAAGTTTAAGAAACAAATTGAATGATACAAATGAGGATAATGTTTTCATGTCATCAAAATTGTTCAATGATATCTACTCTATCGTGGACATTTGTGTATTCTTCTTTATGCATGAATTTTCCTTTTATAGGAATGAGGAGTACCCAGAGGAGCAAGAGTCTAAATACCTTAATTAGGAGTCATGTAAACTACAAGAAGACCTTCCTTTAGTTCTTTTATAGCTTGGAGGGTGCATTTTCCCATATTAGGGAGATTGAGAATCTGCTCAATTAAGCCCTATTTGATGAATCATGATATGCATGACCTTCTAGATTACTATTCATGTCATCAATGGATTGAAGGTTTCACCAATCACTCACTAGTCTATTCAAGACTCCCAACTTCTTATTCAAGCTATCATTCTACAAAGACCCTTGGGTTGGTAAACTTTTCATCAAAATAGTCAATATTTTATGCAAGAATTGTTTTCATGATATCTATCATACAAACTTATTAATGTTCAGAGCCATCTATCTAATTTCAGAAGTTGTAACTTCAATTTATCCAAGTCACCTTCCCATACTTCCATCCCTTATTCTTCTAATATACATGTTCATGATCCCAATCAATATAAAAAAAGGTAGGTGGAGAGGAGGGAGGCCTAAAGGAACTAAAACTCTATGCAAAATAGCTATTGAGGAAAAAATGCCTGACAATGCCAGATAGTGCATGTGATATAAGAAATTTGGTGTTAACCATGATATTCGAAACTACCAAATGAAGGAAAGTTAATCCTTTATATATTTTGTATTGAAAATTGATGTTAATAAATCCTTGTCTAAGTTAAATTTTGTATGGTCTTGTTGTTTCTGTTTTGTTTTAGTTCTTGAGTGATTTTGTTTTGTGTGGTCTTTTGTATGTAGTCTGTTTTCTGTGGTTTGTGTGTATGTCTTTTTATGTCCATTATAAACCATATTATTGTTTCTCAGTCTGAATTTGATGTAATTTCATTTCATCTTTGATCAGATTCTATTGTCCTATACTCCTACTATTGAGCATTTTTACTTAGGTAGAGATGTGTATTGAGCAATATACTCTATAATCTAACTACTTGGTTTCATTGTGATATTGTTTTTTGATAGTTGGATGAGTACTATAAATGGGCTTATGTAATAGGATACTTCATGCTCTATTACATATGATCTGATTGAGTTCCAGTTGCTTCTCGAATGGGTTGTTGTCATTTTCTTTTCTCATGTTGATTGTTCTTTGCAACATCATCCACTTTGTCCTTACTCACATGTTGTTTGGGTTCAACTTCTTGATAGGTCACCCAACCTAGTACTACTCCAATTCGAGCACTCTTAAGCATAGATTACTTATTAATGGGCACCCTAAAATGGAGGTGGGCTTTTGTGGTACATATAGTCCAATCATTCCTATTTAGATCATTTTATCTAAGGATGTGGAATTTTATAATCCCTCGCACTTAGACTCTTGATTCCCTCGTCAAGAATCAACTATATGACCTCATAAACTTTTTTGTGTTTCATTGTAGAATTAGAAAGTCCCACATACACACAACTTTGATACATGACCACCAGCACAAGGGTGGCTTCAGATAATTCCAACAGATTTTGGACTACATGTATTAAGATTGGTGTGCCATATATCCACTTCGGTTGCACCTAATAGAGGACAACTATCTTTGGCAGAATTTGTAATGATTGGTCCCACTACCTGAGTCCCTACGAGTGTTTCAAAAAATGATGACTTACCCCACATATGACCACATTCCTCGATTGTACATTTTGTACTCACTCACCACAAATAGGGTTCAACTTCCCAATAGGTCACCGATCTAAGTACTATTTCATATGGAGCATGCTTAACCTCCGAATACCATATTGCTGGACCCTTGAAAAGGATATTCATCTAGGTGATATATGTGATCTATCCATATGTTTTGATTTTATTTTATTTGGGGACTCAAATCCTAGGTTGTTACATTACTAGATCAAAACATGTATGTATTTTTCTCAACCTATATGATTATCTATTCATAGCAAAAATATTCATATTTGTTGGAATTGGTTTGGATTACATAGAAATGCAATTCTAGGAGTTTATTATATGTTGACCATGGTTTTATAGAGTAAATGACCGATTAGTTAGATAGTCAGACAGACTTGTGTGGTTGGTTAAGTTAGAATTCATTTTTTATTATCAGACAATTTAAAATTTTAATTTTATTTAGCCAGAATACTATTATAAGAATCCAACCACCTATAATGGCTTGCCACTGGGTATGCTTCCAACCTATGTAATTAAGAACATCTTTAGTCGGAATGTAGAATTCTACTACAACTTGTCATTAAAAAAGGTAGTAGTTGGAGCAAGGTGATTTTATTATTTTTTGAGCAAGCTAGGAGGTGAATAATATAAAAAATCGACAACCAGATCAAATTAACATGATCTATAGAATCCAAAACCTAATTTATAATGAAATAATATTTTTAGAAGATTTACTAAAAATAGGAATGCTAAATCATGATATTCATCTAGACTATAATCAAGGTTAGTAGATTGATTAGTAGTTTGTTTGTTTTGCTTTCTCTACTTTATAAAATAGAAAATCACTTAGTCTATCTATCTCTTCCTTCCTAGATTTTCCGTAATCAATGACTCTAGGATTAATAATGTGACTTGTTCTTCGCCTAGGAAGGTATCTTCTTGAAGTTGAATTCCTATTTTTGAAACTTCAACGTATATCCAAATTCAAAATCAATTGATGAACATTAAGAGGTGCTTGGTTAATTCAACTATATAGTAAACAGGAATTAATTGATTTGAGTTTCCAAATTCAGCCAATTCTCTAATTGTACGTCAAAGAATTGAGCTTATTATTCAATTTTTTATATTAATAAAGCACTTTATAATTTTGTAATATTATAGATACCTTATGATATTATAAAAATAATATTAGAAACAAATGTATCTATCTTAGTAGGTAATGTAGATTCTTATTTCATACTTTTCAAAAATACCTAAATCTAGGGTTAGCCATGTATGTTTGGATTGGGATATGTGAAGGTTATTTCACAACTGCGTAAGCTTTTCAACAGGTCATCAAGAACTCCTATACAATTACAAATAGAAGATGAAATTTCATCTAGACTTTATAACTACATAGCAAGATCAAGTTCTTTCTCTATCTCCTAGGCCATGATAAAATCTACACCAACTAACTATGTCATAGACACAATGTAGAATCATCTGATGAATGCACATATTGTCATAACTCTATTAAAAAAATTATACATGCTCTACATGATTGCCCATTTTCCTGTGCAATTTGGGACATGATACTCACTGCAAAACCTATTGATTTTTTATAAAATAACTGAATTGCAAGCATGGCTAGAACCTAACATATCCTCCAAGCATATAAACTAGTCCACCACATTCGCCATCACAATAGGGAAGATCAAGAAATCATGTAACATCCAAGTCTTCAATGCAAAAATCATCACTCATTAGATAACCTTAAGACATACAAATGCAAGTATAAAGACATGCATGAACATATTTAGAAAGGAACCAAGTTCACTTAACATTACTATAACTAGATTCTCCTCACATCCACAACTAATCCCTGATGGCATTATAATATATGTGGATGTTGCACAAAGAAAGGACAAGACACTTCAACAACAAGCTACATCATCTACAAAGACAAAAAAGATTGGATCCAAAGCTCTATAGAAGGTCTCATAACCAAAGTCATACTCAATCCTGAGCTCTATTAGATCTAGAGAGGATTGAAATATGCACATGACAAAGGCTTCACCCGAGTTTCACTATAACTCAGACTGCCAAATGTCAGTCAAGATAGCAAACAAAAAATACAAATGTACGTGTAATCACCCCACCCCTCGACAACCCCCAATTAAGGAATACAAAGAAGCTAGTGTCATTATCCCAAAATAGGATCATATGGTTTTGCAAAGAATCAAAAATACTTAATAAACTCTACCACAACTAAGTTTAAAGCATGATAAAAAAATTCTTTTCACATGCCTTTCAAAAGTAGGAGTTTGGAACTTTACTCAAGGAACTAACTATAATCCTCCGATCATTATTTTGCCTTGTTCTTTTTCAATGTCACCTTTTATTGAACATTCACTTTTCATAAACATAATTGCATATTCCCTAAAACACTGACAAACAAAACATCAATCAGTATAATGAATACTGGTATGTGGGGAAACCAAAAGTTTATTGATAATTGTAACAACATAACCACAACAATTATTTGTTGCAAAACAAAATTTTCATTTTCTTGTTAACCTCTCAACCATTTTTCCTCAACCTCTAGTTATACCCTTCCAGGGTCTTGTCCATGAGTGGACAAAAAGGCCATCTTCTCAATCTGGGGCCTGACCTAGATGTCCTTCTAAATCTGGGGCCTGGCATGATCTCATGGGACCTTCCCAATGTGGGGCTTGGTCTGGCCTCATATGACCTTCCCAATATAGGGACTGGTCTTACCTTCCTGATCTGGAGCCTGGTCTTTGGTCCTAGCCATGACTCATCATTTCCTTTCATTCAGACATTCAGAGGAGGTATGTTGGGTTCGAGCATGTTATAAGAATACTTTGTCATAGTCATAGTCACTTTATAGATTGTAGGTAATAAAATTCATCCAAGCATTTAATTTCAAGAAATCAATAAAACCTCAAAAATCATTGTGCAACTAGAGCGCTTAGCCATTAGCGTAACCACATACCTGACTCGGCAGTCTCAAAACCAAGCAAGATAGTCGTAAAGAAGTGAAACCACCTCTATACCAAAAATTTGAAGAATAGAACCTCTAGTCCAAACACACCCATAAGATATCTTGGAGTGGGTGTAAATTTTTCAAATCTTATTAATGGTATTCAAAACAACCAAAGTGTAGTAGTACAAAAAAAACATTGACTATATTCAATTTCTCATAAGGTTACAAAAGAACATCTTAAACTAATATGTAAAGGTACATCATAAGAATCCATATAGATGGAAATCTAAACCACATCAAGACTGTCTCCAAGCTTCAACGTCTTAAGCTAAGTCCATATCTTTATGCCATATCCTCCATATCCTTCAACTAGGGTTGGAAGCATACCCCAACAAGAAGAGAAAATTGATGACATCAACAAACACTCATATGTGCATATTAAATAGAAAATAGAGCAATATATGGAATAAAGGACAAAAAATTATGAAAGCTTCCTATAGAAGAAAAAGTACCACCCCAGTGGGTATCAGGATAAAAGAATCACAATAAAGTAGATACTTTCCATAAAACAACTTAAAAAGATTGTGCCATATATACATCCACTACCATGGTGGGAATCCAAGCACATATCAATAAAATAGGGCACACGCCCCACAATCATCATCAATAACATGCATGCATGTGAGATAACCATAGCCCAAGAACAATATAAAGACAAAGTCAGTCAAGTCTCACAAACTTGAAACTTGATAGAGAATGACGTACTGTCAAACTCCCAATATATAAAAGTGGGTCAAACCTCACAAATTTGAAACTCGGGTATCGGGCCACCTCCATCCCAAAAGAGCATACTGCTCAAGCAGGAAATTACACATCTTCCCATAAACAAAACCAATGCAATTACACTACTCTAGTGCTATTGAATCACATAGCATGTTTAATGTAGAGGCAAGTAGAAAGTATAGTTAGATTATACAAAAGTTTCCATCATACTAATGGAAAACATAAACATCCACCTCAAAAGTGGACAAAATACATCAAATGTCATCATATAAAGTTCCAACTCAAACAAAGCATTATATAGAAGCAAGAGAATATCCAAACATGATCAAAAGATTGGTAACAAATAAGATACTTCACATGAAGCATGTTTTTAGAACAAGATAATGTGTAGGCTAATGTCCATAGGACCAAGAGAAAGAAAAAAATAGGATAATTGGTCAATAAGAATAATCGGGGATGCAAACATACCTCAACTTCATAGTCTATTAGACCAAAGTCCAATCTAGGTCAAATCTAGCTTCTAACGAACCTATTAAGCACATATGTACAATTAGTGTCAATTTTACATTGATTATTCAAATCCTAAAAATCACCTTTTTCTTTTTATGTGAATTAGGTTATGAAAACCATGCCACATTTTGGATTATACTTTTCTAAGCTCAAAACATATTTTATTATATTTTTCTGACTTATCAATATTTAGTTATGAATTTTACAAATTATCATCTATTTAGATTAATCCATTAAAATCACTTATTATTAAACATTGGACTTAGGAAAAAAATTAGTACCATTAGACAGGTCTTCCTTTTCTAAATTCAACATCTATTTATTTGTATTTTTCTGATCAGTTGATAATTTGCTATGAGTTTTAGAAAATTGACGAATAAGATAATTCCATGTCAGCTTAAAACATGTTAGAGTGGAAGAGAGAGAGGAAGAGGGTGCGCACAATGAGTTGGCCCAATCCTGGGTGGCCAAATAATCCAGACCCACTGGACTCTCTGACAACACGCTTCACAGCAGAACAAAGCTAAAAGAGCGCTAAATGATCAAAATGCCCTTATAGTGAAAAATTAAGAGTAGGAGAAAATGGAGGGAATACCCGGGAATAAACACCAGAGTATCATCCAGGGAAACACCCCACACCATTGCTATGAAGTAGCTTCAGACTGAGGGTCATTTGGGTGACCAAGATGCCAAGGAGAACAATTACTGTCAGCCATAGGTCCAATGAGTTTGTGGAGTTCCGCCACCACAGAACGATGTCCAAACCCGGGGAATACAACGACAACCCTCCCCGATCACACAATGGGTAGAAGACAAGGAAAAAGGGGAAAAATGAGCTCTTATCAGATGGAATGAAATCCAAGCCATGAAGAGCATCCCGAGGGTTCCTGGAATATATTAGCACCCTCACATGGAATCCCATCACCACTAACACTGCCCACAAACACCATCTTCCATGAATAGACCGCTGTAGTTGAAAAAACAACTATTGAGGGCGAACAACAACTACTAGGGAAAATCGACTGGTTAGAGGTGATGTGAGGTGCTTCACGGTTGTGAGAGTGGGGTTTTATATAGGTGTGTAGGCATGCGATGAACAGGAAAAAAAAGGCAACAAGAAATAGGGGAAATGAAGAACCCTCTAGTCAAACAGATGGTAGAGATGGAGAAATATAGGGAAAGTAGATATCAATGAGGTCATAAAGCCATGAGGAATCTGTAGAAAAAGAAATCAAGAAAAAACATAGAGAGGAAAGGAAGAAATCCGAGAAGGAAAAATGGCAGTACTGTTCATGTGGAAACAAGATCTGACCCAAGGTAGGAGACAACCTTCCTACCTTTGGATCCAGATCTAACGGTTAAGAAAACAAGGTGTATAAGTGAAATCTGAGTATCGAGAAATCATAGCGTGACATGTTTGACATAATAATCCAATTCAAATCTGATTAAAGATATAGTGTTATCAATTTAAATTTCCCTTTTCTCTCTCTTAAATTAAGGGCCCAAATGATATCCAAATTATATGAAATTTTTCACAGAGGCCAAATAGGCATGTAGATTCCAATTATGCAATTAGATTTTCTTTTTTAAGAATTTTGATACATTAATTAATCTAATCCTAATTTCTCTTTCCTCATGCATTAATGACATTAGGATTATCCAAATTTGATGAAACTTTATCCACAAGTTATCTTTGATGTGTTGAATTAATTTGTCTTTATTTCCATCTTTTGAAGCCATTTATCTCATTATTTATTAATTATGCCTTTTACTCATTTTCTCTCTCCTAAACTTACCCTAATGTTTCAAGGTTGTCCAAATTAGATCAAAATTGACACGTAGGCTATATTTGATATGTAGATTATAAATTTGAAGTTTGTTTCCACTTTTGAGAATTCTTTTTATGAGATATGTCATATGGCCCATTAATGGCCCATTATCCATATTATTCATCTAATTAGGTTTCTTATCTTCATATTAACACCAAATGTGTAATATATGATTATTAAGAAAGAATTACTTCATGTGACATATTTTATAAGTCTATTATCATCCTAAGACTATTGTGAAAACATTATGTTACATTAGGGTGATACATTCATGCATTAGCTCATTAGGATTTTACTAAGCATCTTTTTAGGTCTAACCCTCAACCTTTTTTGGACAAACCCAAAAGGTCAAAGTTATAGGGTAGGTTCCAAGATCTAGTATGTTAAAACACTCCACCCCTTGAAAGTATTTCATCCTAGAAATTTATTGATCCAAACATCAACAACCAACTACTATCCACCCATAAAAGGTTTAACCTAACCATTCAAACTAAACAACGTTTAGGGTTACCCACATATCTTTTACTTGTAAAAGTTCTATAGATTTTTTTATTCATGTATCCAACAAAAAAGTCATACCATCTAGGGTTGAGATTTAGGCCCCCATCTGTCTAACCTAATAACCCTTCAAACATCCAAAAGTCATAGGGTAAGTCATGTACACCTTTATATCAATCCTAGTCACAACTCCAAAGTCAAAACTAGGGTTAGCACTAGGTTTAGGGTTTCACTACCAAAACTTCTCAAAGTCTTCACTGTGACTTAGTTCAAGAAAACTTCAATAAAATCTAGAAAATTTTGTACATATAGTAGTATATTTGAAAATATATTTTTCTTTGAGAAATCATGCCATATGAAACAATGATGGGCTCAAAATGAAAGAGGAAAACAAGTCACAATTTATCCATAACAAGGTCTTCTTAACCTACTACTTCCTCATAACCTAATTTTTCCTCAAGTCAAACCTCATAGAATCAAGAGATACAAATCATAATCCATCTAAAACCTTATAGAATCTAAAACCTCATAGAATGTAAAACCTTATCTCAAAAGGGGGCACTAAGGCAATTTTAGGTAAAACATCTCATCTAAAGGATGACTATGAATTGTAAAGGTTCTAACTAGGGAGACAAAATTGAAATAGTTAGATTCCAACTACCATGGGCTCTGACACCATGATGTAAAGAAGTGAAACCACCTCTCTAACAAAAATTTGAAGAATAGAACTTCCAATCCAAACACACCCCTAAGGTATCTTGGAGTGGGCGTAAAATTTTTGAATCTTATTAATGGTATTCAAAACAACCAAAGTGTAGTAGCAGAATAGAAACATTGACTATATTCAATTTCTCATTAGGTTACAAAAGAACATCTTAAACTTACATGTAAAGGTACATCAAAAGGATCCATAAAGAGGGAAATATAAACCACATCAAGATTGTCTTCAAGATTTAACATCTTAAGCTAAGTCCATATCTTTATGACATATCCTCCATATCCTTCACTAGGGTTGGAAGCATACCATATAAAAGAGTAAATAGATGACATCAGCAAAGGATAGTATGTACATCCTAAATAGAAAATTGAGCAATATATGGAATAAAGGAAAACAAAATATGAAAGCTTCCCATAGAACAGAAAAGTACCACCCAAGTGGGTATCTAGAGAAAAGAATCACAATAAAGAAGATACTTGTCATAAAACAACTTAAAAAGATTGTGCCATATATACATCCACTACCATTGTGGGAATCGAAGCACGTATCAAGAAAATAGGGCACACACCCCATAATCATCATCAATAACCTGCATGCATGTGAGATAAGCATAGCCCTAGAACAATATAAATATAAAGTCAGCCAAGTCTCACAAACTTGAAACCTGATAGAGAATGATGTACTACCAAACTCCTAATATATATAAGTGAGCCAAACCTCACAAATTTGAAACTCAGGTATGGGGCCACCTCCAGCCCAAAAGATCAAATTGCTCGAGTAGGAAATTACATATCTTCCCATAAACAAAACCAATGCAATTACACTACTCTAGTGATACTGAATCACATAGCATGTTTAATGTAGAGGCAAGTAGAAAGTATAGTCAGATTATACAAAAGTTTCCATCATACTAATGGACAACATAAACATCCACCTCACAAGTGGACAAAAGACATCACATGTGATCATATAGAGTTCCAAATCGAACAAAGCATTATATAAAGCAAGAGAATATCCAAACATGATCAAAATATCAGTAACAAATACGATACTTCACATGAAGCATGTTTTTCAAAAGAACAAGATAATGTTTAGGCTAATGTCCATAGGACCAAGAGAAGAAGAAAATAGGATAGTTGCTTAATAAGAATAATAGAGGATGCAAAGATACCTCAACTTCAGAGTCTATCAGACTAAAGTCCAATCTAGGTTCAATCTAGGCTTCCAAAGAACCTATTAAGAACATATGTAGAATTAGTGTCAATTTCATATTGATTATTCAAACCCTAAAAATCACCTTTTTCTTATTATGTGAATTAGGTTATGAAAACCATGCCACGTTTTATATTATAATGTTCTAAGCTCAAAACATATTTTATTATGTTTTTATGACTTCTCAATATATAGTTATGAATTTGACAAATTATCATCTATTTAGATTAATCCATTAAAATCACTTATTATTAAAGATTAGATTTAGGAAATAGAATTAGTATTATTAGATAGGTCTCCTTTTTCTTAATCTGATGGCTATTTATTTGTATTTTTCTGATCAGTTGATAATTTTCTATGAATTTTAGAAAACTGACAAATCAGATAACTCCATGTCAGCATAAACCTGTGAGAATGGAAGAGAGAGAGGGAGAGGGTGTGCACAATAAGTTGGCCCAATAATGGGTGGCCAATTCATCAGGACCCACTAGACTCTCCGGCAACACACCTCACAGTGGAACAAAGCTAAAAGAGCGCTAAATGACCAAATTCCCCTATAGAGAAAAATTAGGAGTAGGAGAAAATGGAGGTTAAGGAATAAACACCAGAGTATCTTCCAGGGAAACACCCCGCGCCATTGTTGTGAAGTAACTTTAGACTGAGGATCATCTAGGCTACTAAGATGCCAAGGAGAACTATCACTACCGACCATAGGTCCAACGAGTTTGAGGAGTTCTTCCACCGCAAAATGAAGTCCAAACCCCGGGAACACAACGACAATGCTCCTCGATATCACAACGAGTATCAGACAAGGAAAAAGGGAAAAACTGAGCTTGGGTCCGATGGAATGAAATCCAAGCCACGTAGATCATCCTGAGGGTTCCTGGAATTGGTTAGCACCCTCACATGGAAGCCCAACACCACTAACATTGCGGGCAAACACCATCTTCACGACTGTGAGAGTGGGGTTTTATATAGGTGTGAAGTCATGTGATGGCCAGGAAAACAAAAGGCAATGAGAAACAGGGGAAATAAAGAACCCTCTAGTCGAACAGATGGTAGAGATGGTGAAATATAGGGAAAGTAGGGATCAACGAGGTTAGAAAGACACAAGGAATTTGTAGGAAAAGAAATCAAGTGAAAATATAGAGAGGATAGGAATAAATCTGACAAGGAAAAATGGAAGTACTCTTCACGCGGAAACGTGATCCGACCCAAGGTAGGAGGCAACCATCCTACATTTGGATCCAGATCTAATGGTTAGAAAAATGAGGCACATAAGTGATATCCAAGAATCAAGCAATCATAGCTTGATAGGTGTGACATAATAATCCAATTCAGATTCGACTAAAGCTATAGTGTTATCAATCTAACTTTCTCTTTTCTCTCCTTTAAATTAATGGTCCAAACGATATCCAAATTATATGAAATTTTGCACTGAGGCCAAATAAGGCATGTAGATTCTTATTTTGCAATTAGATTTTCTTGAAGAATTTTGATGCATTAATTAATGATATCCTAGTTTCTCTTTCCTCGTGCATTAATGACATTAGGATTATCCAAATTTGATGAAACTTTATCCATAAGTTATCTTTGATGTGTTGAATATGAATTTGCATTTTTTTCCATCTTTTGAAGCCTTTTAATTCATTATTTATTATTTATGCCTTTTACTCATTTTCTCTCCTAAACTTACCCAAATGTTTCAAGGTTGTCCAAATTAGATCAAAATTGACATGTAGGCTATATTTAATATGTAGATTACGAACTTCAAGTTTGTTTCCACTTTTGACATTTCTTTTTATGGGATATGTCATATGGCCCATTATCTGTATTATTCATCCAATTAGGTTTCTTATCTTCATATTATCACCAAATGTGTCATATATGATTAATAAGAAAGAATTACTTCATGCGACATATTTTATAAGTCTATTATCATCCTAAAACTATTGTAACAACATTATGTTACATTAGGGTGATAAATTCATGCATTAGCTCATTTGCATTTTACTAAGACTTTGTTTAGGTATAACCCTCAACTTTGTTTGGCCAAACCCAAAAGGTCAAAGTTCTAGGGTAGGTTCCAAGATCTAGTATGTTATAATAGCTAATCCAATCAAGAAGTCCAATCAACCAAGCCAAACAATAAATCAACCTACTTGATCCTGAAAAGTATGTAAAACACCTAATTGTTATAATCACATCCAAACATCTTTTGTTTACATGGGATTCCATTCTAAGGTTTCTAAGCCTTATTACAGTTTTCTTAGGGTTCCTTAGTTTCCAAACTTTCATTTTCCAATTTTACCCTTTTAGGTCAACAAACCCTAAAAAAACCTTTCCACTTAAAAACCCCTAATTTCTCAATTTATCCAAATTAAGGGCCTTTAGCCACAAATTAGTTCAAGAAAACATCATTTTCACATCTTCTTGATTAATTTCCACAATTAAAGCCATTAAACTCCACAATGATCAAATTTAGGGTTTTTATGTCCATTAGTGCAGTTTTATCATTATGGAACCCTAATTAGGAAAATTATACACAATTATAATCTAATTTGATCTAATCCATCCCTTTTATGTCAAAAGATAAAAAAAATTCTCATAATAGCCAGGGAACATCATTAGATCCTGTAATCTTCAAAACTCGGGGTTTTAAATTAATTAAAACCATTAAAAATAGCACTTTTACATACTTTTCAAGTTACAAGCAGATCTAGGTATTTATTATAGTTTTATTGCATTCCTAGTGTTCTCCTTATCAGTTTCCATATATTACTTGATGTAATCCAAGTTACCAATCATTAACTATGATTTTCACAATACTAAATATATTTCCAGCCAATCATGTGAGGGCACGTCAGCTAATAACTTATTTTTATTTATCCCGATAGTTAATGATGAAGAAGGATGAATTTAACTTATTTCCCCCATTGAGGACATACCACTCTAGGGGCCTTTGGGTTTTTTCGCTCACAATCATCTCTCTTCTTGCCCGCCTGCTAAGTTCACTCTGATGTGACTTCCATGTCTGCACACCAACATTGTCACGTCAAAGCTTCTTCTCTGACCCTGGTGTAGGTCCCCTAAGGCCTGGCATAGCCATGAGGGTCACTAGCTATGCTCCTACGAGGAACCTGGAGTCGGTGACATTAGAGGCACTCTCCTCTACCGACACGTCATGGCATTGTTGTGATTGGGGAGGGAGAGAAGGTGGTTCCTACCCAAAGGGGTACTAGGAGCTTGATGGAGGTAGTATAGGTGAGAGTCATATGAGGTGGAATGGTCATATCCTCTAATTTTAAAATAGTGGATGGAACCTATAAGGTGGTTTTCTCAGTAGAACCCAATACTAGGTAGGTTGGTTCTCCATATCAGGGTTTTGTATTCCCTCATCTCCCTAAATCGATGCTTGGTTTACATTGTCTGATGGGTGTCAAGCTCCTCACACATCCTTATATAGGTCCTCTCTAAGACCTTAATAGTTGAGAGTTTTGTAGAAATAAAGAAAAAGAGGAGGAGAGATGTTAAATCCAGGACATGTTCCCTCTTGGTCACGAGACATAATGATTGTTTAAAAAGAATTATGAGTTTTCTAATGTATACTCCTTGATGCTAGATAAAATCCTACAAGGCAAGAGATTAATGAATTTACTTCCAGGTTTGTCTCTTACTAAGGGAAATCTCACCAACTATTCCTTTTCCTTGTGGTACCATAAAACATGATGATGGTTACTTAGGGTCAAAGCATAGGGTTTCGAGTCCCAAAACTCCCATCTTTCCCCTTTATTCCTCCTTTATATTGGTTAATCTTTAAATTAGAAATGTTGTGTAGAGCGAGGAGCAAGGATGTCTCTTAGACCCCTCCTATCATTCCTGAACCCCCTCGGGGCAGAACCAGGCGATAAGGTAAGTCTCGTCCTCCGCTGGGGGCTAGGAAAGGCAAAGAAAGGGTGGCCGATTTGGACACTATGGTGGTGGTAGTGGAAGATACTACTGGAACAGTTGTGGATGGTGTTGTGGTCGACACTGCTGTCACTACTGAGAAAGACATAACTGTTACGGTTGCAGTTCCTGATGCTCCTGGTGATGCTACGAATGCAGTCTGCACAGCTCACATAGAAGTTGAGGCTGAAGAAGGAGAGGTGTTGGTGACGACTACCAACACTGACAGAGGGAAGAGAAATGAAGCCAATGATGTGGGGTGTGAGAATCCATTCTCTGTCCTAGAGCAGGTGGTAGATGAAGATCCTACGGCAAGTGACAAAGGGCGTAGCGGGAGTCCAAGACAGACAAGAGGCACTTCTAAGAAGAGCAAGAAGAACACCTGCCCTGAGGCAGGGGGTGGGGCAAACAAGGATTAATGTACATCCTCGCATGGAACGTGCGAGGGGCCTCTTTGGCTGGGAGTTAAAGGGAGTTAAGGAAGGCTATATTGGGGATCAGAGCTACTTTGGTTGTATGCCTTGAAACCAGGATTAGAAGGAATGTTGGGGATAGAGTTGGAACGTTGTTCCCTTATGGCTGGGGGGCATCTCTAATCTTGCACAAAGGGAGGGAGGCCACATCATCATCGGATGGAAGAAAGAGGTTTGGAATGTGGATGTGATTAGTGCATCTGACCAAGTGGTGACAGTTTCTTGCTGCAACCTTGGTGGTTGCTCCTTTATTATGTCTGGAATTTACGGCGAAAGGTTAGAAGGGGACAGAGTTCGGATGTGGAAGAGTATTACTGAAACGGCTCAACACGAGATCCCCTGGCTTGTCATAGGGGATTTCAACAATATTAGAAGCTCTGATAAAAAGTTTGGAGGAAGGATGGTACCAGACAGAATATTGGTAGCCTTTAACAATATGCTTGATGAAGCTGAGCTAATAGAACTAAACAAAGTGGGTGGGAGGACAACCTGGTCTAACAAATAGAGGTTTAATAGATTTGCTAGTTCCATTGATAAAGGACCGGTTAATGAACAATGGATGAATTTTTGGCCTAAATCGTATATAAACCTGGGCTCTAACCCCCTAAGCGATCATTCGTGGATGAAGATTGATTTGGTTGAGAAACCAGTGATTAAAAGACCCTTTCGGTTTCTTAATTGGTGGTGTGATTGGCCTGGCTTCAAGGAAGTAGTTGAGAGCAGCTGGAATATCAATGTCGAAGGGAATGACATGTTCATCGCTTTGAAAAAGTTGTAGAATACTAAGAAAGTTTTGAAAGAAGTAGAGTAGAGAGAAAACCAATCTGAAGAACCTGATCAATGATGCTGAATATAGATATTCGAATGTCATGGAAAAGCTCAGACAAGATCCTCTCAATGATGACCTAGTTAAGGAGGAGGACATAACTGAAGATAGGCTGCGGAAGCTGAGAAAGGCTGAAGAAAGGCACTACTGGAAAATAAGTAGGATGGAGTGGTTGAGTGATGGTGATCGTAATACCAAAATCTACCATATGGCTGTAAAGAAAAAGGAGTTGAAGGAATCCATACATGAATTGGTGGATGAAGAAGGACAAATAGTGAATGGCAGGGATGGGCTGGTCTTAAATGCCATTAACTACTTTAACAAGATGTACAACCAGGATGAGAGACACAGCAGTAACTTCTCTGACATATTACCAGACAAAAGGGTGAATGATGATATGAATGCTATGTTGTGCTCCTACGCCAGTGATGAAGAGATCAAAAGTGTCGTTTTCTCCATTGGTACCAGTAAGGCCCTGGGGCCTGATGGGATGAATGGGAGGTTTTTCCAAAACATGTGGTACTTGGTCAGTCATGACATCTGTAAAGTTGTTAGATGAGTACAGTATGGCCCAGACTTTCAACCATTCCTTTATCAAATTAATTCCTAAAAGAAATGTAATCGATAGCATTGCCGACTATAGGCCTATCGCTTGTTGTAATGTTCTTTAGAAAATACTTTCTAAACTCCTTGCAGGACGTCTCAGGAAAGTGCTTCCCACCATTATATCCAAAGAGCAAAGTGCATTCATTCAAGGCAGAAGGATATCTGATAGCACACTACTGGCGGCAGAATTCCTCACTGGATTCAAAAACGCGCACAGCAGTGCCAAAGCTTGCCTGAAGGTTGACTTAATGAAGGCTTACGACCATGTGAGATGGGATACTCTGTGGGTAATGATGAAAGCTATGGGGTTCAATAACAGTTGGATCGAAGTCATCAGGAAGTGTGTTACCACCACCTCCTTCTCCATATTGTTGAATGGGGGACCGTTGGTCTCTTTACTTCCGCGAATGGCCTTAGGCAGGGGGACTCCCTGTCACCCCTGATGTTTACCATTGTAATGGAGGGACTTACTATTATGATGAACGAAGCTGAAAGAAGAAATAAAGTGAATCCTTTCAAAGTCCATAATACTAAAGTCATCTCCCATCTGATATTTGCGGATGATATCATGTTGTTCACCTCAGGTCATTCCAATCGACTAAAGGAAGTCAAGAGAACTCTAAATAGATTTGGGTACCTCACTGGTCTCTACATTAGCACCATTAAATCCAGTATCTTCTTATCCAAATCTTGTGATGCTAGGAGAGGAAGACTTAGGGATGCTGGGGGGATAAAGATTGGCTGGTTGCCTACCAGATACCTAGGCGCGCCAGTGGCTGGAGGTAAAGGGTCCTCTATAGACTATGTGTAGTGCCTTGACAGGTTGAGAGATAAAGTCGACGGCTGGACTGCGCTTCAGATGTCAATGGTTGGGCAACTTCTCCTCACGAGATCTGTGCTTTAGTCAATGGTGAGGTTTTGGTGTGAGGTGTGAGACATTCCCCTGCCCACTGCGGATAATATGAGGAAGCTGATGGTGAATTTCATATGGCGCGGAGGTAGTCATGGTGTGGCTTGGGATGACATTGCTAAACCTTACCGTAAAGGTGGTTTGAACATAACCTCCCCCATGATGTTAGTCAAAGAAAGCTATGGGAAAAGAACTGACCGATTTCTCAGAGAAAGGGATAACATATGGACACATTGGATGACAAAAAGATATGGTGGTTTTTAGTAGGGGTTCGATAAGAAGTCCTCTAGAATCTGGAGGAATATGTACAGAAGCTGGGTGGAAATCCAAAACTTATATTGTGTTGATGGTAATGGTATCGCGTCTCTTGCCATTCCGAGGGAGACACCATGGATCAACATCTACGTTGACGATGATGTTGGCTGGTACAAGCTTCTGTGGAACCACTGCCATATACTGAAGTGGAGCACGACCACCTATAGAGCCATATTTAATAGGCTGCCGACCTAGGATAGGTTGGCGCGCTTGGGGCTGCAGGTGGAGATGAGGTGTGTTCTATGCAATAGAGAAGATGAAAGTCATAATCAAATTTTTGGTACATGTACCTTCTTTAGAAGGACCTGGGTTGTTGTCAGCCTCAGGTGTGGTTGGGGTCAACTGTTTGATGATAACATTAATGGGTTGATTACCAAGATTATTCCCTTACTCAACGATAAACACAAGATGGAAATTGGTGGGATCTGCCTCACAGGTGTTTGCTACTACATCTGGGAGGAGAGAAACAATAGAAACCACAGTAGAAGGAAATGCAGTGAGGATGAGATCATTGGGAAGATAGCTAACATCTCATTATTTTCTATTAAATGTAATAAGGGCTTGGCATCGGGCTTGTCTGAGCAAGCCAATAGATAATGGGGCTTTTCTAGTTAACAACCACTTGTATATGTTTTTGTAGGTTTGGTCCTTCTTTGTACATGCTCATTTGGCAATATATTTACCTATTTCCAAAAAAAAAGAAATTAATTAATAATGGCCATCTTTGCCACTTTCTAAAGAATTCTACACAATTCTCTCATATATGCACACAATTATTTTCTATTTCTTTTATCCTTTTTCCCTTTTATCCATCATTGGATTTCTTAAAATCGTAAAACCATGAAATCATCCATCCAAGGGAAATTCGCAAAAGAATCCATTATTTAAAAACAAAGCATACAAATTTTCATTCAAGTTTCTTTTACTTGCATAACTGCATTTCATTTTTTTATATACAAGCAAAATTTGAGGTTAGAACATCCTTCCCCTCTTATAGGAATTTTGCCCTCAAAATTCAAATAATCAACAATCAACTCAGGTTAAGATTTTTTCCATGTCCATCTTCAGCTCCCATGTGGATCCATCCTCTCCATGGTGCTTCCAAGGAACCTTTACCATCTCTATCTTTATTACTCTTGAGCTCCTTCACCTTGGTATCCATTACCCTCACATGTGTCTCAAGGTATGTCAGCCTCCCTTGGAGTTCAATAGGTTCAATGGTCAACACATGGCTCAGGTCCTTCACGTAGCGCGTTAGATTGGACACATGGAACACATCACACATCATACTATACTAAGGGATTAAGGCTAAACAATAATCATCTTCACAAATCTGTTCCAAAATCTCAAATGGGCCCAGTATCGAGGACTCAACTCTTATCCATTCTTATCTATAGCTCAGAGAGGTCAGATTTTTAGAAACACATGTTCACCCATAGTTAAGTGCAAATTAGTCAGCTTCACATCAACATACGACCACTATCGATCCTGGGCTCTCTTTATCCTTTTCTTGATCAAAGCAACTTTAGCAGTTTGCAATTATAATTCCTCTGACATCAACAAGGTCCTCTCACTGACATCATCCTAGTGAAGCGATGATCAACCCAACCTCCCATAGAGAGCTTCATATGGAGGCATCCTGATACCATCTTGGCATTGTTATTGTAAACAACTCAACTTAGGACATGTATTGCTCCCACGATCCATCCCAATCGAGCATGCATGCTCTCAACAAATCTTCTAAAGTCTGGATCATCCTTTCTGACTGTTCATCATCCTAGTGGGGTGATAAGTTGTGCTAAACTTCAATCTAGTATCGAGTTCTTCATACACCTGCTTCCACATCTTGGAAGTGAACCTTGGGTCACTATCAGATATAGGTGAAGTTGGAACACCATCTAGTCAAACTATCTCTCTAATATATAACCCCACTAGGTCTGTCACCTTAGAAAGGATCTCTAAGGCTATGAAATGTGCTGACTTGGTAAGGTGATCTACCAAACCCATATTGCATCATGGCTTTTCTTGGTATTGGGGAGACCCACCACAAAACCATGGTGATTTATTCCCATTTCCATTTAGGAATTTCAACTGATTGTAGAAATCCACTGGGTCTAGGTGTTCAGTCTTCACCACCTATCACATGAGACAACTGGCCACATATCCTGCTATGTCTCTCTTCATCCTAGGCCACCCAAAGTACCACTTCTAGTCTTGAACATCTTGGTAGTGCCAAGGTGTACCATATACTTAGAACCATGAGCTTCTATCTAGATATGATTCCTGAAAGGTGAATCTTCAGGAACCCAAATACGACTTTTGTAGAAGATTCCACCATCTACTCCCATTGAGAGATGTGTATGAGGATTCTCTAACAAACCTTTCATCTTGTCAAGCTATGGGCTAGCTAACTGGGCAACTATCAACTCGGTCAACATTTCTGGTTTTACTAGAATGTTAGCCACACGGATATGGTCTTCTATTGGCTATAGATTCCACCTAGCAAACTCTTACAATCCTCTCCACTGGGTAGATAAGACAACTACACACCCAAGCTATTTCTGACTAAGATCATCTGCTACAACATAAGCTTTCCCAGGGTGATAGGCGATGGTGAGATCATAATCCCTCATATACTCCATCCATCATCTTTGTCTTGGGTTTATGTCCTTCTAGGTCAAGAGGTACTTCAAGCTCTTGTATCCATTATGTTGGTCAAGATTCAATATTAACTCATAGAATTCAAACTACACTTGATAATCATATCCTCGTCTGAAAATTTACTTTGGCAATTACCTTCATTCATCTAGATTTCCAAACCATTTATCCAATATTCTCTCAAAAGGGAGTGGTAATGCCTCTAATTCTCAATTATCATAAAAATATTTCAAATTAATTATGTATTCCTCATATCATATCTATTCCTAGTATGGTGTGCATTTGTCTCATCTTTCACACTCATAACAAGATGAAATAAGCATTTGGATGTAGTCCAAATATAGAGTTATTCCCATTCCAAGAGTAGAGATGGTGCATCACACATCACTAATTTACTTTCCAGTCTAGGTTGAATCATTCTCCACATGACTCTAAACCATTAATACCACCATTCCATCAATTCCACATATACACATATAGAAGACTTTGAGTCTTATCATAACTCCTATTTATGATCCTTAGTCATTTCCTCAAGGTCTTTAAGGTGCTGATACTTTTGGGGTGATTAGTCATTTCCTCAAGGTCTCTAAGGTGTTGATACTTTTGGGGTGATCTTACACTTATGTATCTAGGGAGTGTATCTCACATTTACTGCTCAGGCCCCATGTACTCATGAAGGTGGCCAACCTCCTAACCCATGGGCCTCAGGAAAACATAGTCATTACCTCCCAACCCTATGGTCTCGTGCATTCAGGGAACAATCAACCCTATGGTTCCTTTGATGTTATTCAAGCACATTGCATCCTTTAGAATCCTCACCCAAATTTCCATAATCGCTCTGGGTACTCATAGTTTTCCTTATATCCCTTCATGGGAAACATGGCGACCTACCTATCTAAGCCTGGCCCCATTCTACCGGTCACTTCCATAGTGACTTTCCTTTATGTCCCTTAGAGATGGTTATACTTGGGTCTAAAAGATCATACTCGATCTATGTGCTTTTGTTCTTCATGCACTTAATTGTCAAGTTCTTTTAAGTGACCCTCAAAGTTAAATCAATTCTTAAACAAATTTTGGTACTCACTCCTTTAGGAAGGGTCCTTTCCCAAGATAGGAGAAAACTATCACTTGATAGTACAAAGGGTCACAAAAACTTTTCTTAAATCAAAGTTTGATATCACCACATGCATGCATATATCATATCATTCCACCCATGCATGTGGCTAGCAAGAATACCACTTATCATACCATTTCTATGTCTTTCTTCATGTCATACTTGTTCATCAATTCTCAAGGTTGGACCAGTTTCATACATACATATGACACCAACTTGTGAGAAATGCCTCATCAAACATATACCTCAGTCCAAGTGGGGTTTCCTTTTACCCAAAATTTGAGGGGGTTCCATGCTTATTCCCTATGAACTCATTTACCTTGTGAGCACTATATGCACCAGAAACCACCACTTCCCCTCTTGGGTCTACTTCCTCTGCATTAGTCATCTAAATTGCATGACTTATCTACTCAAGCACATAGCAAACTAAAACATGAAATGGCATATCCTTCCCAACTTTCTCTTCCACGTAACCCACCCTTAGAGCCCTACACAAGGACTACCAATATGAGTCTAAGACTTCACATCACATTACCATTCCATACCTCTCCAGAATTTTGGGACTCTCTTTCCCTCACCTAGATGGTAGGTACTCATATCATCTATACATATGTATAAGAAGCCTCTTTCTCTGTCTCTAGGGTTTGGTCCTTCCAAAGACATATAGGGTATGACCAACCTCTAGGGATCATGCATGAATAAACCCAACTCATCCACTTAGGGTAGTCTAGTCTAAGACACATCATACAAATATTTCTTATAATTCCTCATGTATTGGAGTCTAGGTTCCCAACCTTCTCCTTCTGGGTCTCACTCTCTCCTGAGTTAGCCCTATAACCGGTCCTAGCACTAGAGGTTTCATCTTGTAGATGAGGTTGAGGTTCCTACAGATTCACATTTTATTCTCACTTGGCTTACCTTATATGATGAATCATACTATCAAATCTTATGTCCAACTGAGGTCCTCATAAACCATATTATCTCATTACGTAACATGAAGCTCCCCATTGGTTTCCTCCATTATGCCTATCTCATAACCCAACAGGCATTGCCCCTCTGGCTTAGAAATAAATCCCATTGTCAACCTTGATGTCATTCACTTCCAAGTAGGTGCATGCCTATCTCCTACTCTTATCTCAGCGGTAAAATACTTTTGTTAGGGTTCCTACCTAGAGGGGTTAAACCTTTAATCACCACCAACCTTCCGATATAGGGTGTTATCTCTCTCTTCGATCTTTTCTCCTTTTTAGGGACGACCCACCCTCAGTCGGGTCACCAAAACTGAAAGTTGCACTAGAGGTCATGCAACCACCTATTTTCTATGTTTCACATGCATACTCAAGTCCTCCATGTATATTATGCATGCCTAACCTATGTACTTGGATGCATGGATAAACCAAGGTATCAAACTTATTGGGTTCTCTCTTTCTCTATCCACTAATTAAGGTTTGGGGTTGAGGCTAGGGTTTATACCTTGCACCTTAAGTTTTGTAGGTCCCATGACTCATTGAGGTTGTTTTACCTTACCAGTCCCAGTTTCGTCCATGGTTTATCTTTATAAGGGAGAAACCCATTAAATTTTTTTTTTCTTTATCACTATGTCCACTTTTATTATTTGTCATAGGCTGCATTAATCCTTAACACTCTTAAACCCAAACTCAAAAGGTGGTAGAGAGAGAGAAAACCTTTAAGCACTTAAATTTTTCCAATGAAAGAGGGTTAATAAGGGATTAAAGTACACGAGAAATCCTAGAGGTATCTTATTTCGAGTCAAATCCTATGATTTTAGCCAGGTAGACACACAAATTCTGAGAGTCCTCGTAAACTGACTGGTGAAGTGAAGAAAAATCTTGCCAGCCCCCAGATCATGATCCTTTTCTAGACACCTCCAACTTTGGAAAATCCTCTAATAACTCCCTTAGACTCTAAAGAATTTGTAAAATTTAACAATCATTAGAGATTATATGGGAAACCATGCTCTCATATCAAATGTATCGGCCCCACCCCTCAGCAACCCCTAACTAAGGAAGGCCAAGAAGCTAGTTTAGTTACCCCAAAATAGGATCATATGGTTTTGCAGATAATAAAAAATATTTAATAAACTCTACCACAACTAAGCTTAAAGAAGGATAAAAATATTCTATTCACATACCTGATGGAGATTCCACTTACATGGAATTGCGTGCACCACTAAAAATCCTAAAGATGGTAAATCTTTAGGTTTAGCCTTGCTTATACTAGATCGAGAACTCCACCCACGCATGCTAAGATACGTGGAAGTCTTATCGTAGTATAGTTAAGGGTCGAATCCTCGAGACAACGGTCTTATTGAGAGCAACAAGATGGAAAACGTTGGAATTTCACTTAATCTCTTAATAGTAGGTACTTAGTTCAAAAGGTTGGTTTGGTTGTTTTTAAACTAAGAGCAAGTAAACTAAAGTAAAGAAGTAAATTTAAGGATGTCAGCAATGATAGAAAGACACTAGGATGTGATCAGTTTTCACCGCCGCTACACATGGATCAAAACATGCAATATAAAACACAACCTGCAAAAAGAGCCCAGACAACTAGTATCTTTGTAGATTTAGGTTCCTTTCGGAGAGCTAACTACGAGGGGTGTGGGGATGTTGCAAAGTCAGCCATCCCCGTACGAATGGTCACCTACTTTGCATCATTCCCTTCGCAAAGTGAGTTTCTCAACTTACCAAGGCTATACTTTCATACGTCAACTAATTCCATTTCATAGTATGGAAGTACAACATTGGTAGTGAGTTTACTACACTTCTTATAAAACACTCCTAGATACCAAAACAGATGCATGGTGGATACATGCATCAAGAACCAACATTCAATCGAGTTTCGAATCTAGTAGTACAATCATAGACAAATCATACTAAAAGATAAAAGATAACACAAGTTGGTGATCAAGCAACAAGCATTCATTAAGCGATTGATGTTGAACGGAAAAGAAAGAACTCTATATTGCAAAATATGGATTACATTACATGAAATGAAAACATGGGTAGCGGGGCTACTCCCTGCACCCTAGTGAAAGAGACTACTCGCTCATGGCTAGGACAAAGAAGGAGGCGAGAACAGAGAGAGAGAGTGTGTCATCCCCACAAAGGAGAGAGGAAAGTCAACCCCTTGGAGAGAGAGAGGGAGAGTGATGATCTTCAAACTTCACAGGTTGCTCGATGACGAGGTCTCCTCTTCCCACCTTCTTTGGCGAAGAAAGAGAAAGCAGCTTCAGGATGGAACGTGGATCTCAGACCGGCAGTCTTTGGGCAGAGGATGGAAGTTGGAAAAGCTTTGGAGTCGTGGAGGCAGCCTCTGGGCGTCTGAAAACTTGATGCCTTGGGAGGACCCCTTGGGTCTTATTTATAGGCCTTAAGTGAAGTCCAAACGGTTTGGACAGTTTTGGATCCAAATGGTTTTGAAGATCGTTTGGATTCTGAAATCATTTGGACTCTGAAATAGTTTGGATCCCGAGACCGTTTGGACTCTGAAACCGTTTGGACTCTAAAACCGTTTGGACCCCGAGACCATTTGGACTCCATGCGGTCTTAGGACCGGTTGGCTTCATGCGGTCTTGGGACCGTGTGAATCCTGTGGTCTTGGGACAGGTCGGGTTCATGCTGTCTTGGGACTGTGTGACTCCATGTGGTCTTGGGACAATTTGGTTTCATGCGGTCTTGGGACCGTGTGGCTTCATGCGGTCTTGGGACCGTTTGGTTTCATGCGGTCCTGGGACCGTGTGGCTTCATGCGGTCTTAGGACCATTTGGTTTCATGCGGTCTTGGGACCGTGTGGCTTCATGCGGTCTTAGGACCGTGTGACTCCATGTGGTCTTGGGACCGTGTGGCTCCATGCGGTCTTGGGACTGTGTGACTCCATGCGGTCTTGGGACTGTTTGGCTTCATGGGGTCTTGGGACCGGTTAAGTCTTTTATGATTTTTTTGTGTCTTTTTCTGTAGGTAAAAAGGAGAAAAGTTAATCTAACAGTATATTTGCAATAAAAGAGTATAATTAGGGATTCTATCTAATTTATCTAAGAAAGAATGTGAGAAATTGAAGAAAAATACTAAGATAACATCACAAAATTGGAGGTTATCACCCCCCTAACTTAGAGTCTAGCTTGTCCTCATGTTAGATAGAGTTGAGGCATGTAATGGCGAGGCAATGTTATTTAGTTAAGATTTCCATATTCTTGCTTCAATTATAAACCCGAGCTCTCCTAAGGTCATATCAGGTCTTATTTCTTGCCTTAACTCTTTCAGGTATTTGAGAGTTGCATAGGTCTCAGGTTTCTTCCGTATCTCGTAGCCTGCATTGGGACCACTTTTTATTCTGTGCATGTTGTTGACTCTAATAAGCTTTATACCTTTCTGAAAGACCTACTGGAAGCTAGAGTGGGTATGAGGGTTGGCTAAAGGCTTGATTTGTAACTCCCCCTTTAAGTGGGGGAGGGGTTGTCTATGCTTCTAGGAGTTCACTACCAGGCACGACACATCTACCTTTGTGAGGGCAGATGAATGTACCGGTCGGGTGAGTCCCTTATAAGCCTTTCATATATTAAGATACCTTAGGGTTCCACTACCGGACACGACACATCTGCCTTCATGAGGGCAGCTAAATGTACCAGCCGGGTGAGACCTTCATTGGTTATTTATATATATCCTTATTTATGGCACAACTCTCATAGTTTTATTCAACTATATGGCTTTTATTCATAGACTCACAAGCTTAGGAATTGGGGGTTTTTTTAGGGAATTTATTTTGGGCGGCCAAGCCTCTTTTATTTGAAGAGAGGAAAGCTGTTCTTAGAGTTTTTCAACATGCACTTATTTGGTTTCTTTTTAATGTTCCACTTGCGAGACTTCTTGATTTGGATGTCTCCTGATGCCCCTCTCATCCTTGAGAGCTTGGCTTATTTCGGCCTTGATATTGACCTGTGGAGAGTCGGATGTAGAAGTGAAACAAAAGCATGAAAATCAAGAGTGAAGAGAAATTATTAAGTCGCCACTATATGTCTAAGTGATATTCTAGTTATTATTCTTGAAGACTGACTTGATTGTAAAGTTAGCGGGGGATGACTTTATTCCAAAGATTTATTATTGGATGAATTATTTAAAACAAAAGCTAAATGTGTAAGGGAAACTAGGAAAATTTTGTACAAAATTGAAAGAGAAGATGGAGAAAGAAGGATATAGAAATGATACCTCGCCCTTGTCTAATGTACTCCCCCCCTTAACTTTTCATTCATTCTGTCCTAAGAGTGTCAAAGTGATAGGTTGAAAAGTAAAAAGATAAGGGCATCAAGCTTCTGTTAATCCTGAGTTTGCCCCTGGTGTTCTGAGTAGATTAGCTGCAAACTTTCCGCGTAGGGCGTGGTAATCCACGTCTGTCATATCCTCTACTAGTCTTTGAAGGACCATGATGGTGTACATCCAGTAGAGGACATGGAAGCCGCAGTCATTTGATTCCCGAATTTGTTGGGGACATTTGTGGTTGAAGGATGGGCGTTGAAAGTGTTCTTTGATGTATGCCCTTATGTGCTGACTTAGAATACCGATTAGTCTGTCTACACATTCCTTCGCCACTTCCTCTGTGGGCATCTTTGGTGTCACTACATATTTCTTATGACGTGGATTGAACTGGCTATCAGAACTGTTGTAGATGGTAGTTGTTCCTTCGGGTAGGTTTGTTGCCAGAAGCATCCAGTGCTCATGGTAAAGGAATGGTAGCATGATAAACTTCGGTGTTGTGTGTTGTAGGAAGGAAATTAGTGCTTCAGTTGTTCCGAAGTTCTTTAGCTTCAGGAGATCATCCTTCATATATGCATATGCCATATAGGTTGTAGGGTGATTCCGTCTAAGAAGAAATTGATAGGCAGCCATCAAGCTCACGGATAGAGGCCCTTTGAACTGTAAAGTTTCTCGTAATGTGTCTGCCATGACCAAAATGTCACCAGACATGAAAACGAGGTCATCTTTCTCAGCGTAAAGCCTTGACATGATGAGACAGAGTTCATTGTCGGAGAGACTTTTGCAAGAACTGAGGTCGAAATCTGGGAAAGTTGGTTCTATGGCAAATAGGGGCACCATTTGTGATGGCGATCTCCTAATGGTTGCCCCTGACAAAAGATCTATGTCCCTTTTATCCTGCGCCAGATCAAAGTGGGAAGGGTCCCATTTTCTTTGCTCGGGAACTATGGTTGGCTGTTTGTTTTTCTCCAATTCTTTTAAAGTTTGTCTGAAAGGTCGCCTTTATGGATGTTGGATTGCTAAAAAGAGGTAGCAGGGGACGTCATCTGGTGCCATTGTCGGGTCCTTGAAGAACCTTCTATCACAAATGAGCTCCATGGTGTAACGCCCTCCCAGGGAGTGAAAATCTTCGGAGACCAGCTCGGTAAAGGGGATTTCTTGGTTTAGCGCTTGAATGTGACGGATAGTGCAGAAAGCGCAATCCCCAGATCCCTCAGCAGTTTGGACTTGCGGGTTTATTATTTGGAACTAGGGTTGGCTCCAGTCCTGACGGAGGGACGGGCGTACAGCCCAAATTAGCTTAAGAAGCCGGAAAGGTATACATCTTGCCTCCCCTGCTTCTTGTCCAACAAAATTTATTATTCTGGCTGGTAGCTCAGTGGTGCAAAAATTGTATTCCTTGGCATCCCGACCCTCGGTGTCCACAATCATAAACAACCAGTGATCGGAAACTTGAAATGGCACGGTAAGATATCGTGCCCTCCGTGCTAAGCCAGCACGCAGCCGCTCTATTGACTTTGCTCATATTTCTTTGTATAACAAGCCTATAGATAGAGCAGGTGAGGCGTTAAATAGTGGATGCTGCCTCTTAGAGATTCTATAAACTTCTATGCAGTTGGCAAGTAGGACATAGAAGATTGCCATTGACATCGTTGACCGTGGTTACAGGATGTTGCGGAAATCTTCGCGTGACAGCTTGCGCTTAGTCTTTGTATTGTGGTAGATGATGTCTCCCCCCTCTTTGGCATCGTCGATAATAGTGTTCAGGATAAATATGTCCTGAGTATCTAGTGTCGAGATGACCGTCATATCTAAATCGTGCATCTTATGCGGTAGAGGTGGCGGTGGGGGAAGCTCCTGCGGAGGGGGTGAAGAAGTTTGTTCCAAATCTTCTATATAGCCTTGTAGATCTTCATCTGAATCAGAAGTAGAATCGAGTTCTTCACCTGTATCTAAACGTACTCATTCTGATTCTTCATGTTCTGGCAGAAAAGGCACTGATTAGTCAATTGCGGAAAAGTATTGAGTGGTAGTTGTTGGTGGGCTTACGCTGGTTCCTAAAATACATTGGTGGAACTCAGCAAAAGTCGCGTCTTTTGTAGACTCCCTTATGGATCCCAAAGCAAAGTAATTGAGGAATTGGTCCCCATATCATATATTTACATTTTCGTTGTGGGTGGGGGACTTGGGATGATGTCCACCTTCTTGGTGGTCTTTGTCATATCCTTTCTGAGAAGGTTCTTCTCCTTAGCTTGGGCCCTCCCCATCATTGTCTGGGGCATCAGATTTGTCATCTGAGGAGGTGGTATCATCGTTAGAATCGGCTAAGGAGTCAGAGTCATCTTCATCTTCATTATCGCCTTCTTTGTCAGCTGCTGCTTTGTTTGTTAGCTTCTTGTGTGCTGTCTTTTTGCATTGCCGATGGATGGTTTGTAACTCGTCAAACGCCACTTGCAAATGCTAGTGTGTTTTGAGTAGTGCGTTGTGTGTTTCCTTGAGATCTTTGTATCGGCCCTCGCTAGAGAGGAGTCACACTGTAAGATCTATTTTCGTCTCTTGTAATTGTTGGATTGCATTGTTTGTCGACTCCTCTTGGCGATTGTTGAGTTGGGTGAGAGTGTTGCTGATGGTATCCAAGCGCATGCTAAGAGCTATTTGTTGTTGCTTGAGCTCGCGGAGGGTCTCAGGTAGAGGTTTCGTCTACATAGAGATATCATCGACTTGCTTGGCCATCGCTTCTTGTTGGCTTTTTACCCCAAGGATCAACTCGGGCAAGTTGTTGAAGTGGATGTCGATGTGATCAACTTGCCTGGCCACTACATCCTATCTTTGCTGAAGACCTTGGAGGATGCTTGGCAAGGCACGGTTCTTTTTGTCAATCTTGGCTACCTGTTTAGATAGTCCATGCACACAAGAAAAAATGGAGTGCATTATGTTAGAAGGGTCGATGAGGAGGTTTCAGATGGTGTCAAATTGACATCCGAATTTCTCACCGACATTTGTGAAAGGGACCCCAATTATGGAAGGGTGGGATGGTTGGGGTCTGGATGAGAAGGGTGTAGTGTCTTGCGGAAGAGGCACTGTTGATGGTTCTGCGAACTGCGTGGTGACTATAGATGGTGTCACCAGCAGTGTTGGGGTGGTGGTGGATGGGAAAGGTGGTGATGTTGCTGGTGAAAATGGTGGGATTGATAGTGATGGGGGAAAGACTGTGGGGATGGAGGCAAAGGTGGTGAAGTCGAGCGTAGCGGTAGAGAAAGGGATGCCCGAAGAGAAAATAGGTGAAGTGGAGGATGTAGGTGGTGGTGCAGTTATGCTAAGTTCTGTTTGCCCCGCCTTTACTTTTTTCTCTAGTGCTTTGACCGTAGCTTTGAGTTTTGTAAGCTCCTCGTCAGTGAATAGGAGCTTTTCCTTGTCGTAATCTGCAAGCTCCGGGAGCGGTAGAAGGGTTCTAGAGGATTTGACGGAAGGCAGAAAATGTAAAATAACTTTGCATCCTTGTCTTTGATGATGTAGGAGTTTTTCAAAGTTTGTTCGTTTGTTAGGATGTCGCCCTTTATCTACGTGCATCTTGGTAGAGGTTTGTCCATCTTGAGGTATTTTATGATGGATGTGATATGACCCCCCATGCAAATTTCCTTCCCCAGGGCGTAAGCGGATAGCTTCTGGATCATATGACGTCCAATGTTTACTGGCATCCCATGTAGAATTGACCAGAGAACGAAAAGATCCAAAATTATGACATTCCCTCCTTCTGTCCTGGGGAAGAGTGCACCTGTGAGAATTTTATGTAAAGTGTGCACTAATCCAGATTGTATGTTTGAGGCCTTGCATGTCTTTGCCTCATAGGTGGGGATCCCTGTCAGGGATTTCCAAAAGTTATGTCTGTTGAAACTAGTATGCTATGTTCCAACAGCTTTGGCTTTCTGGAGTTGCTCCTGGTTGTCTATAAAGATTTCATTCAGCATATTTTCTGTTATGACAACCTTGCTGCCAAAGAGTTTGGTGACCAGCCTACGGTCACCTCCATCCCTTGATCTATCAATAATGTCGACAGGTTCTTTATTAAGATAAGTGAAGAATTCAGTTGTAGGTTCAGTGTAGGAGATCTCAGGTACCAAACACAGCCTTGAAATATTGGCGTTGTCTAGCATGGTGAGAATTCTGTCGTAGATCCCCATCTTAAGCAGTACGCTGGAGCAAACATACTTTGTAGGTTTTAGGATTTTATCGATGGAGGGAAGGGTGTGTATGTAGAGGTTTTCTGGTGGTGGTGCTGTAGTGGTGATGGGAGGGAAAAAAAGGAATATTGATGGTGGCGGAAGCAACAACGGAGGTGGTGGTTGGTGGAATGTTTCCTGCCAGGGTTTGCTCCCTTGCAGTGACAGGATGAACCTGCTTCCTTGCCCGCTTCTTTGGTTTCTGAGTTGTGGTGGCTTCCTGGGCCTTCCTTTTCCCTTTGCTCTTTGTGGTGGGGGATTCCTCCTCGGGAGTTGGCTCATATTCTGAGCCCTCATCGCTGGAAGAAAGTTCTTCTATTTCTTCTTTCGGTGCCTCAGCTAGACAGTTGTTTAGGCAGTTGATTTCACACAAGACTTTAATGATGTTAACCTTTGGTGGGGATTTTCTAGTCTTGTTGAAGGTGTCTATTATATTTTGGAGGTTGGTTCGGTCCTCCATGTGTTGCTCCCTTGTCCAGAAGGGGGCGTCTTCATTTCCGGCTGGTTGCTTTGCTGGTGAAGCCATTTCTAAAACTGGAAAGTCATGTGTTAGAATAACAAGTTTAAAATTAGATTGTATGTGTTTATATGTGTTTTTATGTTTTAACAAATTACAGGTGGGTGTGAAACGCTAAACGGTTTTGAAGACTGTTTGGTCTCAAACGGTTTGAAGACCATTTGGTTCCAAACGGTTTGAAGACCTTTTGGTTCCAAACGGTTTGAGGACTGTTTGGTTCCAAACGATTTGAAGACCATTTGGTTCCAAATGGTTTGAAGACCGTTTGGAAGGTATAATGTCGGGGAGTGTCCGGTGATAGCGGAGGTGGCGACGACGATGAAGAAGGTACGGGCGATAGAAGTGGTAGAAAAAGAAACCATGGAGTCGTCGAAGACGTCGGTAATGGTAAAGATGATGGCGAAGGCAAAAAAGACAGTGGTTTGATAGAACAGGGAGTCGCGACGGTGTTTCCGGCGTCGGTGATGGTGGTGCGCCTACCTTGTTGCTATGGGTGGGGAAAACGACGGCGAGTGCATCGGTAACGGGGGTGCAACCGCCGTGAGGACACGCGGAACCGGAAAGGATGGTCGGAGAAGGGAACCGGAATTGTAGGTTGCGCGGGAACGGGAGTAGAGATGGAACAGTATACCAAGGGTTTTAGAAGGATCGAGAGTCGAAAGAAAGAAGGAGGGGGGTATATTTATAGGAATCAGGGTTTGACCCTACAAAAACCCAGGTCAAACGGTTTTGAGACCGTTTAGACTCCAAATGGTTTCAAGACCATTTGGTTCCAAATGGTTTTAAGACCGTTCAGCTCCAAACGGTTTCAGGACCGTTTGGCTCCAATCGGTTTCAGGACCGTTTGGCTCCAAACGGTTTCAGGACCGTTTGGGAGGGCTTAGGTTTTTGATTTTTGTATTTTTATGTTTGTTTTGGTTATGTGAATTTTTATATTTTTAGGAGATAATCCTAAGGGAACTTAAAAGAACAGAAGATAAAAGAAGAAGCTCAGATCTTGGGTTGCCTCCCAAGTAGCGCATGGGTTTTACGTCACTGGCTCGATGAGGTTTGGAAGCTATTATGATGATGTTGTGGCTTCTCTGATCTCAATAGTCTGTCTCGACATTTTATCTGCTGGAGTGTAGTATTTTTTCACTCGATGGCCATTGACTGTCCTTTCTCCTCCATTGTCGTCAACAATTATGATATCTCTAGTCGGGTATATATGTTTGGTGATGAAGGGCCCGGACCACTTTGTGCATAGTTTTTCGGGGAACAGTTTGAGCTTGGAGTTGAAAATGAGTACTTTGTCACCAATGACGATGTCTTTCCTTTTTAGACAACCGTCGTGCCACATTTTGGTTTGTTCTTTATAAATCCTGGCACTTTGATAAGCGGTCATTCTGAGCTCCTCTAGCTCTTGTAATTGGAGTTGTCTATTTTCTCCGGCCCTTTTGAAATCAAAATTCAGTTGTTTAATGGCCCACCAAGCCTTATGTTCCAGTTCCACTGGAAGATGACATGACTTCTTGTATACCAAACGGAACGGGGTTGTCCCAATTGGTGTTTTATAAGTAGTTCGGTAAGCCCAAAGGGTATCGGAAAGCTTGGTGGACCAGTCAGTGCAGTGTCTATTGACTATTTTTTCTAAGATTGCCTTTAGTTGTCTATTTGAAACCTCAACCTGACCACTGGTCTGTGGATGGTAAGGTGTGGAAACTTTATGGTTAACGCTATATTTCTTTAAGAGGGCTTCAAAGATTCGTTCCAGGAAATGGGTCCCTCCGTCGGATATGACAGTTCGGGGAACTCCAAATCTGGGAAAAATGATATCTTTAAACATCTTAATGACTGGTTTGGAATTGCTGGACACTATGGGTACAACTTCGACCCATTTCGAGACATAGTCTACTGTAACCAAGATGTAGGAGAAACCATATGAAGAAGGGAAGGGGCCCATGTAGTCTATCCACCACACATCAAAAAGTTCGATCTCTTGCCACATGGTGAGGGGCATTTCATCCCTTTTAGATATGCCACCAGAAAGTTGACATTTGTTGCTAGATTTAACAAAATCATGAGAATCTTTTGCTATGGTTGGCCAAAAGAAACCTGATTGCAGAACTTTCATGGCAGTTTTCTTCGCACTCATGTGTCCCCCAGTAGGGCTGGAATGACAATGCTCTAAGATGGGGGTGATCTCTTCTTCAGGTAAGCAGCGACGGAAAAGTCCATCTGCGCAAAGGTGAAAAAGGTAGGGTTCATCCCAGTAGAATTGCTTTACATCGTGGAGGAATTTCCTTTTGTCGTGATGGGTGGAGGAAGGGTGAATGATTCTAGTAGCCAGATAATTAACAATGTCGGCATACCAGCAGAATCCATTGGTAACTTTCATTAGTTGGTCATCTAGAAGGGTGTCTCGGATCGATACTTTATCTTCATCCTTGACTTCAATGCGGCTTAGATGATCGGCTACGACATTTTCCACTCTGCTTTTGTATTTGATTTCCAAATTGAATTCCTGAAGCATCAATACCCAGCGAATAAGTCTAGGTTTTGCATCTTGCTTCTGAATTAGATATCGTATGGCGGAGTGGTCAGTGTAGACTATGACCTTGGATCCAATCAAGTAAGAGCAGAATTTCTCAAACACATAGATGACAGCTAAGAACTCCTTCTCTGTAGTAGTGTAGTTCTTCTGTGCTTCATCAAGAGTTTTAGACGCGTAGTAGATTACATAAGGTTTCTTGTCGATTCTCTGTCCTAATACGGCCCCTATGGCGTAATCGCTGGCATCACACATGATTTCAAAAGGTTGTGACCAATCTGGGGCTCTTAGTATGGGTGCAGAGATTAAAGCATTTTTCAGAGTTGAGAAACTTTGTAAGCATTTTTGATTAAAATTGAACTCGGTGTCTTTGGTAAGAAGTTGGGTCATGGGTTTTTCTATTTTTGAGAAATCTTTGATAAATCTTCTGTAAAACTCAGCATGACCGAAGAATGCTCATACTCCTTTTATATCTTTTAGTGGTGACAACTTCGAGATAACATCGATTTTTGCCTTGTCGACCTCAATTCCTCTGTCACTCACTCTATGCCCGAGGACGACACCTTCAGTTACCATAAAATGGCATTTTTCCCAATTCAGGATGAGGTTCGTTTCCTCGCATCGTTGTAAGACTTGTCCAAGGTTGAGCATACAGTTATCGAAGGAATCTCCATAAACTGGAAAATCATCCATAAATACTTCCATTATAGATTCTGTTAATCCTGCAAAAATGGCGGACATACACCTTTGGAATGTAGCAGGTGCGTTACACAGCCTGAATGGCATTCTTCTGAAAGCATAGGTCCCAAAGGGGCAGGTAAAGGTAGTTTTTTTTGGTCTTTCGGGTGTATAGGGATTTGGTAGAACTCGGAATAACCGTCGAGATAGCAGAAGTATTTTTGGTGGGCTAAGCGTTCTAGGACTTCGTCAAGAAAGGACAGAGGGTAGTGATCTTTTCGCGTTGATTTGTTTAGTTTCCTGTAGTCGATACACATCCTCCACCCCGTTACAATCCTTGTGGGAACTAACTCATTTTTGTCGTTTAGCACGACAGTGGTTCCTCCCTTTTTGGGGACCACTTGGATGGGGCTGACCCATTGGGAGTCTGAAATTGGGTAAATTATGTCGGCTTTCAGTAATTTGAGGACTTCAAGGCGAACCACTTCTTTAAGATTGGCGTTCAGCTTCCTCTGGTGTTCTCTTGAAGGCTTGAATTCCTCGACCATGGGTAGTCTATGCATGCATAAGGTAGGGTTTATACATGTCAAGTCAGTTATTTTGTACCCCACGACCTTCTTGTGCTTTTTTAATTCGTCGAGAAGCCTTTCTTCTTGGTCTCCTGTCAGAGTGGAACTGATGATAACTAGACATAATTTTTCTTTGTCTAAGAAGACATTTTTAAGTATCGTGGGTAGAGTCTTTATCTCGGGAACCTTGGGTGCTTCTGTTGTTTCTAAAACAGTGACGGATTTTAGCTCCTCAAAGGTGGCTGTCGGCGCTTCTTAAACTTTCTCTAAGTGTTGCAAACATTGTTGAACCAATTCATTTGCTGAAAATTCGACTTATGGATTTGTCAGAACATTCTCCAACTCATCATATGGTTTGGATATTTCGAATTGGGACATTTGGTGTATTGCACCTAAGAGAAAAACCTCCTCTTGAATGATGGGACCTTTCATGTTGTTGAGAACTCGAAATTGAATTACTTCTTTTCCCAATCTTAGAATAATCGTGTCAGCTTCAACATCAATAAGCGCCCTAGCTGTGGCAAGGAAAGGTCTACCAAATATTATTGGGTATCTCAGATCCTCCGTGATATCCATAATAACAAAATCGCACGGGACATAGGCATCTTTGCCTATTCTGACTGGAATACCCTTGATAATTCCTAGAGGTGCAATGATAGTGGAGTCAGCTAACTAAATTGTCATCGTTGTGGGCAGCAAGTTAGTGAACCCTGATCGTTTACACATGGAGTAGGGCATAATTGATATGCTAGCCCCTAAGTCAGCTAATCCCTTTTTGTTGGAGGCATTTCCAATACAACATTGAATACTGAAGGAACCAGGGTCCTTCTTTTTCTTTGGCATCTTGTTAAGAATGATATCAGAGGTGGTATGAGCTAGTTTAATGGTCTCTTGCTCCTCAGTAATGTACTTCCTTGATAGCAAAGTTTTTAGGTATTTAGCCCAGGCTGGTACTTCGGAGGGCATCGAGGAAAGGGATGTCGGTATAGAGTTTCTTCATCGCCTCCTTGAATTTTTGGAATCTAGTGTCCATCTTAGTTTCTTTCAATCTACCTGGATATGGTATCCTAGGTTTATATTGCGGGACCTCTAACTCCTTGGGGGCTTGTTCCTTTTTCTAGCCTTTTTCAGTCTCTACAGAATTCTCAGTTGCTAGATTTGGGCTTGCATTTGGAACAAAGACAGATGTATCATCATTATCATGAGTGATCCTTGTAGCTTCGTGAAAGAAATGACCTGATCTGGTAGTAACAACATTCAGTTGCTCCACTCTATTCTGGTCATGTCTTGGGTTTGACTCTGGTTGGCCAGCAAAAATGCCTGCTGGAGGTTTCAACTGGGTAGCAATTTGTGCTAGTTGAGCCTTTACAACCTTCTGCTGAGCTTGCTGATTAGCGAGCATAGTTTTTTGTGATTATAGAATTTGTCTGATCATAGTTATCTCATCAGTCGGTTGGGAAGGGATATTTTTCTGTTGAAATTGTTGTTGTCCTTGATGTGGTTGTTTTGGAGGTGCTTACTGAGGCTGCTGCGATTCTTGCAGCTGAGGGGGTAGTTGTGGGTGCAGAGGAGGATGGGTGTATTGGTAGTAGGCAGAGGGATTCCTTTGATAGTTAGGTCTTGGTAGGTTATTTCTAAGGTTCCCTTGATTCTGGTTAAAGTTGCTTTGAAATCCTAGTGGCAGTCCATTAGAAGACCCCCCTTACGTTTTGTGCTGTGGATTGGAAGACCCTACAGGATTTCCATATTGAAACCTGGGGTGGTTTCTTGGTTGGCTTGGGTTATAGTAAGCTTGTCCCGGTATGAAATGAATGGAATTAACTTGTTCGGGTATCTATTCTTCAGGTTGTTCGATAATTGGTTCATACTGCTGTTGTGGTGGTTGCATATCCATAATTACATTGTAAAGCAACCCACATGATAGCGTGGGGTGATCAGATGCGTGGAAAGCTTCACATGTTCCCGTAGCATCTTTAACTTGCTGAATTTGAGGATTTTTCTTCTTATCATATTCCCCAAATGAATCTTCAAGTTCCTGATGTTTGTGAGCGATAGTCTTTAAATCTTCAGTGATAGCCTTCATTTCCATTGATTCCTCAGCTTTATAAACCTTGAGGACTCCTTTACCAGATGATCGTCCCCAATTGGATTGGTTCTCAGCTCCAAGAGTTACGATCTTCCAAGCATCTTCGTAGTTCTTCCTCATAAAATTTCCTCCAGATGTGGAATCCAGAAATTGTATGATGTCATCACTCACCCCTCTATAGAATGTTTCTATCAATTGATTCTGGGAGATATCGTGATTGGGGCACTTTCTTAAAAGATCCTTGAATCTTTCCCATGCTTCTGCGAGTGTTTCTCCGGGAAGTTGGGCGAAGTGGTTAATCTGTCCCCTAATTTTGTAGGTCAACAAAGGAGGGAAGAACTTCTCCAGGAACTTTTCTTCTAAGGGAGCCCAGGTGGTGATGATTGGCTCCCTATCAAGAGAGTTGTACCAACTCAAGGCCCTTCCAGATAGAGTGAAGTGAAAAAGATGTAGCATTATTGCATCAAAGGCAACTCCGACTTGCGGGACAAGTCGGCAAAGTGCCTTGAATCTCTTCAAGTGATCCATGCAGTCGTCTCCTGAACTACTAGAGAATGAAATACCCTGCATGATTTGAATCCATTGCATCCAGATCTCAAAATGGGGTATGTTGATGATGGGTGGCCGAACTGGGTGATTATCCTCATAGTTCTTTGGGACGGCATAGTCTCGCAGTTTCTTGTTGCTAAGCTCTAACTGGGCAGCTTCATTTTCAGCTCAGATGCGAGCTTGTTCTTCATCTCGGATCTCTGCTTGAATCTGAGCATGAGTGTCAGCAATGAGTTGTGCTCTTTGAGTGGCTATGACGGCGTTGACCCTTTCCATAACTAACGTAGCTTGTCATTGATCTTCAGCCATTTTCCTGGCTCTTTGGCAGTTGAGTCTAATGCGGCGGTGGAAGCTTCTCTATACCTTAGAGTCGTACTCTGGATCAGGGGAGAATCCAAGGTTATGAGATGATTGCATACACGTCTTCTTCCTGAGTAGAGGAACAAACACACTTGTTTAGATAATGTGGAAGGCATGATGAAATCAAGAGGATATGGAGTAATGTTTAAAGGAAGGTGAAAAACCCTAACCGACTAGCAAGATGGTAAATGAAATCAAAATGTTTCGTTGTCCCCGACAACGGCGCCAATTTTTGATGGAGCTTCCACTTACGTGGAATTGCGTGCACCACTAAAAATCCTACAGATGGTAAATCTTTAGGTTTAGCCTTGCTTATACTAGATCGAGAACTCCACCCACGTATGCTAAGATACGTGGAAGTCTTATCGTAGTATAGTTAAGGGTGGAATCATCGGGACAACGGTCTTGTTGAGAGCAACAAGATGGAAAACGTTGGAATTTCACTTAATCTCTTAATAGTAGGTACTTAGATCAAAAGGTTGGTTTGGTTGTTTTTAAAGTAAGAGCAAGTAAAGTAAAGTAAAGAAGTAAATTTAAGGATGTCAACAATGATAGAAAGCCACTAGGATGTGATCGGTTTTCACCGCCGCTACACACGGATCAAAACATGCAATATAAAACACAACCTACAAAAAGAGCCCAAACAGCTAGTATCTTTGTAGATTTAGCTTCCTTTCGGAGAGCTAACTATGAGGGGTGTGGGGATATTGCAAAGTCAGCCATCCCCGAACGAATTGTCACCTACTTTGTATCATTCCCTTCACAAAGTGAGTTTCTCAACTTACCAAGGCTATACTTTCATACGTCAACTGATTCCATTTCATAGTATGGAAGTACAATATTGGTAGTGATTTAATCCACTTCTTGAAAAACACTCCTAGATACCGAAATAGATGCATGGTGGATACATGCATCAAGAACCAACATTCAATTGAGTTTTGAATCTAGTAGTATAATCATAGACAAATCATACTAAAAGATAAAAGATAACACAAGTTGGTGATCAAGCAACAAGCATTCATTAAGCGATTGATGTTGAACTGAAAATAAAGAACTCTATATTGCAAACTATGGATTACATTACATGAAATGAAAACATGGGTAGTGGGGCTACTCCCCACACCCTAGTGAAAGAGACTACTCGCTCATGGCTAGGACAAAGAAGGAGGCGAGAAGAGAGAGAGTGTCATCCCCACAAAGGAGGGAGGAAAGTCAACCCATTGGAGAGAGAGAGAGAGAGTGATGATCTTCAAACTTCACAGGTTGCTCGATGATGAGGTCTCCTCTTCCCACCTTCTTTGGCGAAGAAAGAGAAAGCAGCTTCAGGATGGAATGTGGATCTCAGACCGGCATCCTTTGGGCGGAGGATGGAAGTTGGAAAAGATCTGGAGTTGTGGAGGTAGCCTCTAGGCGTCTGAAAACTTGATGCCTTGGGAGGACCCCTTGGGTCTTATTTATAGGCCTTAATTGAAGTTCAAACGGTTTGGACAGTTTTGGATCCAAACAGTTTTGAAGACCGTTTGGATTCGGAAACTGTTTGGACTCTGAAACCGTTTGGATCCCGAGACCATTTGGACTCTGAAACCGTTTGGACTCTGAAACCATTTGGACCCCGAGACCGTTTGGACTCCATGCGGTCTTGGGACCGGTTGGCTTCATGCGGTCTTGGGACCGTGTGATTCCATTCGGTCTTGGGACCGATCAGCTTCATGTGGTCTTGGGACCGTGTGACTCCATGCGGTCTTGGGACCATTTGGTTTCGTGCGGTCTTGGGACCGTGTGGCTTCATGCGGTCTTGGGACCGTTTGGTTTCATGCGGTCTTGGGACTATGTGGCTTCATGCGGTCTTGGGAGTGTTTGGTTTCATGTGGTCTTGGGACCGTGTGGCTTCATGCGGTCTTGGGACCGTGTGACTCCATGCGGTCTTGGGACCGTGTGACTCCATGCGGTCTTGGGACCGTGTGACTCCATGCGGTCTTGGGACTGTGTGACTCCATGCAGTCTTGGGACCGTGTGACTTCATGCAGTCTTGGGACCAAGTGACTCCATGCGGTCCTGGGACCGTTTGGCTTCATGCGGTTTTAGGACCGGTTAAGTCTTTTGTGATTTTTTTTGTGTCTTTTTCTATAGGTAAAAGGGAGAAAAGTTAATCTAACAGTATATTTGCAATAAAAGAGGATAACTAGGGATTCTATCTAATTTATCTAAGAAAGAATGTGAGAAATTGAAGAAAAATACTAAGATAACATCACAAAATTGGAGGTTATCAATACCTTTCAAAAATAGGAGTTTGGAACTTTACTCAAGGAACAAACTGTAATCCTCTAATCATTATTTTACCTTTTTTTTCAATGTCACCTTTTATAGAACATTCACTTTTCATAAATGTAACAACATATTTCCCTAAAATGTCGAGAAACAAAATGTCAGTCAGTATAACAAATTATACTGATAGGTGGGGGAAACCAAAAGTTTGTTGATAATTGTAACAACATAACCACAACAATTAATTGTTACAAAACAAAATTTACGTTATCTTGTTAACCTCTCAACCATTTTTACTCAAACTCTCGTATACCCTTCCAGGGTCTTATCCATGCAGTGGACAAAAAGGCCTCAATCTGGAGCCTAGGTGCCAAGTTGGTCTTCGCAATCTGGGGCCTAACCTAGATGTCCTTCCCAATCTGGGGCCTGGCATGATCTCATGGGACCTTCCCAATTTGGCGCCTGGTCTGACCTCATATGACCTTCCCAATCCGGGCCCTAGTCTGACCTTCCCAATCTGGGGCCTGGTCTTTGATCCTAGCCATGACTCTTCATTTCCTTTTATTCAGACATCCAGAGGTGGTATGTCAGGTTCAAGTTGGTTATAAGCATACTTTATCATAGTCATAGTCACTTTATAGATTGTAGGAAATAAAATTCATGCAAGCATTTAATTTCAAGCAATTGGTAAAACCACAAAAATCATCATGAAACTAGAGTGATTAGCCATAAGTTTTACCACATACCTGATTTAGCAGTCTCAAACAAAGTAAGATAGCTAATTCAATCAAGAAGTCCAATCAACCAAGCCAAACAATATATCAAGCTACTTGAACCTAAAAAGTATGTATAACACCTAATTGTTATAATCATATCCAAACATCTTTTGTTGACTTGAGATTCCATTCTAATGTTTCAAAGCCATATTATGGTTTCCTTAGGTTCCTTGGCTTCCTAACTTGCATTTTACAATTCTACCCTTTTTAGGTCAACAAACCCTAAAAACACCTTTCCACTTAGAAAAACCCTAATTAATAAATGTAACATACTAAATCTCAGATTATTTTGCAATTTACACATTTCTAAGATGTTTATTTCCTTTATGTCCTTTTAGGCCTTTTTCTAAAATTTTCCTATCTTTAGCATCCTCTTTGGCCTCAATGTCGAAATTGAGTAATATTTGATAATGTGATCTATATTTTCCCACATTCATGTCAATGAATGGGTTTTTACACAAATGTTTCAACTAGTGTGTTAATTGGAGCCTAATAATACAAAATGACCTTTTGTGAAGGATAATGAGTAGATTATAATAGTTTAGAGTTGTGGTGACTTTTTGGGATAAGAAATGAGTTATAATGTGCAATTGAGTTAATGAATGAAAGAATGACCCCCTTTCCTTTCTCTCTCCTCCAATGTGGAAAAAATACATGAAATGACAATATGATGGTGAGATATTTCTCTTGAAATTAATATGTGTTGTCTATCTCGAATAATCACTCAAGATTTCATTAAAAGAGCCTTTTTCATATTATTTCACCCTTATATTACATTAATATATACATTAATGGACAATATTGTAGTTAAGGGCCAAAGGTAATGTTAAATGAGAAATTAATTATATAGAATTATTCTAGACTTTAATTCTGGCCTATGGTTCAAATTTGGAATCATTAGAACAATGGTTGACCATTCAAATTGATTTATTTCGATTTCATTAATTCGATGTGTAATGCTATAGTCAATTCAATTTCTCTATCATGTGGCTCAATTCTACTATGGGTGCACATCCAACAACCAGAATCTAATTCCCACTCGATCCAACAGCCCCGACAATGTCTTCTTCCTCCAGCCATTCGTGGGTCAGAGCACAGTAGCGACGCCTTGGCTCCTTGCCCTCTTTCTCTCCCATTTTTTGACCATTTTTCATGATTCTTCCAATGGATTCGTCACATCCCACCAATTTGAATGAGCGTTAGCTCATCTTCTCTCTCACACCGTAGGTAAAATTCCTCTCTTGAGTTTCTCCTCGTCTCCACTGAGAAGTTGTAGAGGGATCTATAGCCCTCCCCTCACCTATATAAGGCTGGGTAAAGGCTCCTCGAGCCACACCCAACTCTCCTCCTCCTCCAATTCGTCCTAAACTACCCTAAAGACCCCAGACCTACTCCGTTTTCTTCTCTGACAACAACGGCCTCACCCCGACACCCTACACCACCTCTATTCAAATTGACAAGATCGTAAGAATCATTGACCCTCCTTCTTCACTTTTCCATTCTTAGTTTCCTCTAGGCTTATTCGATTTTCCACATCCTATAGAAGCACATATAGGCTCTCGACGGCATTCGCTGCCTTGAAGCCTCAGTGCCCCTCTGACCCCAAAAATTGGTCCAGTAGATTCACCTTGCCACCGTGAGCATCGTTGAGGTTTGAGTTGTGTTCTTTTCGACATGGTATCAATTTTTGGATACCACGATGCATATCCCCTATTTCCCCTTCTCCCAGTGAAGCTCTCTGAGCTCTTGTATTCTCTAGATCTCAATCTTTGGCTCTATGAGCTCGAATGAGTGCAAGGATACCTCCAGCAGTGTCAGTTTCACTACAAACCATCTCCCTTCGCAAGCCTCAAATGCCTAATACATCTCTATTTTGCGCATAACGCCATGACCGAAAGAGACAGATCGTAGGTCAATGATTGACCTTGGTACCCTTTCTACCTTGATTGATCAATAATCTTGGCATGGGTAATTTTGTCAATCTGGGTAATTGTTTTGATTTATTGGCATTGATATAAGATTAATTTGAAATGACTACAATGCCCCACACATTTGATTATTATATCATGACACGTAAGATAGTTTCATCTTTTCACCAGTTACTTACATCGATTTATAATCTGATTTAAATGACTGTCACGCTATAGTTTTCCTATTTTCTGATTGGCCAATTTTATATAATTCCTAGTAATTTGAAGGTTTATCAGAAAAATACAAATAAGTAGTCGTTGGAAAGAATTTTTCATGTATAATCCGAATTTAAGGTTTTTGAGTATTGATTTGTATCCATGTTTCAATATTTATTTTAAAAACTATTTTAATAATATAAAATGATTTCATTTTAACTCCAAATTTAAGAAATAAATATGTTTTCTTAATTAGTAGAACCCAAGTAATCGATGGGTCCTAGTTTTGAGTCCAAAATTGATGGTTTTTATAGGAAGTCCAAAAATTAGGGTTTCTCACCTAATATGATTTATAAACCCTAATTCATGTGTGTAAATTTGTATCTAGGACAAAAGTACATTAGACATACTTAATTGATGAAAGATCTTCTTTAAGAATCTCAAGTGAGGTATGTATGTGCATTCTAAACCCTAAGTTGGGCATATTTTATCCAACCCTACTTTTCCAATGAGGCATTGTTTTAGCCTTTATTCTCTTTATTGCCTTCTTATGGAACTTTTAGTTCAATTATTCTACAGTCTTGGACACATTTGCAAATGTTGTTAAACTTCTTATATCTGCCATTGAGATACTTTTGCATGTTGATGAAAATGACTAATTAACTAATGTAGTGTACATGAGTACAAACCACCCAAAGTTTTGGGCATGAGCCCAGGGGAATGTGACCACTCTCCCTAGGAGAATGTGATAATTCTCCCCACTTTATATATATTTGGGTGTTTGGGAATGTGCTACTCTCCCTCACCTAGAGGTTGAGGTCTGGTAGGTGCCTCAACCCTATATTAGTTTAATGTAGTCAAATTTAATCATGCATACAACTTATTATTGTTTAACTTGGTAGAAATTCTTACTTGTTTTACTTGCCTCATATTCTTGATCCTCTTATCATAGTGACTCTTTATTATTTCCTATTTTAGTTTATAATTGTCCTTATTCTTTATTTGACACATACATTTTCTCTCCTCTTGTTGGGTGATCCCAACCACCCAGGTTAGGATTTGAGTGCACCGTAGGAGCATGGTGAACCAACCTATGACTAGGAAAAAGGAGTCCATCCTTCCCTCATGGACCAGTTTGTTAAGTACCTTTTTGTTGGGGACATATTGTTGTAGTCTAGTTTCCCTCTACTTAGATCCTCTATTTGTATAAAGCATGTACACCCTTTTGGGAAAATTTGTGTACTCTTTATTTAAATTGAATATAGTCAAATTTTAATCTTACACTTCTATCCAATTAGATTTCGTTTACCATTTTTATTAGTAGAGAGGTGGATTGATTTCACTTCTTTACGACATGGTATCAGATCCAATGGTAGTCATATTTTGACTATTTCAATTTGTCTCCCTAGTTAAAAAAACATACCTCATATAGTTTCCCATTTAGTTCACCTTAGAATTAACCTATGATAAAAGGTTGATCTAGAATAATAATAGTTTCATATTAGATACATCTTTAATCAACCTTTAGGTGATTAGCCTATTAGGTATCTACTAGGGTACGAAGTTGAAAGTGATGGTGTCTACAAAGGGTCAAAACTTGGGGGTTGGCAATATTTTCCTCCGTGCCACTAACTTGGTTGACGGGGACTCCCAAGTTCATACGACACCATCCTGGCCTGATCTAATATAGAATGCTCAAAATAGCATACCTTTAGGCAAATAACCTCAATGTTGAGTATCCCTAGTAACCTAGTATATGTTGATTTGGTTATCCCTATAAAATCACCTTATATCACTCAAGTTCCTTATATGAGTCTTAGATTTCCATGATTAGGATTAGTGGACCCTATACTAGACTTTGAAGTTTGGTAATAGTGAGACATATAAGTGTTGGGTCTTATGCATGTTTAGACTCACTCTGTTGCCTTGAGTTTAGTTTGACATGGTAGGCCAGCCCTTTTAAGGAGTGGAGTAGTGGTAGTTGTACCTTGATAGATTTTGCATTTGCTTATTTCAAGGACGAAATCCCTTTTTTTTTGGGGGGGGGGGTGAAGTCCTATAAATAGCAAAATCTAGCCACTTTTGAATTAGAAACCCTAACTCCATAGACAAGAGATTAGTTTGCTTATATGATTAGTATTGACCAAACAAATTGTAATTATAATTTAACCTATTTGTTGATATACAAATGAATATATAATAAGTCATCTAAGGAATAGTTCATATACTTGAACTCTAACAAATACTTAAGGCACATAATATGAGTAGCTCACTAATTGTGACTACACATAATGTTGACCATGTCACCCTAATGCTATGGTAAATGGAACTAATGCATGTTAAGAATGCATAACATATAATGGTTATGTTGACCTAAACCCTAAGATGTAATCATCTAACCTTAACATATATACATATCCTTAATTCCTTCATGATACATTAGTGTCATTAGGTGTCATCATCAATAATACACTTCGATACACCGAAATGACATATCATCACCTAACCATAACTTGGTATATGGATCATTTCATTAAAATGGAATGTGTTCCACCTTATTCACTAAAATATATATGTAATGACTCAAATGTGATAAGGGATAATTGGAATTACATAAGCATGATTATTAAGTCAACAATTCCAAATGCCAATGTGATGTTAAATGAATAATTTATAATTTGAAGTGTAAATAATAGAAGATGGTTAGTAATTACATTAATGTGAGTATGGAAAGTGATTTGACAATGTGTAATATAGGTGTAAGAAATTAATATACTTAATAACTTGTTGGATAATATTATCTATTTCTTACAAAATAATCTGTGATATTTCTATAGGATGGTAAAATGAGGATAATGGACATTAAATACAAGTTATTAAGGATTGTGATCTAACATATTAATAAATATGGAGATGATTTAGCAAACCCTAATTATGCTTAGTAAATAAGAAATACATATGACTTGTGCATAATGTTTAGACATGACACAAGTAATATAATAATAAAGATGATATAATTTCACAATTAAAAAAATGCTATTAAGCCAAAATGTTTACTGTGTTATATTTGATAAAAGGTAATATGAATAATGGAACCCTTAGTGAACCATGAAAACCTGACTTATGTGTAGAGCTTGTGAAGTACCCTAGATTAGGGGTTATCACCTAGTTGCTTAAGGTTGGGTTGTTACATACTCACCCATCCCTCTTATTGTGATTTCAGGGACGAAATCCTCTTTTAAGGGGTGGAGTGTTGTAACATATTGAATCTCAAATTATTTTTCAATTTACCCATTTCCAAGATTTTTATTTCCTTCATGTCCTTTTGGGCCTTTTTCCTAAATTTACCTATGTTTTGTATCTTTTTGGCCTCAATGTTATAATTGAGCAATGTTTGATGATGTGATCTATATTTACCCATATTCATGTTAATGAATGGGTTTTTGCACAAATGTCTCAACTAATGTGTTAACTGGAGTGTAATAATGCAAAATGACCTTTTGTGAATGATAATTAGTAGATTATAATAATTTATAGTTGTGGTGTATTTTTGGGATAAGAAATGAGCAATAACGTGTAATTGAGTTAATAAATGAAAGAATGGCCCTCTTTCCTTTCTCTCTCCTCCAATGTTGCAAAAATATATGAAATGACAATATAATGGTGAGATATTGCTCTTAAAATTAATATGTGTTGTCTATCTTGAATAATCACTCAAGGTTTCATTAAAAGAGCCTTTTCATATTATTTCACCCTTATATTAGATTAATATATACATTAATGGACAATATGGTGGTTAAGGGACAAAGCTTATGTTAAATGAGACATTAATTAAACATCATTATTCTAGACTTTAATTCTAGCATATGGTTCAAATTTGAAATCATTCGGACAATGGTTGACCATTCAAATTGATTTTACAAGATTGGGGTAAAGTGCAACTAAGGTTTTATTTCAATTTCATTAATTCGATGTGGAACTCTATAGTCAATTTGATTCCTCTGTCACGTGGCCCGATTCCACCATGGGTGTACATCCAATAGCCAAAATCCATTTCCCACTCAATCCAATGACCCGGACAAGGTGTTCTTCCTCCAGCCATTCGCGGGTCAGAGCACAGTAGTGATGCCTTGGCTCCTTGCCCAATTTCTCTCCCATTTCTTGACCATTTTGCAAGATTCTTTTTCTGATGGATTCATCTCATCCCATCGATTCAAATGAGAGTTAGCTCATCCTCTCTCTCACACCGTAGTCGAAAGGCCTCTCTTGTGATTTCTCCTCATCTCCACCGAGAAGTTGTAAAGGGAGCTATAGCACTCCTCTCACCTATATAAGGTTGGGTAAAGGTTCCTTGAGCCACATCCTATTCTTATCCTCCTCCAATTCCTCATAAACTACCCTAAAGACCCCAGACCTACTCCATTTGCTTCTCCAGTGATGACGTCCTCACCCAGATGCCCTACACCACCTCTATTCAAATTGACAAGCTCGTAAGCATCCTCAACCCTCCTTCCTTGCTTTTCCATTCTTAGTACCCTCTAGGATTGTATGAGTCACCACATCCTATATATGCACATATAGGCTCTTGTTGATGTTTGTCACCTTGAAGCCTCAGTGCCCCTCTGACCCCAGAAATTGGTCCAGTAGATTTGCCTTGTCACCACGAGCATCGTCGAGGTTTGAGTTGCATTCTTTTTGACATGGCATCAGTTGTTGGAGACCATGACGCCTATCATATGTTTCTCCTTCTCCCAACGATGCTCTCTGAGCTCATGTACTCTCCAAAATCAAGATTTAGCTCTATGATCTCAGAGGAGTGCGAGGATACCTCCAGCAGTGTAAGTTTCACTGCAAACCATCTCCCTTCGCAAGCCTCAAACGCTCCTTACCTCTCTGTTTTGCACATAGCGCCATGACCGAAAGAGGTAGATCGTGGGTCAATGATTGACCTTGGTACCCTTGCTTCCTTGATTGATCAATAATCTTGGCATGGGTAGTTTCATCAATCCGCATAATCATTTTGATTTATTGCCATTGACATAAGATTAATGTGAAATGAGAAAAATGCCCCCACATATCTGATTATTATGTCACATCACGTAAGATAGTTTTGTCTTTTTGCTAATTATTTACATTAGATTATAATCTAAGTTAAATAACTATCACGCTATAGTTTTCCTATTTTTCTGTTTGGCCAATTTTATATAATTCCTAGTAATTCGTAGGTTTATCTAAAAAATACAAATAAGTAGTCGTTCGAAAGCATTTTTCATGTAGGATCCGAATTTAAAGTTTTCGAGTATCAATTTGTATTCCTATTTCAATGCTTGTTTTAAAAACCATTTTAATTAGATAAAATGCTTTCATTTTAACTCCAAATTTAAGAAATAAATATGTTTTCTTAATCAGGAGAACCCAAGTATTCGATGGGAACTAGTTTTGAGTCCTAAATTGGTGGTTTTTATACGAAGTCTAAAAATTAGGGTTTCTCACCTAATATGATTTATAAACCCTAATTCATGTGTGAGAACTTGTATCTATGACAAAAGTACATTGGACAAACTTAATTGATGAAAGATCTTCTTTAAGAATCTCAAGTGAGGTATGTATGTGCATTCTAAACCCTAAGTTGGGCATATTTTTATCCAACCCTACTTTTCTAGTGAGGCATTGTTTGTAGCCTTTATTCTCTTTATTGCCTTCTTGTGGCACTTTTAATTCAATTATTCTATGGTCTTGGACCCCACTTGCAAATGTTGATAAAGTTCTTATATCTGCCATTGAGATACTTTAGCATGATGATGAAAATGCTAATTAACTAATGTAGTGTACAAGAGTACAAACCACCCATAGTTTTGGGCATAGCCCAGGGGAATCTGACCACTCTCCCAAGGGGAATGTGATAATTCTCCCCACTTTATATATATTCGAGTGTTTAGGAATGTGTTACTCTCCCTCACCCAAAGGTTGAGGTTCAGTAGGGGCCTCAACCCTATATTAGTTTTATGTAGTCACATTAATCATTCATGCAACTTATTATTGTTTAACTTGGCAAAAATTCTTATTTGTTTTACTTGCCTCATATTCTTGACCCTCTTAGCATAGTGAATCTTTATTATTTCCTACTTTAGTTTATAATTGTACTTATTCTTTATTTGACACATACATTTTCTCTCCTCTTGTTGGGTGTTCCCAACCACCCAGGTTAGGATTCGAGTGCGCAACAGGATCATGGTGAACCAACCTATGACTAGGAAAAAGGAGTCCATCCTTCCCTCATGGACTAGTTTGTTAAGTACCTTTTTATTGGGGACATATTGTTGTAGTCTAGTTTCCCTCTACTTAGATCCTCTTTTTTTATAAAGCGTGTACACCCTTTTGGGAAAATTCATGTACTCTTTATTTAAATTGAATATAGTCAAATTTTAATCTTCTGTTGCTATCCAATTTGATTTTGTTTACCATTGTTATTAGTAGGGAGGTGGATTGATTTCACTTATTTATGATAAATTTATCCAAATTAAGGGGCTTTAACCACAAATTAGTTCAAGAACATCATTATCACATCTTCTTGATTGATTTCTACAATTAAAACCATTAAACTCCACTATTATCAAATTTTAGGGTTTTGAAGTCCATTAATGCACTTTTATCATTATGGAACCCTAATTAGGCAAATAATTCACAATTATCATCCAATTTGATCTAACATTCTCTTGATCAATTTTCATATATAACTTATTATAATCTGAGTTTCAAATCAATTACTATGATTTTGACAATACTAAATATATTTCCAGCCAATCAGGTGAGGACAGGTCAGCTAATAACTTATTTTTATTTATCCTCATAGTTAAATATTAGATAGGACGAAGTTACCTTATTGCCCCAGTTGGGGACGTGCCACTCTAGGGGCCTTCGGGTCTTTTTGGCTCCCAACCGTCTCCCTTCTCGCACAGGGTGTGATTCTGCCTGCTAACTCCACTCCAACATAGCTTCTATGTCCGCACGCCAACACTGCTATGACAGGGCTTTTTGAGAGACCCTATTATATGGTGTCTAAGGCCTTGGGTAGCCACGAAGGCCAATAGCTATGTTCCTACAAGGTACTTGGAGTCGGCGACATGAGGGGCGCTCTCCTCTACTGACAGGTTAGGGCGCTGGTGCGAGTGCAGAGGGAGAGAAGTTGGTTCCTACCCAACGGGGTACTAGGAACTTGATGGATGCAGTATAGGTGAGAGTCATACGAGGTGGCATGGTCTTCTCCTCTGGTTTTAAAATAGCAGATGGAAGCTACAAGGTGGTTTTCTCATTAGAACCAATGTCGGGTAGGCTGGTTCTCCATATCAGGGTTTTTCACTCCCTCATCTCCCTAAATTGATACTTGGTTTGCATTGTCTAATGGGTGTCAAGCTCCTCGCACATCCTTATATTGGTTCTCTCTAAAACCCTAATGGTTGTGAGGTTTGTAGAAATAAAGCAAAAGATGATGAGACATATTAAAGCCATGACTTGTTCCTTACTATGTATAATCCTTGACTGTAGATAAAAAAATCCTACATGGCAAGGAAGTAATGAATTTTCTTCTTGGTTTGTCTTTTATTATGGGAAATCTCACCAACTATTCCTTTTCCTTGTGGTACCATAATCCACGATGATGGTTACTTAGGGTAAAAGCATAGTATCTTGAGTCCCAAAACTCACATCTTTGCCCTTTCTTCCTCTATTTTGGTTATTCTTTCTATTAGAAACCATGTGTAAATAAAATTAATTAATAATGGCCATCTTTGCCACTTTCTAGAGAATTCTACACAATTCTCTCATATATGCACACAATTATTTTCTATTTCTTTTAGCCTTTTTCCCGTTTATCCATCATTAGATCTTTTAAAATAGTAATATCACGAAATCATTCATATAAGGAAAATTTGCAAAAGAATCCATTCTTTAAAAACAAATCATACAAATTTTCTTTCAAGATTCTTTTAATTGCATAATTGCATTTCAATTTATTTAAATACAAGCAAAATTTTAGGTTATAATAGTACGCATGCCTCTCCGTCCAATATATAGGAACATATATCAACTCAAGTTCTCCTTCACCAATTTCTTTATCAAACACACTCTTAGAGAACTAAATATCCCAGTTGACTCCTTGGCCAAATCGCTATTCCTACCTTAAACTTCTACTTTAGAATTTCAAAATTGCCCTAGTTTCAACCCACCTACTCTTCACATATGTAAACCTATTCTGTAATTTGCCTACAACAGTAGAGCATCATTAATAAATTATCATCACAATGTATAAAAAAAAGAATTTCTTTTTTATGATGCACTAAATGATTGAAACAAATAATGTGTGTAGTATAGATAATTCCTTTTCTAACTAGGGTTTTCATTTGAAATATTTCATACCATTATGAAGAATAGTAGATGATGATCTTCTACTCAGTGTTCTGTAATGAAATTCAGGTAAGTATTTTAGTTGAATATAAGGATTGTGTTAATGTCTAGGTTGTTAGTGAGTACATGATATTCAATATCAAATAAAGTAACTAAAAGTTAAATGAGTAGTAATCCTTGCCCCAAAACTATAGAACGTCTCATTATATGTTTGTAACAAGAAAACTAAGACAAATGATTCACTAGTGTAGAATAGAAGATTATCACGTAGAGAATCACCTTATCGAGGGGATGTGGTAGTATCATTTTTTCCTACATATATGGCTTACTCAATATCCATTGTCCAGGTTCTTATGAACCAATTCATCTTATTATAGTGCTTTATTGTTTACTTTGTATGGCATGTCAACCATAGTAGAAATAATTATAATGATTTAAAATATGTCAGTCCAAATAACACCCCCTAATAATGCAAGCCATGATGCGACAACTTTAAAGATGATTTTTAACCGTTATAACCATATGTGGAAGCCTCACTATAGACTAGGGTTAGTTCAATTAGCAATATTAAGATCTCAAGTATACTTTATGATATTTATGGTATGTAATGAAATAGTGGATTTTATTTGTATGGTATGATCCAAGTGAGTTCAGAGGAAAGATAAAACCTCATTAAATAATAGTCAAATTCAGCAAATAATCAGGATTTAGTTGAAACTGGTAGTTAGTATGCATATTAAAAATAGTTCTGATTTATCTCTAAATTTCTAATAAATTCTTGATTATAGAAATGAATAAAATACTCGAGCGACTATTATGAATTTTCATAAATTTGGACAATGATGCATTCTATTCTTAAACTTCCTTGATTTAAATACATATCTTAATGTAATAGAGTAGTTTTTAGAGAAATATCTACTCACATGCCAAATAGATCACTCCTCTACTTAATTTTTTCTTGGGCATGATGTGGGAGTGGATCGAAGCAAGTTTCGAATTTCTGGTCAAGGTGGACTTTATAGTTGTTATCAAGATAGTTAGAGTGGTCTCTTAGTCACTAGGGTTTTTGGGAAGTAAAGGTTATGTATTGTATAATTAGGCTTTAGTGCAATAAGTTTTAACTTATTAATTGTTTTATTTCAGTATGAACTTGTGAGCTTCTATTTATACTATGAGTGTAACTATGTTTTATTTTAGTAAGTATTTGTTGAATTAAATTGTGTATCATAAAAATTAGATTTAATAACCCGTGCATGATTGCAATATGTGTCAAGAGTTTTCTTTGAAAAAGAACAAAATGACCAATGGTTTAGCGGTTGACTTAGAATGGCATTGCGCACAGGGACAAAAAATATCACATTTGAACCTCGAGATTGGGTCTGCCCAACTCTAGTGTCCTCCTTAGGCTAAATTCAAAAAATCACGATCTATTTTTTTCTTTTATTTATAAATAAACATTGTTGATTGTGAATTACAGATTCCTTCAAATTAAAACCATTTAGGGTGAAAGCATGCTAACATTTATGAAGGTAAATCAATATCTATTAATGGAAAGTAATCAACAATTACTTCCATTTCATTGCGATTTGAATTGCTTCCAAGATGATTTTACCACCAATTGAACCTGAAGATAGGGATACTTAACTTTGATCACGCATACTATTTATATAAAAGCATTAGTATCAAGAAAGAAATCAAAGTTTACTATCATATTGTCTGACATATTAACCAACAAGATGACACATTAACCAATAACATGATACTTCCCATCATTTCTATATAATATATTTGTGGGTGGTGTGTGGGTGGATTGGTGTTTCTTTGTATATTATTGTGGTGTGATGTAAGTGATATTCATTCATAGCGATACTGATATATTATTTCACTAGCACTACTAGATAAAATTGTAAATTTGATAATGAAATTCATTAAATATGAAAGAAAGCACACCATTTTAAGAAATTGGGTATATCAATAAATGAGGGTTGGTAGCTATTATACCAAGTTATCCCCATTCTAAAGAACTAAAAATTCATGTATTTTAGTTCCACAAAGCCATATGATAGAGTATTAGTTCATAATCTTAGTTTGGAGCATTAGAATTGATTACAATTAATGCTTGACATTAAAATGAACACATAATGAGTGACCTTGAGATGGGTCCATGGATTACTATAGGAATGATCTAGTTTCCAACCTTAGGTATACTTGCTAAAATGTTCACTCATTCAAGAAATCATCATTATACATCATATTCAAATCATGGTCTGTAAGAAATTGATTATAGGGGTTATCCAAATTCACTAGGTTGTGGTCGGTAAAGGCATTTCCCAAACACTGAAATTAGATTTATTATCATGACCAATTTTCTCATTTACTAGACTCATTCCAATAGATATACAATCTTTAAAATGTTGTAGTTGTAATTACTCTATAGGAGTGGTAATAGAGTGAGAGTAACTTGGCATGACCACACTTCTTTGGTCACATTAAGTTTATTTAGACTCTTTCTGCTAACCAAGTGTAGTCTTCAAAATGTTCTTACCACTTCATGCAGTCTAGTTTGATGTTATGGTTAGACTACACTTGATTGGACATGTCCATCCTTACCAATAATAGTTGTAGAACGATGAGATGAATTGTGGTATTAATCACTAAGAACCATTCACAACTTCCAATTGGAGTTGAATCTTACAACTATGCATGCATTATACACATTTTGTGCTAGTATATATCATCTTCATTCCTTGGTAAGAGTTTCTCTAAATTTATCCAATGACAGATAGATAGTTGAAAGGATATCATCTCAAAAGAACACATTCGTAAATTTGATTTTTTTTAGCTTACATGTGAGGTGGGATGCTTCAAGAGGGGTTGTTCCTCATTGAAATCGGGAGATCTTTGTTGGGAGTGAAGTTACTTGGTAGAGCGATAAGTAGGGATAGGGGCTTTATTGAAGGGTTAACCATGAGGAGGGCTATGAAAGTTATTGAGATGATGCATCTTCTTCCACAGTTGGATGATCAACAAAGTGAGCTCTTTCTGCTCCATCTTGTATGGCTATTACCAAGCTGATGTTTATATTATAGACATGTCATCATGTATAAATGGAGGATGATGCAATATTGTTCTAGGAGTTTGTGAAGGTCTATTGAAGACATTGTACTTTGTGGAGGTCCTTTCTTTGGGGACCTTTAATATTGGATCCCTTCACTACCCATTCGTCTTGGTGGCGCGGAACTTTACTTAGTAATAGAAGCTTCATCAAAAGCTTTTGTGTCCTCCAAGGTCCAATCGTGGGTGCTTTAGGATCATATTTTGTAAGGCAGTGAGATTTGATGTATGGACTCTAATTATGATAATTCTTTAGATTGTCTGTGAGTCACTATTTCAAGTTTCAACCTTAGTAGTTTTTCTAACAAGGACATCATCCTTCCTAGAGCTCAACACGCTTTGGTGGGTGTCCTTTTTAGCAAAATTATTGAGGACATGAAAGTTAAGTCTGAGATGGTCATTAGACAAAAAATAATTTTTGGGTGTCTTGAAGTTGACCATACTCAATATTTTCTCCTTGCTATTCCTATTGATAGATATAACTTGCATATGTCATCAATTGAGTATCATACTATCCTTAAGTACCATCTTATGATTCTTTTATTTCTTGTTGATGAGATATGTCCAATATGTCGTCATGTATGTTTGGATATTTTTGAGGAGCATGCATTCCATTGCCTAGAGCTACCTGACTTTAAGTGTAGACATGATTTTGTTTAAGATGATCTCTATGATGCTCTCAGACATGCAGAGATTTCTGCTAAAAAAAGAAGTGTACTTGTTTACTTTTTGATGGATCCACATGAGAGGAAATCAACACTTAGACTAGTGAAGTCTTGATTTTTGGGTGGGTTGGAGGGAAGCATGCATGTGAAGATCTGATAGGGATTTTTCCAATTGTGGGTTTGAGGGATGAGACGTTTATTGTAGGACGAGCTGCTATGTAAGCTGTCACAGCCAAAGTGGCCAAGCATAAGAAAGTTTACATTGGCAATCAACACTTTTGTATACCTTTCGCGTTTGACTTTTTGGTTTATTAGCCAAGGAAGTTGTGCAACTTCTCAAGAGGGTTTACAACGTTATGCATAGTAACGCCATGACTTCCAAGCCTATAAGACGTAGTATTCCTAAGGATAAGTTTTGCCATTCAGAAAGATTTGACGGTGCCGCTTATTGTAACTCGATGTGCTTCCCTTCCATCATTTAGATTTTATTTGTTAAAAGGTGGGCTCATGTTGCCTTAGAGTTTCTCTAAATTTGTTCAATGACGAGTTGCTTGTCGAAAGGATATGATATCGAAAGAATACATAAGTTGAGGTGGAGCAGTTGAGACAGCCGGTACTTGGCCAACTACGTACGATACAATCAATCTACTGACCAAGCTGTGACACTGCTTGACGTGAACGGCATTTCGCTGTTGCCCTGTAAACTGTGGGACAAAATAGTGCTTTGCACGGTTTGTTTTGTACATTGGCGTCGCGATCCCATCAAAAATTCATTGTGTATGGCACCAGTCTCGTCAAAACGAGCTTCGGACGCTGATGTTGATGTCCGCGAGCGGTTGTCGTGTGCATCCCTCCACACAAAATTTGGTATCTTGTGTAGCTGATCCCATCGTCATCGTATGCCTCCATTTGTTAGCATCATTCGACTTCATGTGGGCATGCACCTTGTTATTTAGTGTTCGTATAACAGATCTCCTTTCCCTGCTCTTTGGTCATCTGGATCTCGTTTCATGTATCTGCCAGCTGCTGCACCACATGTTCTCTTAGCCTTTTGTTTCCTCTTTAAGTCTCAGTGGCATTGACTGCATAGTTACCTAGTAAGAACGGCCTTATCTGAAGTTGCATTCTAGGCCTTTATCTCCAGATTAAGGTCAAAGAGTCAGATAACGATCCATAACTTCCTTTCCAGTTATCATTGAGAGAGGCCCAAATGATGTAAGCAGATTAGATTGCCAACCAAGATGAAGAAACTAGATCTGGCGTTGACGCGGCTTCGATTCAGGTGCAACGTGTAACAAAATTCTTTTACTTTGTCCTGTGCTGGAAAGAACTGCACCTTCAAAGAAATGTGCTACCTTTCTACTTCACTACCCTGTAAAAGAAACAAAACCCTAGCCTAAAAGGAAGTAAAGTTTAACCAGCTAGAGGCCATTGTCATGGTACCTTGATATATATCTGAAGTAGATCGATGTATGCAAATAAAGGGAAAAGGTTGAATAGATACTGAGAAGTAGGGTGGGTGAACTTTATCTGTTTTGCAGGTCACTTTGCAATGATATTATGATAGCGTGGGTAGAGTATAAAATGGTACGTGCAGAGCAGAGTCACACAAACTTCCACCAAGACTAACGCTGTTCATGTTGTTAACTACATGATAAGTCAAGATAGTTGATGAAGCTAAGGATATGCACTCGAGTAAAATCTCCCCGCACAGTGGTATGTAACTACCATTGAGGACGAGGCGGAGGGTGCGCCTTGTGGGTGTACGGAATCTAAAAAACTGCTGAGCCACCGGGTTGGTAGAACTTGAAGCAAACAAAATGTAACTTTCTTGAAGGCGCAAAATACAGGTGGAAACATTCTTTTTTCCTCTTCTTCACAGTGCTCACTTCTTTTAAAATGAGAGGAGAATTCTGTTCACCTGTTCCCGAGTAGGCAAACAAAAATAGCCAAAAAAACCAAAATGATATGTTTGGGCATTTTAATTACCAAAATGGCACGATTCAGAATTTAATTCCCAAAATAGCATTTTTTAGGCAAGCAATGCGTCCCCAGTGAGGACATATTACTTTTTCTTTATTTTATTTTTTTTATTTTTTAATTATGATACATGTACATTATATATACATATATATGTTAAATTACTAAATGAATATAATCTACATTTAACTAATATACAATTAGCCATATATTTGAAATAATACATGAAGATAATAAAATAATAACAAAATATTATATTTATTAATACATAATATTTATAAATGTAGATAAAAGTATTTAAAATTAATGGATATCATACTAAAATTATATAACAAAGTTTAAAATTATGAAAATAAAGCAAATATATACATGTATTTATTTGTGAACTTAGAAGAAAAAAAACTAATATAGCAATACAAATAAGAAAAACTAAAGTAAAAACTTATATGGTACTATATAAGACACGTTGGTGTACATAAAACACACACCACACACACTAATATATATATATATATATATATATATATATATATATATATATAGAGAGAGAGAGAGAGAGAGTCAGGCTAGAATACACTCGAGTGTACGGATCGCATGAATACACTCAAGTGTGTTTGCATATCAAGACTATTTTTTTTGCAAAATGTAAACCGTTGATCTTCACCGTCATACTATAAATAGGCTACATACAAATTTTGAGCCCATTTGGATGAGTGTAAGTCACTCATCCGAGGGCAACAAAATTGACGCGCGAAACTAATTTGAAATGCATAATTTTTGCGGTCTTCATAACATGAGCTATACATATCCAAATGTGCTCAAATTTTGCGTATGAGTTGTTCATGAGATGTTTAAGAAGATCAATAGATTACATTTTCAAAAAAAAAATTGCATCATGAAAAACTACTTGAGTGTATTCCGCTCCGGATACACTCGAGTGTATTCTAGCCTGACTCTCTCTCTCTCTCTCTCTCTTTCTATATATATATATATATATATATATATATATATATATATATATATATATATATATATATTAAAGGTATGATACATAATATCAAAAAAATAAAAATAAATGTCAACTATATAAAGTAAATATACATGAACAATAACAATACATAATCAAAATAAAATATATAATACATATGATCATAAATGCAACACATAAAAATCATAATATATTATGAAGCAAATTTTTTTATTATGTTTAAAAAATAATATATTAACATAAATCATAATAACATAATCATATTTGTAACTTTTTATCTAGTTTAGAGACAAATATAATATGATAAAAATCAAATATATTATGATTTTTTACTTAATTTAAAATTATATGTATCGTATATTTTAATTTGATTGTTCATTGTTATTGTTCTAGTATATTTTACTTTGCATAATTGACATGTTTATATTTTTTGGTATTACATTTTTTGGTTTTAATATATATATATATATATATATATATATATATATATATATATATATATATCCATTTATACATATTATATAAATAGGGCCCATCTTTATTGCCCGCGCGGGTAGCTACCCGCCCACCCTTCTGACCACTTTTTTTCAAAAAAAAATTCACAATTGTAGAGGACTATTTTGTCTAGCTCTCCAAAAAATTTTAGCAAAAAATAATATCATTTGCCCCTCCAAAATCAAAAAACCCGTCCTTATATATATCTGTTGTATATTTTGTACAGAGTTACTTTTTTGACACCATAGTTACTTTTTTTACAGCAGAGTTACTTTGTTAGTCAGGAGAGTTACTTTTTTGGCTGCAGGATAGCGAAAATCTAGGCTACCCACAAGGGCAATTTATGAACGCCCATATATATATATATATATATATATATATATATATATATATATATATATATATATATATATATATATATATATATATATATATATATATACATTGTGCATATCAACCTGTGGTATATGTTGCTATTTTAGTTTTCTTTTTTCTAAGTTTACAAATAAATATATACATATATATATATGTATGTATGTATATATTTGTTTTATTTCTATAGTTTGAAATTGTACTATATAATTTTAGTATTGTATCCATTAATTTTAAATACTTCTATCAACATTTATAAATATTATGTATTAATGAAATGTAATATTATGTTATTATTTTATTATGTTAAGATATTATTTAAAATATATGGTTAATTGTATATAAGTTAATGTAGATTATGTTCATTTAGCAATTTAACTTATATATGTATATATATAACGTACATGGTATCAGAATTGAAAAAAAGTAAAAAAATAAATTAATAAAGCAATACGTCCTCATTGGGGACGCATTGCTCTGCTGGAATGTGTCTCCACTGAGGACATATTGTTTTTTTAAAGTAGCAGAGGTATTGGTCCTACTAGGAGCAATACGTTCTCTTTGGGGACGTTTTGCCTCAGAAACGTGCCATTTTAGGAATTAAGTTCTGAATCGTACCATTTTGGTAATTAAAATTCCCAAACATGCCATTTTGGTAATTAAAATACACAAACATGTCATTTTGGTTTTTTGGCCAACAAAAATATACCACATTCTGGTGTTCAACTCTACAAAAGCAAGCTAACATCAAACCTCCTACTTGTAGCAGGTCTGTTCTCTACAAAATCAGACACCCAAATAACCCATTTACTCTATCCCTTGTGAGTATCTATATGCCAAGGTGACACTCGCCTATTTTGTGTAATGACCTCTCTTAAGATATGCTAGATCACAGGCCTCGAGACGGTATATACCTCTAATCAGTGGTGACATCCCCGCCAAACCAAAGAATGCATACATGGGAAAGAGGTCGACCGGCACCATACTCCGCAGGCCAACAAGACATCTTGTTCTCTTCTCTTTGCACTAACCTAGTAACATATTGTATTTTTATTATGCGAAAACCTTGAGAGGGTAACAAACTACTTTTTATACTGCTAAGAGGGGAGCATAACCAGCGAAGATCCTAAAGGCTCTTTCGTCATCCACCTCCACTATTAAGCCACCACTCCAACCCAAACTCCTAAGGGTTTCTAAGCCTGCCTCTAGAACTGACAAAATACAGGCCAACCCGGCAACTTCTATGCTAGATCTTGCAACGCCCACCCCCCCCCCAAACCACCACCACCACCACCACCACCAGACCCTGGTGGTTTTTGAAGATGCCCTCAATAGCTTTCCCTCTAAAATTTAGTTAATGGGTCCTCCAACTAGCCACCCTTATGCTAAGCTTCACTTGTCCTAAAAGTGGTTTAACCCACCTTTACTCAAAGGAGGAGAGGTGGTGTAATTAAATCTCACTCAGAAGGCATCCACTTACGTAGTTATTCTATAGGTCACTGGCCCCTCCATACCTCGCTAAGATGGCATCCTACATAGTGACTCTAAACATGACTTTCACTTTCTCCCAGATCCTCCTGTGATTCATCCTTTAACCTTCAAACAAGCTAGTGCATCACTCCATCCAAATAATCCAAATGATTATCAGAGACAGTATACCTCGTGCTACCCCTAGCCAGTTTATGGCATTCACCCCTAGACAAGCATTCTTAAGCGTCTTTACTAGAGAAATTCCATCTAAGAAGCATGCACCATTAAGGAACTTCTCAACCCTCTCCCGGACTATCATAGAAACATCCCCACCCTAAAAAAGATGATTAGCAGATTCCTCATCCCTTCCCCCACAACATTCACATATAGACACCATCTGAATCTTACATTCTTTAATCCTAGAGTCTGTTGGAATGGCCAATGCAAGAGATTCCAGGAAAATGTAGAGATTCTAGATGGCAACATGCCATGCTAGATCCAATGATGAGTGATGAAAAAAGGGCACAGAGTCCTAGGATAACTCGCAGTCAAGATCTAGTGTGACGACTGGATAAAGAAGACCCCGTCAGCGAAAGGGCACCAGATAGATGAGTCTCGATTCTCAGTGCTCCTCCCACAACCATTTTATAGCATCCTAATCCCTTCCCTTCTAACTACACTATCAAGAATATCACAAATTCATCTTACTTCTACCACAAAATCCTATGGATCGTGAGGTTAGGGCTCTCTTCCACCCCTTTTGTGATCTAGTGTGTCATGTACTCATCTTGTCATTCTACTACCCAAAACGTTATCTCCCCGCTTCCAACCTCCCATCTTATGTTGTGCATGACCTGAGGAAAGATTGCCCATACTCGCTTCTAGTAGTTTGATTCCCTCCTACTACATCTAAGAAACCATGGGTGGTCCAACCCACTCTCCCAATCGATTCTCCTATATTTCTCTATACAAAAAATGGTCCATATGGATTCACCTAAAATAGATTTCAGCCCCCTTTCATGTGAAGAGTTTTAAGCCTATCCCTAATATGGAGGATGGCCATTTTTCTCTCAATCCCTCTAAGGGTAAACAATAAGACCGCAAATGCTACTAAATTGTGTAGGAGAATTACATAAAAGACTATTTTAATCAAGGTCAGTTGACCTAAGAAGGAAAATAGTTTTCCATCCCATGATGTGAGCCTCACCATGATCTTGTCATCTAGGTTATTATAGTATTTAATTTGGGTCCTCCCTAGGATGAGGAGAACACCAATGTACTGGAAGGGATCAAAATTGCACACACAACCCCATGCCCTAGTTCGGAGCCTCTTCCTATCCTTTGATGGTTTAAGAGACAATCTCTATGTTCAAACTTTCATTGACTGTTAGAATAGATCCTTTGACAAAACCCAACTTAAATCTAATATCCAATAAAAATCAACCAAACATCCATCTAAAAACTTCAGATGACATCTTATGAAAATGTATTTTCATCACATTGGAGAAACTCTGATAGAGAACATGATAAAAGCACAAACTGAAATTCCTTTATTCAATTTATCAAAGTAAGATTATCACATGAGATATATACATACGACTACAACATCATCAAAGTTCTAGATCAACTTACAACTCATATTTGTACTAAAACATCACATAAAACAACCTAACATGGATCTCATTAACTACCTACCCATCACTAAGGAAAGTGAGAGTATAAGGGAACTCTAGACTTAACTATATTCTTTCTTGTTACGTCTTGATCAACACTTCTTTTTTATTGTTCCAACACACCTAAAAAGATTTAAAAAATCATATGTGAGACCCATGGTCCCTGCATATGATATACCAAATCTAACATGTTATTTCTTACAAACATATTATGATAATCTTATTTAGGGGTAGATTAATCAATAGATAAATACCATTACACAAGCTATATGCATCAAGTACTAATTCTCATAACCAGATGTGTATATTAAGAAAATATGAAATATGTGCACATGGATGTATAATTAGTAAGTACAAAAGGATACAATGTGTATCTAACTAAGTCATTCTCTTACATGTACAAAGAAGGAAACATATACAATACTTTGCAATAAGCAAAGGAGTAGGATTGCACATCCATGTGATTCATCAATTAAATCTAAATAGATATACTACACATCAAAATTAGATGTTTTGGTACTCCCTTTAGCAGTTTGAGGCAAACCACTCCAACTACTAGCATACCACTTCAAAGTCGTAATCGGCCCCACAGAAGATCTTAGGATTTCTGGATTCCTTATGATCTCCCACACTGTGGTCGGAGTGAGGCCAAACAAGGTTGTGGAAAAAAACTATAACTACTAGTCAAGAGCTTAAAGGAAAGTCAACAACAAACTGGGTATGTCTTGAGTACATAGTCCACGATACCTATCACCATGGTATGAAACCCTTATTGATCACATATCATATATTATAATTTACTAGTCATTTGTCACATATCACAACTCACATACAACCAGAGATACGATCTTAATTGTTCTCATATAACCTTGGAATTAGGATGATAGAGATTTACACTCCCCACACCCATGTATACTCAACAATATACGACTCTGAGCAACTTCTCACAACCCTAAGGTTGCTACAACGATACCAGTTTCACTGTCTCCCCCACCCCTACACAGAAAGAATTAGGTCTATAGACTCAACACACTACATGATTATGGTTAAACTTGATTAATTAGTCTACTTAAATAATTTTTAGATTATATAAATGACATCACATACATGACATTTATGTGTCTTAGAAATTATATCAAGCATAGAAGCTTTTGAACATATACAAGATATCAAAATTTTTCTCAAACTGTGTGATAAGGATTCATGTATCAACGTTGACCATAGTGAGGCCTGAGACATCATTCTCATCCATAAGAAGGCCCACAACATAAGCTCATACCACATCACCATTAAACAAGGCATAAAATTTATTTTGAATACCTAAAAACAAGGGCCGTTATCCCATACCTACAAAAGGCACATATTCACTGTTTAGAACAAGATAGTTATGTAATGAGATTAATTAGAACCATTATAGTGAAGGGTTAACATTTCTACCTATCACATTATAAGAACTTCTAGATCAATCCATATCATTATATTATGCATCAACCAATACTTAGTTATAATAAGGTATCCATTTTTATTATGGGTATAATTATCAAACTCATAATGTCACATAACTCATCCAATTCTTACAATGCCACCATGTTTATTCCGCATTTATATTTAGTCATATTCAATTATGGGTGGTATTTAACCATTGCATCCAATCATCAACCCAATGATGACACACATGTAATTTCATCAAGGGATCAACTTAAGGAACCAAGTCTAATGTACATACATTTAACCAATATCCAGGATATACTTTGAATGTCATATTTTTATCTCATTAAGCCAACATGTAACATTGTTGAAAGAGGAGGTACATAACAAATAGTAATTGTGTGAGGTAGAGAATCACCTCATTAAAGTTATTTGTCATAAAAGACTTCATTAAAATGTATAAACTCACGTTCAATTTAGAAACACCCAAGGTACACCTTGGCTATTTTGTTAATTGCTTTTATGATGCATATCCTCCACATTAATATAATTATATTTCTTTATTATAGTTTTTTTTACATTCATAAAATATATAAATGAAGAAAAACATCTTCATGAAGTATAATATGGTTCATAAAATAATTCCAAGTACTCACTAGAGCATATAATCTCAAAATCAAACATGAAAAGGGTAATTTCAAATAAATGTTCACATTAAGTTTAATTCCATGTAAGAACATCCTAACCAATTGAATTTTGAATTATATTTCACATTATTATTACACACCACCATACCAAATTTTAGATTCAAATTCGAAATTATGAGGGAGTTTCATTTAAAAACATAATTGCACATAATATTTGGCAAGTCTACGCATAGATGACCTACATTGGGAGTTTATACCCAAGTGAAAGGAACTTTCAACATCATAACATTTATATTAAAGCCTTATAAACATTTAGTGTCAACTCCTGATGACTAATGATAGAAGTCATATATATTTCTTTCATATGATACTAATACACCACATGGATGACAAAATTAGAACAAATTCACTTGTATTTTCAAATTAAACAACTACATGATTATTTAGTAATAAAATTAACATCATAGAGTAACTTTAGAAGGTTAGGAAGAACATCAAATTTCATGAATATAGTGCACTATTTTTAAACATTTCTCAAGGCATAATCTTTTAGCACATTAGGAGATCATAGAACAAGATTTAGAACAACACAAACTATCCATGCACAAGTTTTGGATTTCAGACCTTAAACCAAAGAGAGAAGGTCCATTCCATTAGGGATTCATGAGTAAATAAGAGGGGAATAAATACAAGTTCAAAATCAAAAATCTTAAGGCATGTTTATCAAGTTTGGAAGAATTTTTAGGGATTTTCATGAAAAATTAGGCAAAAGAATGCTTAAAATTTTATATATGTAAAATGTTGATCATTCATAAATTCTTTTTACCAACATGATTACACAATAAGACATACAAATGAGTCTTGTGTACATTCATGCTTTACATCAGAGTCGTGAAATGTTATAAATTGGGGATACAGAAAAAATTAAAATATACATGAGACCTATCTATTCTTCAATAGAGGAAAACACTTGTATGTCTCTTATAATTCTTATTTGTACCACATGTCCATGAATTCCTAGAGGGAATAAAACCACACATGGACCCAAGAACAAAAATATGGATCAGCAAAGTTGGTGCTAAATCCAATTATTGAACTATGTAAAAAGTCAGATTTGGATGCATAATAAAAGTTGGGAAGGGACTATTTGGTAGACTAAAGGCTAGTGAGTAGAAACTCCAATATCAATTTCATGAAGGAAAATATTTCATGAGGAAATCAACTAAGCAAGTTTCGATATCTCAAATATGCAAATTTTTCCAAGCTATTCACAAAGTAGATCAATGTCATGTTATTCAATTTGACAAGTTTTGGCACCTTACTATCATATATTTTCTAGGGCTAAGTACCTAGTGTTCTCAGACTCTAGGAGAGAACAATAGTAGTGCCTTATTAGATATTCTAGTTAAATGGGAGACAACTAATCCCTATTTATAAGACATGGTTTTGGGGTACTTGGCCCACTCAAGTGAGCCAAAGCCCAAGGGACCAAAGTCCATAGGGAGTCAAAAGTCCATGAAATCAAGTTCAGTGCTGAAATAATTATCAACAATATTCATCAATTACAAAATGAGGATGCTGAACTTTCAAGATACAAAAAGGGTTTTCAAAGCTATTTGTAATTCAACACAAATCAAGACGGAAAATAGTTCAATAATGAAATCAAAGATCTAGTACCTTGATTGTCCATGACTCCAAGGATTGCATAATCACAAAGTGGCTCTAAGAAGAGATAGCTACATATTAGAACAATCTTGTTACTAATTGTCTTGGAATTAAATGCTATTTAATTTGATTTTATAAGGATCTAGATTTCCTTCTATGGTTATCATTCCATATTCACTCCATCATTATTGTTTCTATATTTTCATATGGGTTTCACAATCAAGTGTACACATTTTTTCTGTACTATCCTTCTTTATAGGGTATTGATACTTATTAATCTCCTTGTGAGAAATTAGCACATGCATACATTAATATTAAGCTAAGGTGTCCCATTTGGTTTCATATTATTACATGTTTTCCAACACCATTAGGTATTAACTACTATAAAAGTGGTAATTACATTCCAAAATATATAAAAATATATATTACTATATAAAGTGGAGATGATCATTATTATTCATAATTTAGATTTTAGATCTACTTTTCCTTTCCAATGTCAATCTTTATTTAAAAGGTCCAAGTTATATTTATTGAGCACATATCTATCAATAGAATTAAGTTACTTCATATATTTAATCATACTACCTTATCCTCAAAGTAGGTCTTTAGATGCAGTTTCACATGCTTCATATTACTATCCCTTTGTATGATGTCAAAGGATGTTATCATCTATTATTTTTTTTGGTGGGGATTATTAAAAGTATATTCTCGACATACAATTACTTAAACTTTGAATTTTACTATAGTTAATATATATGTGTGTATATTAACATGGTAGAATAGAGTTATTCAATTGTGGTGTCTATAAGGTTACTATGTCTAGGTTATCATTACTTGGTTTAAGAGACAAAATTCATTAGGTAGGTTTATATACTAAGGAACTAACCTATTTAAGTCGACTCCTTTTCATCTTCTATGATCAATCAAATAACAACAAACAATTGTGGTATGGTTATACAAGTCTCTCTGGCCTATGCTCTTAGTCCCGAGACAAACATGATAGTAGGTTGGCCCAAGGTGGTGGCTGGGAGTGTTTCTGCGTTTCTAAGATTTAGGGATGGGATCCTCGCTATCCTATTATTGAAGTTTCATTCAAGAGCTTGAGGTGGGATTCTGTACAATCACCAGTGTATATATATATATATATACATATATATATATATATACATATATATATATACATATTTATATATGTATGTATGCATATATATATACATATATATGTATGTATGCATATATATACATATATATGTATGTATGCATATATATATGTATATATATGTGTATATATATGTATATATAATATATATATGTATGTATATATATATATTTATATATGAGATGGTTTTAGTTGCCCGCGCGGGTAACAAGTTTACGCTACTTGGCAGCAGTTGCGGAGCGGAAAAAAGCAGAAAAAAAGAGACCGACGCGCGGAGAGAGCAACTCGCGAACCCCAAATCATCGACGTCCCCGCAGAAGCAAAACCCCACTTCATCGCGCCGTCCCCGCAGAAGCAAAACCCCACTTCGTCGTGCCGTCCCCACAGAAGAAAAACCCCACATCGTCGCCCTCCCCAGTGATTTTCCTGTTCTCGCACACCTCCTCCTCCGTCGTCAACTCCTCCAATCGCTCCTTCATCCACTCGTGGAGATGACGAGGACAAAGAAAGACTCACGAAAATTGTCGATTATGCCTCCGTGGAGGAAGAACAGATAGACAGTGGTGGAAATAGACGACGGCGATGACTTTGAAATGCAGCAGTTACAAGCCGACAAGAAGATGGACAAACAGGGAGAAGAAGCGGATAAATCAGCATCGCCGGCGGAAAGGGAAATACACGACCAGACTACTCCGACAACTCCGAAAGAGGATAAGAAAGAGGCTACCAAGGCCACAGAAGTGGAAAAAGAGGGGAAAGAAGAAGTTGCGGAAATGGAGAAGGGGCTTTCTACTGAGACTCCTCAGACAACTAAGACACAGAAGAAAGGCAAAAAAAGAGGGGTTACAGCTCCCCCATGGATCAAACCTCCATCAAAAAGTGCAAAGCACAGTAATGTTGCTAATGTTGGTCGTGGCGTCAACAGAGCAGCTGAGAAGAAAGAATCTGCGCGCAGCAAAGCGGGAAAAGTTGAACAACAAGGTAATGCTCGAATAACTATCACATAATGCTTGAGTAACTGAGAGTAATGCTTGAGTAACCGAGAGTAATGCTTGAGTAACCGACATTAATGTTGAGTAACCGAGATTAATGCTTGAGTAACTATTACAGAATGTTTGAGTAACCGAGAGTAATGTTTGAGTAACTGCGATTTATGCTCGAGTAACTACCACATAATGCTTGAGTAACTGAGATTAATGCTTGAGTAACCGAGAGTAATGCTTGAGTAACTGATAGTAATGTATGAGTAACTGAAATTTATGCTTGAGTAACTATTACGAAATGCTTGAGTAACCGACATTAATGTTGAGTAACTGAGATTAATGCTTGAGTAACTATTACAAAATGTTTGAGTAACTGAGAGTAATGTTTGAGTAACCGAGATTTATGCTCGAGTAACTATCACATTATTCTTGAGTAACAGAGATTAATGCTTGAGTAACTAATAGTAATGTTTGAGTAACTAAAATTTATGCTTGAGTAACAATTACATAATGCTTGAGTAACTGAGAGTAATGCTTGAGTAACCGAGAGTAATGTTTGAGTTATTGAAATTTATGCTCGAGTAACTATTATATAATGCTTGAGTAACCGAGAGTAGTGCTTGAGTAACCGAGAGTAATGTTTGAGTAACTGAAATTTATGCTCGAGTAACTATCACATATTGCTTGAGTAACCGAGAGTAGTGCTTGAGTAACTGAGAGTAATGCTTGAGTGGAGAGGATTGTTCAGTTACTCAACCATTATGTTCATTGTTAATTCGAGTAACTGAAAAAAGCCTGCGAGTAACTGGAAAAGGACTGCGAGTAACTGAACAATGCATGTAATGGTTGAGTAACTGAACTGCGAGATTAATGCTTGAGTAACCAAGAGTAATGTTTGAGTAACTGAAATTTATGCTTGAGTAACTATTACATAATGCTTGAGTAATCGAGAGTAATGTTTGAGTAACGGAGAATAAACTATAAAACAATATTGTTAAGCTAAATACTACATTCTTGGAATAACTTTATTCGTATGCAGGAGAAGAAAGCAAAGGGGATGAGGAGAGTACAAATGCAAGTCAGAAATAGAAAGAGACAGAAAAGGCTAACGAGAAAGGTAAGATTGTATGGATTTGTAATTGTTTTAATTTTCAGTTACTTATAGTTTATTAAATTGTTGTTACAAAATAAACAATGAGCTCTAACGATAAATTTTGATATTTTTGCAGTGGGAGTAAATAGACTGTACCATAGGTGCTCCTCAAAGAGCTACATCAACACCAGCAAGAGCATGGTTTATACAAAGGAACAACTTACGATGATGAGCTCAACAGCCTTTGCAAACCTCATAAATATGCCAAATCTTGCAATGTCGATGAAGACATATTTCTGCTGGCCGACGGAGAGGAGAGAAGGATGACAGTAGATGACATGGGGATAATTCTAGGTATCCCCAACAAAGGTATAGAAATAACACAAAGGAAAGATTCTACCATAGTAAAGTCGATATGGCAAGAGTTTGCAAAGGCGACTTGTAAAAATAGAAATGAAGGTGAGACCTCAAAGAAGTATAGAGAAAAAGATGTCCTGCATAAGGACAACTTAACAAAACTTTGGCAAGAATATGCCAAGACCAACAATCCAGCGGACAATACAAATATGTGTCGTGCATGGGTGTTGCACCTGCTGGCAACATTCCTAATCCCAGACACTAGCTATTGCACACCAATCTACATTATCCACTACCTAGATGATGTCACTGCCACTGGGCAGATGAATTGGGCAAAGCTGGTGCATGGGAGTATCTTCAAGAATATGAAGATGCTGAAGGAGAATGTACAGATAAGAAGGAAAGGAGATAAAGGGGCTAAGAACACCCTGTACACAACAGGCTGTGTCATGTGCCTATGCGTAAGTGAATAAAATCAAATTCATCTACATTGATACAATATTGACTATGGGGGGGCAGTTACATATGCATTATATTTTCTATATATTACATGCAGGTTTGGGTATATGAGATGACAAAGATGGAAAAGCCAACATTCCTTGACTCCAATCCAAGGATAAAGAAGTGGGCTGCGCTGGTCGAGAAATTGATGGAATTAGGGATATTGGACCCTAAGGATGTAAGATTATCTAATCTTTGTTAAAAAATCTAATATACAACATAATCATACATGTTTCATTTTGTGACACATTTTTTTATTTATATGTTGGACAGGTTTGTCAAATGATAGTGGTAAACCAGGGAGATGATTGGCAGGCTGCAAAATCATCGAAGGACATGCCAGAAAAATGTACGCCAACAACCAATGAGGCACCAGCAAAGCCAATCATCAAAGAGGGAGACACTATTGACACCTCCACCCTAGAGACAAGAATAAAAATGTTGGAGGAGGAGCTCAAAATGCATAAGGAGATCTGCACAAGAATAAGTGTTGAGAAATTCACAGAGCTGCAATTGGAGAATAAAAGGCTAGAAGAAAGAATAGCCAAGTTAGAAGAAGAAAATAAAAATCTAAAAAGAAAGTGGGAAGATGAGGGTGACAAATCACAGTCACCTGAAAGTGGATTCAAAGAATTTGTAGAGGGTTTTGTCTCGATGAATGTAGATTTACCGAAAGACACACCGACAAAGGATGTTGACCCACCGATGAAACGAAGAAGGCTAACCCTCAAAAGAAAATACGTGGAATCAGAAGATCACAGTGAGGACGGGAAAAATGCTGATGAAGAGGAGAACAAAGAAACAAAAGACAACAGTTCTGAACAACCAAAGTCTGCAGAAGATGCAGACCAAAAGAAACAAGAAGAAGAGGAGAAAAAAGAAACAAAAGACAACAGTTCTAAACAACCAAAGTCTGCAGAAGATGTAGACCAAAAGAAACAAGAAGAAGGGAGCGAACAGCCGGAGAAGATAGTAGAAGAAGAAGGGCAGAAGAACCCAAAAGAAGATTGAAGAAGAAGACGATGGAAGAACTAAAGATAGGAAGCATAGAGAAAAATGTGAAGAAAAGAAGGGAGGAAAAGGTAAGTTTCATCTCCTTTCAAGTATATCATAACTTCAAGTAATGCTTGAGTAACTGAACCTAAAGCTTGAGTAACTGAACCTAATGCTTGAGTAACTGCACGTAAGGCTTGAGTAACTGAATATAATGCTTGAGTAACTGAACATAATGAATGAGTAACTAAATTTAATGCTTGAGTAACTGAATGTAATGCTTGAGTAACTGAGAGTAATGCTTGAGTAACTGATAGTAATGCTTAAATAACTTGGGAAAATTGAAGATTGATTCTAACATGGATTGCTCTATTGTTGTTGACAGCACAAGATGTCAAACTTCATAGGTTTTGAACATTTCAAGACAAAATAAGGAAAAGAAATTGTCCATCACTTCATGGACAACATAGAAGAAATGTAAGAGAATTGGTTATTGTCAAGTGTAAAATGATAAAAGATTAATGTTTCAATATCCAACTCGTATGTATAGCATCTATAAAAATAATTGGCAGGTCAAAACGAGAATGGAAATTCAGTGAACACACTTGGTGCACGGGGAAGGACCTCATCGCCCTCCTATACAAGGATCAAATGACACAATCACCTGTAAGAAACAAGAACGTAGTGTAACTCTTTGAAATAGATAATTTGGATTGCTAAACTGATAAAGCTTTTTTTTTTATTCAGGTTCTCGACTACTTTGTACAGATTCTCAAGGAGAGCACAAGAAAGAAGAGGAAGAAGGGGTTGACGTGGCACTGCATGAGCACTTATGCTCCAGTAAGGCAAATAAACTTTGTATACAAATTTACATGAAATTCCAATATAGAAACATAAACTAAAACTTATAGATGTGAATTTTAAACTCTATATTTGCAGCAAAAGCTATCATTTAATATTGAAGACATCACCTTGGAGCATATAGACATGCTATCTCCACAATTCAGCGTTTCAATGAAAGATTGGGATGCAATGGACTCGGTGTTCACAATACTAAACAACGACAACCACTAGCACTTGTATGAAGCAAGTTTCAGGGATGGAGCACACCGGTCTTATAATTCAATGAGTTGGAGTAACAACTCAAGAAAAGAATTCAATATATGGGTAAGTGATCTATAAAAATTAAGTCTATTATAAGTGGATTGAAAGGATTAATGATCTTTAATTGATGATGAATAAATGTCTTGTTTTTTTAATGCAGGTGGTATAGTGCACAAATTCTTTAGGGGTGCCCCTGAAAAGGGAAGCCAATTGTCACAGTGGGAACGAGATTACCCGATCTGCCCACAGCAGGAAGAAGACTCACTTGACTGTGGGATATTCGTCATGAAGTACCTAGAGTGCCTAGTAAATTGTAAAACTATGGACTTCACCTGCAAAGACATACCGGCAATAAGGGCTGATATTTTTCAGCGAATGATAACAAGGGGGCAGCTGCAGCCTCTAAGAGATGATGAAAAAGATGAAATCAAAGACATCAAAGAAGGTATATCTGCTGATAATAATGGAGGAGAAGCTGAAGCTGATAAACAACCATAAACAAAAAAGAATGAAGAAACAACAAGTATATCATAGTTGTAGTATGAGTTGTGTATAGCTGAATGTACAGCTGCTATTGAATGTACATCTGTTAAAAGTCTGAATTTACAACTGATCTTAATGTACATTTGATCTTGATATACATGTCATCTTGAACAATATTGATTTTGCCCTTATATTTTGGCTAAATGTACATCTGATTAAAATGAATTATTTATTAGTGTGCTGCAAAAAGACTGAATGTACAGCTGATCTTGAATGCTTCGGTTACATTTATGGTGTGAATGCTTATGTTCTTGAATGCTTTAAATAACTTTATGCTTTGAATGCTGTAAGAGTAACTCTGAAACTACTACGAGTAACTGAACAACCACTCCGAGTAACTAGAAAAACACTGCGAGTAACTGAAAAACCAGTGCGAGTAACTGAACAACCCTCTACGAGTAACTGAACAAACACTACGAGTAACTAAACAGCCCTCTCTGAGTAACTGAACCAACGCTGTGAATAACTGGACAACCCTACGAGTAACTGAACAACCGCTCTGAATAACTAAACAAACATTGCGAGTAACTGAACCAACACTACGAGTAACTGAACCAACACTGCGAGTAACTGTATCAACAATGTGAGTAACTGAACAACCGTGTGAGTAACTGAACAACCGCTCTGAGTAACTGAACCAACGCTATGAGTGACTGAACAAATGTTGCGAGTAACTGTATCAACACTGTGAGTAACTCTATCAACCATGCGAGTAATTGAACAACTGCTCCAAGTAACTGAACCAACACTGCGAGTAACTGAACCAACACTGTGAGTAACTGAACCAACGCTGCAAGTAACTGAACAACCCTGCAAGTAACTGAACAACCGCTCCGAGTAACTGAACAAACACTGCGAGTAACTGAACCAACACTGTGAGTAACTGAACCAATGTTGTGAGTAACTGAACAAATGCTGTGAGTAACTGTATCAACACTGTGAGTAACTGAACAACCGTGCGAGTAACTGAACAACAAATAGGTATTGGCGACCACCATATGAGTAACTGAACCCTATGCGAGTAACTAGACAACCATGTGAGTTACTGATGCTCAAGGAGAGCACAAGCAAGATTACAACATTTAAGATTACAACATTCAAAACACTACAGCTTAACATTCAAGATTACAACATTCAAAACATAAAACGTTATATATTATACAACCAGATCAACTATAAAGAAGGTCCATCAACTGAACATAAAAATACAGAAAAATACAGCCAAATCAGCTATAAAGAAGTCTGTCAATAGAACATAAAAATCAAATAGCTCAGGGGGTCGGAACCATCCCTGGCGATAGATATCATGCACGCAATTCCCTCCATTGCAAAGCATAGACATCAAGCCAAAACACACATTCGTATCTGAGAGGTTCATATCTATTGTAAATGAGTGAACCTGCAAAGGATATACCCATGAGTCATAAATAGGTTTTGAGCCCAGGATGGTTGGGGGCGGTATAGATAGTGATGGGGAAGATTATCGACCAAAAGGCTAAGAGAAAAGGGTGTCGGTGCATACCTATTTGTGAAAGGAAGGCTGGACAGAAGAAGAATCAGTGTCTTCTGTAGATGTTGAGGTGTCCGATGTTGTGGATGAGTCAACCTGAACGGGATTTACAGCTGATCCCGGCACTGCTTGGTATTTGTCCCTAACAAAGAGATGATCTGCAGAGTCGTCCGATCCAGAGTATACTTCGTCGCCAAGCATTCTGAAGAGCGGAATAAGCTCAGTTGGTGTTTCTAAGAACTGATCTGTGATCCGTGATGTGATGGTATGGTGATCAGTTGGCTTGAGGAAGATGATCCAACTTTGTGAAGACTGAGCCGTGCGATCATCCTTTTCCATCCCTTAGCATTTGAAAGTGACCCGTTTTTATTCTGCATAAGGGTTATCTGGAATGTCTGGTTTCCGATTAGGAAGGTTCTCTTGCCTGGTTTGATGTGAAAATGGAGATGGTTCCATTCTATAGGAAGTAGAATGGATTCCATTGTCTTGTCGTCAATGGTGTAGTTGATGGGATGGATGAACGGCTCCATGGTAGGCTGTGAATAAGGTAGGTTGTGAAGAAGTTGGCTGGGAAGAATGTAGGTGGTTCGTGTTGGTTCTGCAAAAATTGGCAGCAGTACTCTGCAAAGATGGGTAGCAGTACTCGGTAGGCTTCACAGCCGGTGGTGATGAAGAGGTTTCGATCTGAGGAGATGGTCAAAGGGGGTGCTACTAAAATTTCAAGGGGGCTGTCGGGATTTCTTCTGTAAAACTGTCCCTTCTGTAAACCGTAGCAGTCGCGGATGAAGAAGAGGTGGACGTTGAAGGTGTCGTGGAGGATGGATATGTTGAAGATCTGAAAGCCCCCCACGGTGTTGTTGGTGCTGCAAAGATGAGCAGCAGTGCTCTGTGCTGTTCATGCTGCAAATATGGGCAGCAGTGCTCTGTGTTGTTGGTGTTGCAAAGATGCCAGTAGTGCTCTGTGCATAGTGCTCTGTGTTGTTCTGACAACATAGCAGTGCAATGTGCTATGTGTCTATTGCAAAGATGCCAAAAGTGCACTGTGCATAGTGCTCTGTGCTGCTCTGACGACACAGTAGTGCACTGTGCTATGTGTCTGTGCATTTACATCGTACATCAGACTCTTGTACATATATTTATAGCTCTGTGCTCTCTCTTCTAGAGTTACTTTTTGTTTTATCACAGTTACTCTTAGTGTTGTCACAGTTACTCATTGTGCTCCTACTATTACTCTTAGTCCTGATACAGTTACTCATTGTGCTCCTACTATTAATGAACAACCCCTGCGAGTAACTGGAAAACCCCTATGAGTAACTGAAAAATCCCTGCGAGTAAATGAAGAAACCACGCGAGTAACTGAAAAAAAACACTGTGAGTAACTGAAAAACCCCTACGAGTAACTGAAGAAAGCACGCGAGTAACTGAAGAAACCCTTTCGAAGGTTACTGAATAAACACTATGAGTAACTGAAAAACCACTGCGAGTAACTGAAAAAAGCACGCGAGTAACTGAAAAACCCCTGCGAGTAACTGAAAAAAGCCTGCGAGTAACTGGAAAAGGACTACGAGTAACTGAAAAATCTTGCGAGTAACTGTGAAACACTACGAGTAACTATGAAAGCAATGCGAGTAACTGAACGAGCACTACGAGTAACTCAAATAGCAATTAGAGTAACTGTGAAAAAAATAGTCTGTGAGTAACTGAAGAACCCCTACGAGTAACTGGGACAACCCTACAAGTAACTCTAACAGCAATAAGAGTAACTATGAAACACTATGAGTAACTATGACAGCAATAAGAGTAACTGTGACAACACTAATAGTATCCATTGTACACAAAGACAAGCACATATTATTCAAAAAGAATAACAATTGATCAGAAAACATTCTTTGTAACATATTCAGAGTATACATACAACTGCTAGAGCACAAGGTAACACAAAGATAGATTACAAACACAAGTGAAGTACTTAGAAGGTTACAAAATCACTTTCACAAAACTACACAAAAAGAAAAACCCCATTACAGATTTGAACATGCCTCACTGACACACTGGTCAACTACAAACTCCACAAAAAAAGATAGAACCACATATACTTCAATAGCAGCAGCAGCATCACCAGAACACGAGCAGTAGAAATAGTAGCAGCAAATCCCAATCATATAATGCACTACTTCTTAGGACAGTTCCTGCTGTCATGGTTAACACCAAACTCTAAGCAATTCTTGCACTACCTCTCTCTTTTAACCTGGGCAATCTCAACTCTAGATTTAAACCTCACATCTGTGGATTTGGGTCTCCCCTTAGTTTTGCAAACATTGGGGATATGAACGTTGACAGCTGAAGAAGAAGCTGTATTTGAAGCAGTTACACCAGCACCTGCATCTACACAACTATCAGCGACATCCAATTCTAACAGCTCCTTTCACAATGCTAGCAGTTTTTCATGGAAAATATCTACAACGTTGTTCCTACACGCTATGTTCACAATACAATTGCAGGCAGAGACAAGCTTAAGAGTCCTCCCAGTGGATAGATGACTAATTGCCGCTTTGCCAAAAATCAAAGGATGTTCTATGTAGCCTTTGGTCCACCTCTTATATATGTATGGCTCGGGAAGAGTGCAAAAGTCACGACTCTTCAAATAGGACAGGATGTGCCTGCAAGGGATACCTTTGAATTCCAACATGTAACAATTGCAATAAACAATCTCACTCGATGGCTTTTTCTTCAAGATGCGGGCAGATCCAAGGCCACCAACACGATACACTTCAAACACACCTTCTGAAGATTCCTTTACATTATATATCATTCTTTGATGAACCTCACTCTGAAAGATCTTAAAAATTGACTTTGTGTATATACCTCTCATCTGCTCCTCCAGAGGCCACAGTGATGACAAAGGGAGATTACTATACTCGTCTTAAAAGTCTTTGAATTTTTCAATCTCCCGTACATGAGAGTAAGAAGTCTCCAATGAGCATACAAGTTCAAATAGAGTCTTCTTACTATTCACATGGCTTCTAATGAACACATTCAAGCTCTCGCTCCTTTGCGTTGTCCTCATGCCTGCGAAGAAGGAAGACTGCATATAGCACAGAACCCAATCTGAACGCATAGCATACATGTCAGACAGCCAATTAATGGACGACAGACCATACTCCTCAACAACAGAATGCCACCTCTTTTAAAAGGTATCGACATCATCCACATTCCACACACAATCATTCAAGAAGCTTTTGATCTACTCCTTGTTAGGAACACGATCAAGCTTAGAGGGAAGCTTTTGTAGGATGTGCCAGCTGCAGAACCGATGCTTGCAGTTCGGAAAAACAGTAAGGATAGCAGCATTCATAGTCGGGTCTTGATCGGTTATGATGGACACCGACTCTTTGTCAAAACAAAGTAGATACTGCTTGAAAACCCAGACAAATGACTCGTACTCCTCATCAATCATAAGAGCTGAAGCAAACAAGACCGTCTTACGATGGTGATCAACACCACCAAACATTCCAAAAACCATCGAATACTTGTTTTTGCGGTAGGTGGCGTCAAAAACTATCGCATTGCCAAACAACCCGCAGTCTTCAACAGAAACAGGATCTGCCCAAAACAGATGAGTCAAGCAACAATCAGGATCGTTTTGGTATGTATAGAAGAATTTCTAATCGAGTACCTTAAACTTGGCAAACCGATCTAAGACCATGTCGACATCATACTTAGCCGACTCTTTCCTCTTGCTACTGATGTGTCCATGAGCTTGTCTGCTAGTAAATGTCAGATTTTCATAGCCGCCAGACTTCGATGCCATCAATGCAATTTGTCTCGGTACAGGTATGTTAGCTTGGCTCATGTAAGAAAGCATATCTTTTTGAGTTTCATCAAGAGATGAGTTACACTTCAGGTAACGGAGATGTGCATCATCAACAAGATCGTGGTTGTGTTCCTCAACAAAGGCAGTCACAACCCATGTGAATGAGGACTTGTCTAGTGTGAATCAGATCATGGCTCCACAACCACACCTCTTCACAGATCGCTTGTGCTTCTTAGACATATTTTCCTGCAACTTACCCACTTCATCACAAATGGGGCTCAAAAGCCCTCTTGACCTCTTAGAATGGCCCATTGTACCCTACTTGTCACAAACTAGATCTTTGGCAACGAGAATCTTAGTTCCCCGTTCATACCTGTTGTCATCTTTCATGATATTAAAACCAATCATTCCAGTGTAGCTAGAATAGAATGAGATAGCTTCATCTAAAATTCCAAAGTGGAGACCAATTTTAGGAACTCTAGCTGGTGATAGAGTGGAAACACCAACAGATGGATAAGAATTAGCATTATCATTATCAGGGCCAACATTTGAATTGGCAGCATCTGTATCAAGGTTGGGATCCATTACAACATCTAGAAGTAACTTAGCAGTATAGAGGAGTAAACCTGAAACAGTAGAGAGTAACTCTATCAGGCCAAAGAGTAACTCATCATAACAAATGAGTAACTGAAGGAAGATTTGTATTCCAAATTACCAATTAGAATAAAATAGATTTCCAAGTTGAACCTAAACACTTAAATTGAAAAAGAAAATACAGATAGGAAACTTGTACAAATAAGTTTATATGTAGATTTTCAAGTGAGCTTCACAATAGCATAAAAAAGGGCAAGGATTTGAAACTGATGACTATAAATATGTTCACATAATAATCGGACGACCGCCAAATAAGGTTCAGATTAGTTCAAATACATCCGAGTAACTCAGCAGGATAGAGGAGTAACCCTGAAACAACAGAGAGTAACTCTGTCAGGAAGAAGAGTAACCCAACATAACAAATGAGTAACTGCTTCAAAAATGAAAAATGCAAGCACAAAATTGGGTTTATTTTAAACACAAAAGTCAGAGAAATGTATACACATTGTGAATACAAAAGTCAGAGAGAAGAAAACACATTGTGAATACAATAGTCAAAGAGATGAATACACATTCTTTTGGATTTTCTACTATACGTCAATCAATATAGATAGATTAGTATTCCAAAGTACAAATCAGAATAAAATGGATTTCAAGGTTGGAAAGACACACTTGAATAGAAAAATCAGTATACACATTACAAATCAGCATTCTCTTGGAAAATCAGTATACACATTACAAATCACAGTGTCGTCGAAGGCATGAATTAAGAAAACAAGGCCAGGTGAGGTCCATAGAGGAGCAATTCTCAAACAAGTCGACAAAGGTGTAGTGACATAGTACCTTAATAGATAGAAGAATTGATCAAAACTACCGCTTGAGAAGTTCTGCAAGCATTCGCTTGACCTGTCCTGGAGCGTCGTCGCACCTTTCAGGTGCCTAGGGCGTCACTGCAGGCCGCTGGAGGTAGCCGGAGCAAAGCTGAGTAGGGGATGTCGTCGTGAACAGGTGAGAGAGAAAAAGGATAGCGGATAATTGTTCCCTTCTAGGTCGGGTGCCACTTTCAGATTGGGGCACTGCTCTACCGGAAAGATGGGCAAGATGCAATAGCCGCGCCGTCAATGTAGCTTAGGAAGCAGACACTATGCAGTTGGGGGAAATGCAGGTTGATATGGCTTGACGGTAGAATAGCCTATATGGCAGCATCTTTCGCGTCGGATTGGCAACGACAATGAGCGCCGCGCAGACGGAGATTCAAGGCCGCCTGTGCCGCGCAGACGGAGAATGGGTGCCGCTTAGATGGAGAATGAAGACCGCATGTGAGGCGAAGCAGGGCGAAGCAGATGTGGCTTGACGGCAGAATAGCCTGAGTGGAAGCGTCGGTCGCTTCGATTTGCAATGAGAATAGTCGGCGTGCAAACGGAGAATCAATACCGCGTGTGACGGGTAGCGAGTGAAAGTTACCCGCGCGGGTAACAAATATTTAGCCTTTATATATATATATAGATATATATATGTATACATACATACATATATATACATACATATATATGTATATATATATATAGGGCGTTCATTCGTTTCCCGTGCGGGTAACTTGGATTTTCCCTACCCTACAGCCAAAAAAGTAACTCTCCTAGCAAAAAAAGTAAGTCTGCTGTCAAAAAAGTAACTATGGTGGCCAAAAAAGTAACTTTGTACAAAATATACAGCGAATATATATAAGGACGGGTTTTTTTTATTTTGGAGGGGAAAATGATATTATTTTTGGCCAAATTTTTTTGGAGAGCTAGACAAAATAGTCCTCTATAATAACAAAATTTTTTTTTTGAAAAAAATTGGTCAGAAGGGTGGGCAGGTAGCTACTCGTGCGGGCAATAAAGATGGGCCCTATATATATATATATATATATATATATATATATATATATATATATATATGTATGTATACATATATATACACATATATACATATACATACATATACATACATATATATATATATGTATATATACACACACACACACAGATATATATATATATATATATATATATATATATATATATATATATGTATGTATACATACATACATATACATACATATATATATATGTACATACATATATATATATATATATACATACATACATATGTATACATACATACATATATATACATATATATATATATATATATATATATGTGGCAACACATCCCGCTATCACATAGACAACGAGGTGTTATGTGAAAACATGCGGAAATCACCATAACCACAGATTATCAAAAACATGGGTTAATTAAAACCGATTGCGGAAACCTGATAAACTGAGAAACTATTACATTTAAGTCCTCATTTTGCAAGCAAATAGGTTATATAAACATATACAAGTCTGGATACGTGTCCATAGCTTAGAGGATCAACTGTTCCATCACATGAGTTCATCACCTGTTTATATGTACATAAAGGCCCACATCCGGCCAGCAGCAGGATATACAAAACATCAACAGCTATACATCATGAAACAACGTCAAAACACCTCGAAGGACCTAAGACTACAGGGATGACTCTAAGACTCTACTACAAAACATCCAAAACAACATCATATCCATCTCTTGCCTTCTACTGCTCATCTTGCTGCTCGGCCGCAACTCCGTGACCACCACCACGTCTAGCTCGAACACCTAAAAAGGGTGTAAACCAGCGGGGTGAGACACACAGTCCCAGCGAGAAACATAACTCCCCGCCGAAACTACAAAAAATCAGAAAGATAAAGCAACAACAGTCGATAACTGATAAGGGTATAATAAGAGCAGTTTATAAAGTAAAGCTATTCATACCGTTAAGCTTACCAGATGTACGGAAGGCATATACTCAAGTATTTCTTTATGGAACATGATTAACAAGATAAGATTTATAAGGTCTTACCACATAACCTGAGGAACATATAAGTAACTATGAGATGTAACAAGATTAACTACAAGCAAGGCCTCAACCAATGTTCCGTGTTTTGCCTTAAGAAGTAAATACTATTCGGCTGGATTACATATTCTTATGCCCTGAGGAAGTGAGGCGTACCGCTCAAATCCAACCGACGGCTGCGAAACCCGGAGTCGGTGCCATACAAGGTCAATGGAAGAGTCGGACTCCACGACCTCCCACCTCGTGGTCAGTGCACGAGAACCAAAGCAGGACCACAGTCTCGTGCTTAAGTGGCCTCAGCCACAGGGTCAGGCTACCCTCTGCCTAGCCCGCCTCGGTACAAGTATCGGCACTAGTTAAACTGATCCATGGGCCTATTCACCGTGCTCTGAGCCATGACCGCATTCATGCTCCCATATCACATATCCTAAGCCATGGGCCTATCCACCATGCTCTTCACATATTGAGCTACGGGCCTGAATCCGCACTCTGGAGTCTACAACCGAAGTTGCACTCTTACCTTCTCACTTTAGGCTAAGAGAAACCTCGCATACTCAATGATATGCGCTCTGGGTTAACCCGCAGGAGAACCTGTTTCACCATCACCAGCTCCTGATGATGATGGATCTATGGCCAGGGCAACTACATGATATATTCCATTGTGATTAATTAATATCTTTTATGTGGATTGCAAGATTCAACTAAGTTATATAACATGTAAACTATAACAGAATAATTAGTATGAAACTCAACAGTATGCTTTCATTGTAGTCAACATCATCCTGATCCATCACAAGGATCCCACATTACATGTTATCACTGGGCCTCTTGCCAATCATCCCTATCCATCTCTAGGATCGTCACATTGCCATGGGATCTCAATCCCTTATCACATAGTGCCACTACCTCTCAAGGCTTATCTCATTATCAAGAGTAACCATCACATCAGAGTTACTCAACATATATACCTCATAGCCCTTTACCTAGGTATGCATCTGTATGAGACCTACATTGTTAGTATACATAATCATCATGAATAACTTAGAAGTTCATATTATCAACATAGTGGTGACATTGATGCTTATATGTTTTATCAATCATGCCTCAACTTGAGATCATAGAAATTGATCACATTATTAAGCAAAGCATCTTACATGTTTACCATTTGCCCAACATTATTCATAATATCAAAATGATCACATACCTATGTAAAGACATGTAAGTTACATAAATGAGTTCTACCATAATGATTACCATTAAGTATATCAAGGGCCACCATCATGACTAAATGTGATACAAGAACAACATATCGGTTTCTATAAGGGGCAAGACCCTCACTAACAATACCCACAACCCTCACCATAGGTAGTATCGGGCAGGGCTCATCCTATCGTCCAACCACATCAGCCTTATAACGGTCAAGCAACTACCAAGGATAACGGGCAGCATCTGTGGTAAAACATGCAACGCTGTGCCGTGCTCTTCATGCATCTTGTGCAACACTGTGCAGCAAGGTCCGTTGTGCAGCTGAGCCCAAGGAGTGTATCGTGCAAGGTGTGACGTGCACCATATCGTGCAACTCTGTCGGGCATCTTGGTGTCGGGCAACGCAGTGTCATGATCAACTATCTAGCCCGAACCTATCGGTCGTCACACAAGGCAGGGGTTAACGCGACGCCCGTCACAACATCTCAGAGCTATCCAACACTTTCACACCTCAAGCCAACTACACTAGGCCATCTCTAAGTTGTGTGTGTGTGTGGGGAAAAGTGCTCAGCAAGGTGCATCTCAAACAACCAGCAAGGAGCCTATCATTCAACCCACCTATCCATGCCCTATCTGTCGTCACAAGCAAGGACTGGGGTATGACACCCGTCACAAGGCCAGGGACCAAAGGGTATCTTCCGTCATAGCCACTACACATATCATCCAAGGTTCTAGGTTAAGAGGGGTATCGGGCAGCACCTTCTCCAAGATCATAACGGTCAAGAAGCAACTCCACAAGGTCGTCATCAACCTCAAGCACAAGGGCACCAAACCCTAATGGATCAAGAGGATGGCTCGCCTCTCAACTTAAATGAGAGAGGGGTCTTGCACATCTCTTAACACCAATCGGGCAACACAAGGGCAACCCTAAACGAGGTCCACAACTACCACCAAGCTCACCCTTCAAGTCCATGGTGAGAGGAGGGTGTTGCTCAAGCTACTAGAACACAAGCCCACCTCTCAACTTAAATGAGAGAGGAGTGTTGCTCATGATACTAGAACTCAAGCTCACTCCTCAAGACCTAGGAGAGAAGGGAGTATTGCTCACCAAGAAACCCTAGAACACATGGTTCGGCCAACAAGAACAACTTAAGCAAGGAACTAACTAGCAACATATAAGGACATAGAAAGAAGGTAGTGTAGTTAGGGTTAGGAGTTATGTAACCCGCCTTAATCAAGCTCCAAGCTCCAAGCACCACCAAGGAAGAAGGAGACTCCAAGAAGGATCAGCCACCAAGCTTGCAAGAGAAGAGAGTGTGTCGTGCACCAAGGGAGAGGAAGACTAAGGAACTAAAGGGATCCTTAGCAAGGGAAAGGAAACACATATATAGAAGGGGATGGAGGAGAAACCAAAGCAAAGCAAAGAAAGGTGTCGCCCACCTAGGGACACTTGTCCATGTGCAAAAATCACCACTCTAGCATGTCTCAAACACATGTCCAAGGCCATTGCCACATGCAAGCATCAAGCACCAAGTGTCCACTAGTGGTGACACAAATGAGGTCAAAGATGGTCAAAGGTCCATGGGCGACACACCTGGACGATACACCACCACCACCACCATGGGCGACACAGCCTGGGCGACACAAGCACCATCTTTCCCGACACAAGGTTCAACCAAGCAAAGACAAGGCACCACAAGGCCCAACAAGCTCAACCAGGCCCAAAGGAACTCAAGCAACAAGACCAAACCTTCCTCTCTACTCTAGAGTAAGCAAGGAGAGGGAGGAACACCTCACAAGGTGACAAATTTTCTCACAAACCCTAGACTTGGGTTAATTGCAAGTAGCACCTCCAACTCTCAACAAAGCACAACCAAACCCTAATCACCACTAAAGGTGATTAGCAAGCAACTAAGCATCAGGGTTAAGCAAAGCAAATAGGGTAAACCCTAAACAGAGGTGAGGGTCCTTATAATATATATATATATATATATATATATATATATATATATATATATATATATATATATATATATATATATATATATATATATGAGCTCATCTTTAAAACCCACGCGGGTAGCTGCTCACCCCTATTTTGGTTACTTTTTTTAAGTTTCTTACTTTCAACATGTACATGGTTACTTTACCTTCCAAACTGTTACTTTTCATGCATAGATTGTTCCATTTCTAACAACAGATTTCAAAATACAATTACATATATATTTCCTGTGTATTCTGCCTTGTTTTACTTTTTTTGTCATATACTTACTTTGTTATTAACATAGTTACTTTTTGGTCCTTCCAGTTACTTTGTTTGCCATATGGTTACATTCGGGACTGATGGGTAGCGAAAATCCAAGTAACCTGCACGGGTATTCAATGAGCGCCATATATATATATATATATATATATATATATATATATATATATATATATATATATATATATATATATATATATATACACACACACACATATAAGTGTGTGTATGTCTGCGCGCGCATGTAGAGTGAATTGAGCTACAATATATTCGAGTGTAGTCAGGCTCTGGTACACCTAAGTCTTCTTTTGTTGGATGCCTAATCTAGATTCTACAGATACATACTGATTGATGAGAATTTTTACCTTATCACCATGAGGCTCGCATTGTAACTTCCTCCCCACTCACTATTTTCTCTCTCCATAAAACAAAATTAGTCATATTTATCTCCTATCATCACTTACCCCTTCCTTCTACTTCTAACTCAATGGAACAGAAGATGATGACCAACATCAAAATACGTCTAGTTTAATGATCTATTCAACTTTCTTAATGGTCTAGAACACCAGGTCCAAAAAACCATTCTGGAGTTTCCATAGTGTTTTGGAAGATGGATTATTGTAGCACAAGCATAGGAGGGTCTCACAAAGACAACTTTTTCTTACTCGTTAACCATGTAAGTTGTAACAAGCATGGTGTAGACTTACCGATATCAATGGTTGGAAGCTTGTAGCTACATGTATTTCTAGTTACATGAGAAAATTCAGTGTATATCTAGAACCATGAGCATGGTCTTGACGTCTTGCACTGGGAAATGAACGTAAAAGGTCTGCCTCCTAGGTGGAAAGAGAAACTCAATTGATGGTGCGTCAACACTAGAGACGGTTACGGGTGCTTCCAGCATGTGGTGTTGAAGACAACTTTTCAAACTTAATTCTGGCATTATATTCACTATTTTTTGCATTATCCCTAACAAGGTCTAGAGATGAGAGTGACCAATACATTTATTTTAGTCAGATCCCAACAAATACTTATGTTATGCAAGTGCAAGAGTAATCCAACGCCCTCGCAATGAACTTCACTTTTGAAGAAAAGAACTAACACAACCTACTTTTCACAATGCATTGTTGTGAAGAAACAATGAAGGCAGGATATTATTTTGGAAAAATGAAAGTAAAAATTACAACAAGTCAAAAAAATACATTATGTTTATGTGTGTGAGCAAGAGATATAGAAATTTGCTATATTTATTTATTATAAGATTGACAACCAATTTCTTAATGTAGTTAATTAATGATGCAAGAAATCTTATCATCATGTTTGCTAAATATTATTATCTAATATATAGATAGTTTTGTTGTCTCTTTGAAATTTCTTATAAGGCTTAAATAGCCAGTAGAAAGTTTTTCAAGGAACACAACCCTACATGCCTCCCAAATAGATATAACTAGAAAAACTTAACTCTTTTCATTCATCCTTCCATTATAGTTTGACCTATCAACTACACACATAAATTTTACATGTGAAAGACCAAATAAAGAGTGACTATACAATTCATTCCTAGAACACAAGCGGGTGAAGGTCTGAAGGAGGTACTACACGGTTCATGTCGTTAGCCATCCATTAGCTATAACAACCCTAGCATGGCCATAAGGAACTCAATGTATCACAATGTAGTCAAATTTTGTATCATGTAATGGTATAAGGACAGACACTGAGCCAATGATAGCTCAGTTACAAGGATAGTAGGAAGAAGCTTCTCCGCAAAGGGATGTTCAACATCATGCAGTAGAACAACATCAATTTCTACACTACAATGCACATGTTGAATCTCTGTAAGGGTAGGAACACACTCTTGTGGAGCAGCTACTGGTTGTCAACATTGACATCTGTGAGTCCTACACCATGCTTGATACTACTTACATGGTTAATGAGTAAGAAAAATTTGTGTCCATGAGGTCCCCCTATGCTCATTCTATAAGAATCCATCTCTGACTGCACTACAACAACTTTAGAATGAATTCTCTGACTTGGTGTTGTATTCCATTAATGGAGTTGAATAGATCATTAAAATAGGTGTATTCTGATGTCGATCGTCATTTCATGTTCCATTTAGTTGGAAGTGGAGGGAAGGGGTAAGTGAAGATAGGAGAGACATACAACTGATTCATTTTTTCGAGAGAGAAATAGTGAGTGGGGAAGAAGTCATGTTGTGGGCCTCGGGGTAATAGCATTGAAATTTTCTTCAATTAGTACCTATGTACATAATCCAGATCAAGCATCCAATGATAGAAAACGTAGGTGTACTACAACTCGAGTACACTCAAAAACATAGGTGGTGGCTGGGAGTGTTGTCGAGTTTTTAAGATTTAGGGACATGATCCTCACTACATGACCTATTATCGAAGATTTAGTCAAGATCTTGAGGTGGAATTATGTACCCTAACTCTGGTTGGAAACCTAGAAACGGATGACCTAGGATAAAGACCTTTCATGCTTGAATCCAATGGAACTCTGGCACAAGCGGTGTGTGGTGGAGAAGTGTTTTCGAGGTATGATGTCCATCATCTATCCAGGTACGACCTCTAGGATCTGGCTACCAATGATAGTGTTGCAAATTCAATAGCTCAATTTCATGGTCAGATCAGAAGCAACAAAATCCATTAGGTGAATGAGCGGTTGTGGGTCTGGTTATTCGATGGGTGGTAGAATACTAGGATATAGATGAGGTATAAAGAAGGTAATGCATTGTTGCATATCTTTGAACCTACAATGGAGTTAGGATTTAGGTTTTTCAATGACTGTGACTTAGTGATAGTTGGAGCATCCTACCATTGTCAGGATTCCAAAATATAGGACATGTTAGGATTCAAATAGGTAGATCAAAATCATCTCCACACCTTATGTGTTGATTTAGGTCAACAATGGTGATTGTGCCACCGTTCTTAGATTATGATATTGTTTTTGCAAGTGGCAGACTTGTTAGGTTGCAAGTTTGTTGTGCTCATCTGATGCTTTACATGCTCGAGGTTTATAGGTCTTATATAAGAAGATAGGGGAAGAAGAGGCATTGATATGTGTTCCCCATGCGCTTCCATAATTGGGAGAAGTAGGGATAGGGGTATCGACTAGAGGAGATCAGACTAACGACATTGAAGTAGGCTCTACTGTTGTTTCTTCCTTATTAGCTTAAAAAAGTGTGGCCATGGCGGTGACTAGATCATGGGATTAGGGTTGTTCTAGGTACTTTATTGTTGAATGGAATCATAAGAGAAGATGGTAGGATGTTGAGATGAAGGTCATCAAAGCATTGGAATTTAGTTTTGTCTTATATAATTTGAGGAGTGGTGGTCACAATCTCAAGGAGATTCATCTACCCATACTTCTCTTGTAAGTGTTAGAGGAGTATTAGGGGTTAATAAGTGGGGATGTAAATGCTAAACTAATTAAAAATATTTTAAAGAATAATAACTATTTAGTTACTAATACATCAAATTTTTAGAATTTATAAATAGAAGTTCAGATGCTTTGAGATTTTGACCATTACCAAAATCCACAATAGCCAAATTTCTAAAAATGCTTATTTTTTTAATCCAAAATATAACTTGTCCAATTATTTTCCAAGAAACATTCCAAACTAATATCTATGAAATGAATTTGTATTTTTCAAATATTTTTAAACCATTACTTTATAGAATATGCGTATTAGATAAACACAAGGTTTACTTAAAGTAAATGAGCAAGAGGCTTTTAAATTGATCTGAAGGATGTCATGAAGATAAATCAAGGGAGTATTTGTAAATATTTCTCGAATGAGGAGAATGAAATCGTTAGATGCAATAAATCCAATGAGGAAACAAAATAGAATTTGAAAACATGATAATATATAAAAATAAGTAGATAGGAGTTGGAAGAGGCATCGACTTGTAACATAGCTTGAGTTTTGAGGAAATTTAAATTATAGCTACAAAATAGATATAGTACCTAAATTTTATATGTTATTACACTCCACCCCTTAAAGAGGATTTCTTCCCCAAAATCAAATCTATCTTAACAACCATATTCCTAATAGGATATGATACACAAACCTTCCACCATACACTTCTTGTTTTCATAAGTATCACCTTACTCAACATACAATTCTAATCCTCTTTAGACTAGTGTCAGTCCAACTCATGGTGACCAAATAGTTCTCTTACCATTCCCATGTCATTACCAAATAGATTTAGGTTCAAACTATTCTTGAATAATATATCTAATATTGAGGTATATATATATATATATATATATATATATATATAATTTCCATATTTCGTGGGTTAAGTATTGAAGTTAATAATATCAAAATTTATATTACACCATAGAATTACCAGTTAAACTATAGTTATCATGGCCTAGATTAGCACTTTATTAAAGTTTATTCAACATCATTGCCACTAATTTTCATGTGATGTCTGTAATGGGTCAAGAATCTATATGTACTTAATTTTTTTTCTAAATTTCAACTCACGTAGAGTTCCATTTCTGAATTATTCACATTAGTTCTCTAAATTATTATATGCACATGGAAATTACAAGTTCAAAAAGTATCAAGTTCATCATTTTTATCCTAATTCAATATATTATCAACTACATCTTAACTCATTACAATATCTTTTTTTACCTCAATTTCCTACTTATGTGGATCTAATGTTGAACTTATTTCAAGTGTCACAACTTTTCTAGTTACTTATTTTCTCAAACGGGGTACTTAATGTCTTATAACGTAGATATGTTATTCATATTTCACATTAGCTACATCTTTTTTTTCAATTGACTATTTATATATAGGGCATACATGTCAAATATATAATCAGGGAAACTTTACTAAGTATACATGTGATCAAGCATTTATTTCTCTATCTCTCTCTTTCAAGTTCTTTTTTTGAGTGAGGATTTTCCTCCAAGTCTCAAGACAATATAATATGTTTTATCTCTATTGAAAATGATATACATACTAGTTTTTTTTTCAATATTAGTTGGTGACAATATTCAAGTTATGGCTTTCCCAAGAAATAGAAACCATATTGACCAGGTCGGTATGTAAAGTGAGGAAACCACACCACAACCTAAGTAGAGTGGGAATAATTATTCCATAAACTTCACTAAACATCCTTCAATAGACACCTCATCTCTTTCCCCTTACATTGTGATGATTATTCCTGATTATTTTATTCAATTGGTAGAATTTTCAAATGTTTTTGCACAAGATTCATCATGTTTACAATTGTTTTCAAAATTGAATTTAAATATTACCAAGTGTGACTAAAATCACATGAATTCAAGGGATTTTAGGATTTAAACTAATGTTCATTCCAATTTTGCATATTAATTTTTTCTTTTCCAAACTACAAACAAGCTAAGGTACTCTACTTTTTTTGTTTATACATGTGTGGTGATGGTGTTATTCCAAGGGTCGTAATGTTAATCTATTTACCTATATCTCAAACACTTCTTCATCAAAAGTAATTCCAATCCTTGATAAGGGCTCTAAAAGCCACTATTTTAGGCATAGGTGGTCAACATTGGAAAGGCCAAGGTACACCCATTATGACCTATGTCTCCACTCCTATCATAAGTAAATTTTAGTAGTGGGGCTAGAAAAATAAGGTTGGTTTTCAGCTATTTTTTTAAGTCTTAACTACTCCATTTGTATTCATTATCAACCCTAATTTTCCATGATACATGCATGAGTGCCGACCATTATGGCTCTAATACTAAAATTGTAAGAAACTCAGTATTTCAGACCCTTTTTTCCAACATGATTAAATCTCAACACATATAAATATGTCTTGTGTACATTCATCCTTTACATCGTAGTAATATAATCTTATACATTGGGAGTACAAAAAATAATAGAATAGGCATGAGACCTATCTACTCTTCAATGGAGGATAACTCTTGCACATCTCTTCTAGGTATTATTTGTACCACATGTCCATCAATTCCTAGAGGGAATAAAACTGCACATGGACCCCAAGAAGTAAAACATGTGTCCACAAAGATGGTACTAAATCCAATTATTTAACTATGCACAAAGTAGGATTTAGATGAACAATAAAAGTTAGGAAAGGGTGGTTTTGTGGACTAAAGGATAACAAGTAGAAATTTCAATATCAGTTTTAAGATGGAAAATATTTCATGATATCATCAACTAAGAAAGACTCGGTATCTCAAATATGCAAAACTATCCTGGCTATTCACAAAGTAGATCGCTTTCAAGTTATTCAATTTGACAAGTTTTGTCACCTTCCTATCATATCTTTTCTAAGGCTAAATGTCTTGTGGTCTCACACTCTAGGAGATAAAGGTACTAGTGCCTTATTAGCTATTCCAATTAATTGGGGGGAAACTAATCCCTATCCACTGTGCAGGATTGTGGAGTTGTTGGCCCACTCAAGTTAGCCAAAGATCTATTGGTCCAAAGCTTGAGGGACCAAATTCCACAGGGATTCAAAACACCAGGAGATCAAGTCTAGTGCCAAAATTAGTATAAAAAAATACTTCATTGATTACAAAATGAGGATGGTGAACTTTAACAAGACAATAAAGGTTTTCAAAACTATTTGGAATTCACCAAGAATCAAGACATATGTGTGTAAATCAAGAGGGAAAATAGCTCAATAATGAAATCAAAGATCTAATACATCAATTATCCATGACTCCCAAGGATTTCATAATCACAAAGTGGCTCCAAGAAGAAATAGATACATATCAAAACAATCTTGAGACTAATTATCTTTGAATCCAATGTTGTTTAATTTAATTTATTTAGGATTTAGATTACCATGTATGGTAACTATTTCATTTTCTCTCCATTATTATGATTTATACCTTTTGATCTGGGTTTCATAATCAAGTATATATTTATTTTCTCTATGTTGCTTATTTCTAAGGTTTTGATACTTATTAATGTGCTTATGGGATATTAGCACATGCATTCACTAATATTATCCTAAGGAATCACATTTCATATTATTACACGTTTTTCATTGACATTCTTTAATCACTACTACATAAACGGTAACTATCCAAAATATATAACAATATATATATATATATATATATATATATATATATATATATATATATATATATATATATATATATATATATATATATATATATATATATATATTACTATCTAAACTGGTGATTATCATGATTCATAATTGAGTTGTAGATCTACTTTTCCTCTCTTATAGACACCTTTATTAAAATAGGTCCTAGTTATATTACTAGAACACATACCAATCAATATAACTGAGTTATACTATATATTTAAATCTTAATCCCTATCGTTAAAATAGGTCTTTAGATCCAATTTCACATGTTTCAATATTTTTCCCTATTAATATGATATCAAGGGATGTTATCATCTATAATTGAATTATATCATCTATAATTAAATCTAGTTTAACATGTTACAATATAACTCACATGTTATGGTGATACTCACAAGGCCCATGGAACGAGGTCACAAATATGCTTCAATATCCTAGATAATCCCTACAAGAATCCCCCAAATTCAAGCTCCAAAAAAGGTCTAACTCCCCTCAGATCAAATAGAGGAAAAAGGGAGGTTGTTTACATAGATGGAGTAGGCTCCAAAATATAATTCGATGGGGCATGACCAAAAGAAAAGAGATTCTATAAGACGAATATTACATTATTAGGGCTGAAATTGAACTTTCTAAGCTTGATAACATCTTCAAGAAGCAAGATCTACAACTGGCATCCACATCCATCATTTTCATCTCCTCCTTGGAGCTTTCTCTATCCTCCATGGCTCCCTCAATGATTACTTAATCTTATGGGGTGATAAAAGAGACTCTAGGCCAAAGGGAGTGGTTTTATGTAGTGGGGATAGGTGCAAAAGTCGAAACTACTCCAACTAGTGTTCATAATTACCCTTGGTCAAAATATGCCATCCTTTGGTCAAAGAAACATATTCATTGACCCTCCTAGCATTGTTATGTGTTTAGAAATCATTATCATCGTCCTATGTGAGGTGTTGGTTGGTATATCACTTCCATAAGATAAAACTTCCATAGGTTGAGCACATGAAGCTCCATCCGCGATCATCAACCACCACCACCATACTAGTTAAGGTTGAAGCCCAAATCCAACTAAGGTTAAAATAATAAAACCAAAATAATTTCTGAATATACTAATTAATGTCATTCATTTGGATGTTATTCAATCAACTTTTAACTTAGGTTCCCCATTAAGGTGAAATTTTCATTTAGTCCACAATTGTACAAGATATTGCATTTCAAGGCAAATAAATTATAATGAAGTCTAGAACAGAGACATATCTTAACCAAACGATTCCAAAACTAAATAAATCATGGAATACATAAGTACAAAAAATTATAAATGTTTTTGCATATAAGTCCTCATGTTATGGTGATTTTGCAATTTAGTCCACCACTTATATACAAACTAGAAACCAAGGCATCCAAAGTGAAAATTAACTTTAAATAAGATTTAAACTTATTCAATTGAGCACCACTTATTTTACATTCATATAATTAAGCTAATAAATTAAGAGAGAGAAAATTAAGATTGAGATAGGTCCATAGTCTCACATCCATAAACCCATCAAAAGTATTTTGCACCTAAAATCTCAACGTTAGGGCAGAGAATAACATGAAGCAACCCATAACCCATGTCAAACACACTTATGCACATATTATGCTACATTATAATCATTATTAATTCATGTTTATCATGAAGTTATTATAGATCATCAAGTACACTCTTTATAGTTGATTCCAAACTTTCAACTATCTATGCATCATTCATCATCTTATCTAAATCCGTTGGCATCTACTTAAGAATTACTATTATTATCATACTACATTTCTCTTTCTTTTAGACTATTTATGATATACTTGTGTTTCTTCTCATATGATCATGTTTTCCATTCACCCATTAAGGATAAGTTCATCAAATTCTACATCCATCCTCAGTTAATTACTTTCTTGATCAAATTTTTGTATTTGGTTTTCCTTATATTAAGGACATTAGTTCATGTGTTCTTGAAACTCATCAAATTAAGGGACACATTCATTCACATATCCATTCTCTTCATATAGGTAACAACTCTTGGCTAGATATAAATTCACAACCAAATCACATTCACAAGGATACATATCACATCCTATTACTTTAATCTCAATGATCACCATCTTTGCTTTGTTCAATGGCCGAAACATTTTCTTGCCTAACAAGCCTTCCACTCAAAGGATATGACTTATACATTTTTTATCCTCTAATCATACATAAGGATCAAGAGAAAATCATATTTAATCCAATGTCATCACAAATTCTTATTTCTCCATGGTATCAATCTACTAATTTTTAGTTTATTACAATAAATATCATAGTTGCACCTTTTTATGTCAATTAACCTCAACACTCATCTTGATTATCACCAAACATCCTTAACAATAATCAGATTCAATATCAAGTTAAGGTTTATGTCCCCTCATATTGCTTTATATTCACTTTAGTTACTTGTGATCATTTAAATTATTTCATTTAATAAAGATCATGTTGTCATTAATATGTTTAATCTTATTTTTATATCATGATTGTTTACCTTGACTCTTTCATACACACATGGGTTTGTCTAAGATTATCCTAGGTTCTACACTGTACATCTATCATTATTCTTATTTATAGTCCCATACCACACTTATCATTTCACTACACCTCTTCTCATATGAACTTTACACCTTAACTCCTTCTCATAAGACATATTCTCCATGAGCTTCCACATACTCGTATATATATATATATATATATATTTATATTTATATATATATATATATATATATATATATATATTCTACAAACTACACTATGATTCCCTTGGTTTCTATAGATAGTTGAAGCTCCATACATAGAGTTGTCCCTCATTTAAGGATTCTCACCCATACGTAATTCCTTTCATGTTTCAAGAAATCCTTTTTACATTATTCATTTTCATAATAAGTTACCAATTTCTTAGGTTTTGATGTGTTAAGATATGATTTTTATTTTCTCAATGTAGTTAAATTAGCAGCTTCCATCATTCATTTAACACTTTTAAACATGTTTCTTGTTTAAACATTAAGACTTAATCCAACTTTTGTAAATCTCATCAACTATTATCTCATTCTTTTCATAAAAGAGTCCCATACTTACCCTTCCATCAATGCTTGAATACCTGACCAGGGCACCAAAATACTAAGTTTAGGTAATATGCATTATGCTTGTGTCATGCATATCACTTAGTTGTCATTTTTGACCTAATATTCTTCATGTGACTCAAACAACCTAAGATCTAATAGTTTCCCTACCTAAGATGATAGGTTGTTTGTCTCTTTTTATTGCTTGTCATGTGGCTCTCTTGAACTCAATGATTAGGTTTTTTGTCCCTTCTAATGAAGTTCCCACTCAGATTGTGGGAACAAATGAGGTCATGTGCCAACCGCGGGGAGGGTGGTGCCACGCCTAAACATCTAGTAGGAAACCTTTTTATTCATCCTAGGTTCCTATATCTCTTGATGTTACTTTTCAAGGTCTCTTACGCAAGAATGAATACAATGGGTGAGAAAGGATCACTTTGTTTTAGGCCCCAACCTTAGGATAGAAAATAACCCTTCTAGTCTCCATTTATGGAAATGTAAAATCATGCACCTTTGATCGGGCTCATGATGCAACAAATGTCATTACTAGAGAATCCAAAGGAACATAAAACATTTTCTAGGAAAGACCACTCAACCTATAAAGTTGGACTTTTCTACTTTGAACACCACATTCTCCTCCATAGGGGCCCCAAGATTAAGATCCTGCATATATTGTTGGGCTAGCCTAATATTATATCCTATGTATTGGTTCTTGACAAAGGTAGCTTATCTCTAGATATCAAAATTGAAATGACTGGAGACAAAATAGATAGGAAGACCCTAGATGCAATCCTAAGGAAAGAATTACTAATTCTAATAGGTAAAATGTCATTCATCCTAGTGGGTTCCTTGATATATGAGATGAGGAACAATCGAATTTAACAAAGCCCCCTGTGGACGAGTCTACCTGTAAGACAATGGTTAAAAAGATCAATAATGTCTGTTTTAACCCACTCTCATGTAAATTGATAAAATGTAGTTGTGAATCTATATGGGTGGGGTGCTATCACTATCCATGATCAAGACTATCCATCTCACCTCTTCTTTCATCACCTCTCTAAGTAAGCTATTGTTACCTTCATCATTTTTCACTCTTCTATGATGTTCATGTAGTTTGTTGCCCCTTGTATTTTGTTGATTCGAGTTGGTTGTTGTGGAATTCTATTGCACACATTACTTCTTCCTCACCTTTTTTTACACTCACCATCTTGTTTCCTAATATTAGCAACATTGGACCTCCACCTTCAAGGTTTAACATTAGTATAAATTTGTTTGTCACCTTCTTTGAACCATTTAACGTTCGTTCTCTCTTTCCAATAACACTCTTACCATAAATTTTAGACTTCCAAATTACAATCTTCTTCTTGTATCTTGTCCTCTAGTCTACATATGTCATTAATAATGGTTGTACTATCTCATAGATACTTGACTATACTTTCATGGTCCCTAACCGTCTCGAATATATCCCCTATCACCTCTATGTTCTAGATCTTCAGGGCTTTTTTCATGTTCTTGGGCTTATCAAAATTTAATAAGATGGGTGGTCTCCCCAAGATTCTAAGGTTGGTTTCTATGGATTATAACATTGATACTTCATGTCTAAGCCACATTTACAAGAATCTAAACCCCACAAAAAGCCTAGGTCTAATCCCTTTTTCAATGGAATAATTAAGAGGGTAGTGGTCAAAAGATCTAGTTTTGATCAGGTTTTCCTAAACTATCTTAATAGTCTTAGGGAAATCATGGTTTATGAGGCCTCTATCTAGATGTACCCACATAATCGATATTTCTTTCTTGTCTACCCAAGTGAAATTACTACCTTCGAATTTAATATCTTTTACCCCCATCGTGGCCACCTATTTAATGAATTATCTCATGGACCGCACACATGGGCTCTCAGCCCCCATCCTCTAACCCTCTTCCCTGTACGCATTGACATACCCCAAAATAACCCACATAGAGTACTCCCCATAATTAAGTAAGAGAAGGAGAAATTTCTACAAAACCCTATGGTCATGCCTATGATATGAGGTATAGACCATTGAAACTCCCTACGGTTAGCATCCATAGGGCCCAACGATCAATTCAGTCATGATGTGTTGGTTAGAAGACCCTACCACTATTAGTAACAAACTAGTAAGAGGAAAAACAAAAATCCTCCCTCATTTGTCTCCATTTCTAGTCACTCATGTCAAGCGTAATCTTTTAAGTCATTATTTTTCTCAATCACCTGCAACGATTTTAGAATTCACATAAGAAATAACCCTATTTTCCTTATCTAATTGAACTAGTTTCTCCTTAGTCCACTTGTTAGCTACTCCCCTCACAATCCAAATAATGAATTTATCCATCATGTTATTTATAATTTGTGGACACAATGCAAAACCTGAGGAGCCCCCAAGGACTCGATTTGACAACTGGCTATGTAGCCTCCTGAGGAAGGACCATGTAGCAGGGGTCTCTAGCACACTAGAGACCCTGGAGCCTCTTCAGCCTCCAAGATAGATGACTCTCAACTCATGGATAAGTCATGCAATCCCAAACATACACTCCCACCCCCTGTGATGGATCAACAAGATGGTGGAACCATATTATAGGTAATTGGGGATGCAATGGATGGCTTCAGGGGCAGTCAAGAGAAGGGAATGTGCAAGAAGCATGTAGATGACATATCCTTTCCAGTGCTACTGTAATATAATGCCCTTAGCTTTGATTAGAGGGCGCCTAGATTCATCCCCCTATGGGGATAGTGGAGTTTGATCACCTATGGACGTGACCCTTTCCTCTGTAAATGGAAACCACTTAATATTCTCCTACCTCCTAATCCTTGTGATAGAATGCAAGCTAAGCACGTATTTGATGAATGTATATTCATCCCATGTTAATTTCATTTTCTAAATTATATTCATTTGTCTTGCATGTATAATAATTCTTTCCTTTCATAGTATTATTATAATTTCTTTTGTTCTCAAATTTAAAATCTTGATGGAATTTATCTCTATAATGCACGAACAATCATAAGAAGAAAGACAAGGACATCTTCATGCTCCAAGTCCCCCTCTCCTTCCACTATTTTGACGAGACTTGATGGAAAAATGAATATCTTGCACTGAAAAGGAATTCCAATCAGATGAATGGATTCTACTAGTCGCCTGATTGATCTGTAGTGGAAGTAACCCCTCAACACGACAGGGAATTCTTCTATATCACATAGTGAGTCGATCAATCAATCAAGCATTTCATACATAAGAGAATTAGAGTCCCTATGACATTTTGAGTTGCTTTTCTCACCAAGTGAGTCAGTCAACTGGTTGGACACCTTGCTCGCATGGAAATCTATAGTTCTTGAAGCATTTTCAATTTGACTGGACATGACGTGGTTTCGTCCGAGATGATAAGTTGCGGTGACCAAGATTCCATGTTTTTTTGGGCCTCCCAGCATCACATTGTAGTAATCCTATCTCCAACATGCCAATTGATTCCACTGGTTTGTTGACTTCTCCACTGAATTAGTATTGACTTGAAGTTTAGTGTGCCTAACCCACAATCTCTCTAGAACCCTCATCAGGAGCTGACTGGATGACTCATCCAATGAGTTGATCAACTAGAACTTCATTGCAAGACATGTGAGATCCAAGCAGCCAGTCGATAGACTAGACTACTCATCATATGTCCACTTGGGTGACTAGAATGACACAATAGGAAAATGAAAGGCGTTGTCGAACCATACAAAGTTGGATTTTGTGGGATCAGGAAACCCTTATAAATGTAGATGGCCCTAATGTCTAGGGGAAACTATTACTCTTTGTTCTAATCCTTTTCAGAGAAGGAGTGGAGAAGGGAGGAATAATGGCATCCCCATCATGGAACTACTACAATTGAACAACGGAATTACTACTAGATACCACTGGATACATACTTCTAAATCTTCTCTGACATGGTCATTTCTACTCTTCTTGTATCTATGTTATTTGCATGGACTTGAGTGAATATTTCCCTATTTAGGGTATGGGGAGTACCCATGTCACCCGTATTTCATTCTAGTTGCATCAAATGTGCCACCAGATCATTTTGTGCTTTATCTTTGACTTGATTAATCAATTTACATGTTTAATACAATCCTTAACTTAAAGATCATCAAATCTTGGATTATATCGTCAATTAGATGCATTGAACTTAGATCATAGAATGAGTTCTCTAGATGATTATTTGATGATCTATGGGTAATGAGACTTCCAACAAATAAAGAAATTGATGCTTGTATAATTTGTACACCTAAAGGGTGTGAATTCATGCATTCCTAGTATAATTAGATAAATGAGTGAGTTTTAACGACTACATTCATTACTTAGGCTACAGTGGTTAAATCCCATAATGACCTAGTTCCTTTTAATCTTGATTCAATCATTCATTTACTTCCTTTTAATTTTCTTTAAGTTAGTTTAAATTCAATCAATTAACCAACCTTTTCTATATATTTATCTCAATTCATTAGATTTAAATAAAATCGTGTGAAAAGGTTGTATTTTGGTTTTGACCCTATAGATAGGATGTCATAAGAATCGTCTACATAAAGTGACTGACATTGCACATAGACATAGGATAAAATGGGGTTTATTACCATGAAATAATTTGTAGTTTGGTAAACCTTTAAATTAGCATTCTTATTCACCTATTTGCACTATCATCTCCTGGGGAGAGTCTCTCCCACAATCTGATTAGCAGTAGTAGGCTAGATATGTCACTAGGATCCACTCCTCAATACAAGATGCCTCTAAGTGGACCAATCGGCTCCATGGTTTTGTCCAAGATGGACCAAGACCTCAAGCAAAATGCAACTTTTTCCAAGTTTGGCCATCTCCTTTGCCACCTCCCAAGTTTAGATTTAGAACTAACTACCCCTAGCTCTAATAGTAGTGGTCATTGACTCACAATAGGCTAATAGAGGACCACCACTTAGTTGGATTCATTCCTCATAATTGTCATTGTGGAATAGTAGGATTCTGATAGAGCTGCCTATACCTTTTCCAATTTTTCCCAGGAATTCAAGAAATAACAAATATTGTTTTAGGGAGGGTGTTCGTGCCATTCGCAATAGTGTGGGGATGTGAACAAAGATAGAGGCATGTTCCCTTTAGTAAGTGTTCTAGGCTAGGGGTCCATGGTAAAAGAGTGGAGGGAAATGTTGATAGTTGTTCAAGGCATGCAGATGTGGAGAGGTGGTACTGGCAAGTGTGGAGGATGTGGTCCTAGTTGTTGGTTCCACATTCCTTGGAATGAAGGTCAGATATGTCAAAAGCAAAGGTGGTTTGTACCTTTGGTGATGAGGATATGAGGTCGTTCATCTTCTAGCTTGGTGGCCTCTCCCACCACTGGTGAAGAAGTCCAACCCAAGATGACAATCTCATTTTTTGCAGACACACTCAAGACTGGAATTACGATACTCTATACATGGTTGATGCCACATCTTGAGACATATGAATCCTGATTTTACCAGTCTGGAAGCTAGAGAAGCAGTGACAACTTGATCTCTATCTCTTTGGCCTTGTGAACCTCCCTCAGGTTCATTGATCCAACGCTAAGATGTATCGACATGCTCGCCTCCTTAGTGATCAAGTCATCAAGCTTCAATTGATATTCTCCTACTTTTAAGCCTAAAGGCTCATTGTCATCTTCTTGTAGGTTTGTTGTTTCTATGTTCCTAGCCAGTCTTAAGTGTAGACCTCCTCTCCCTTTTCTGCTCCTGCTTTTCCCTAAGCACAAAAGGCTCCTCCTTAATCCAGAATCCTTGTCCACAACTGTTGAAAGTGGATGGATGTGGCCAATATGAAATTTCAATTGATCTAGTCACTCAAAGAAAGCGATTAGAGGGGGACATGGGAGATGGGATGAAGTGGTTGATGCTGTTATGGTATGAATTTGTTGAATATGAAGAGATGAAGCCCACTTTGAGGAGCTCGATATGAGCATGTTATATGGGTCTTCAAGGTTCCAACCCACTATGTGGAAGGAGACATGAGTGATTGGAGATGGAGGATAGGGGGAATTGGGGTGAGTCAATTGAAACTTGATTACTAAATGTCATATGACTTCATGTTGATGACTAAAATAATGACATCATACAGATGTCAAGAGTATGTAAATTCTTGTTATGTCCTAGTCGGATGTTCTGGTGGAAAGCCAAAAGACAAAAATAACACATAATACTTGAGTGTGTGTTTGTTGATGATAGAATCTCATCAGTTATGATATGTGATATCAAACCTAGCACATATATACTTTTGGAGAATAGTATATTGGATAGACCTACCTTGAGAGAGACATGTGGAAATCATAATTGGTGGTCATAGTAATCTCTCATCATGAAGGTGGTGATTGTGTTTCTTAGACTTGAGATCACTACACTCATCATATGTTGCTCAGTGTACTTTGACATCATCCACCATGACCTTGAATAAGGGTTGCCATAAAGGTGATGATAGGATGCATTGTGACACATGGGGAAGATTGTGAGTGATGTAGATGGGATTTGTCCCTCCCAAAAGAGTTTGATATCTTGTCCACTTGATAAGCGAGATTGAGAAAAGCATGAACATGCACATGTGAATTAACATATAATATTGAGGTCATATATATCTCAGACAGTCTGATCTAGTTCAAGTAAAATGTATTAAACATCGAAAGGATGAAAATTGCATGCCTCAAGTTCAATTCAGATATCAGTGAAAAAGGAATTCCACAATAATTATAACACTGATTAGATATTTTAGGTTGAAGTTGTACTCTAACTTTCCAATTACTTGGGTAGTAATGATGTGTTACTAGACACCTCTCTTTTCTTGTGATGTCATAAATGGGTTATGGACATTCACTTCCAATGTAACTTGGAACCTATAGGGTCACACACATAGGATACACTTGAAATAGGAGTTCATTCATGAATATGGTTTAAACTTGATTACTGGAGAGTTATGTAATCAATTTAAACAACATTGGTAGAATATCGACTGACTGAACAATGAGCCAACTAGTTCAAGTGTTGAAATGACTGTTTTAGTGTGTCAGGTCAATTAAACCATCTTTGGCAATTGTGGATAGTGATATGACTGGTTCAGGAAGTGAACCAATCAGCTCAGGTCCATGAAATGACTGGATTAGGTTGTGAACCGAGCAGTTGGTGGATCAATTTGATTGATTCAAGGATTTGTTTTGATGTCATGTTTGAAAAACCACTAGAGGGGGTGAATAGGGTTTAATAAAAAATTTAATAATAATTTAACTCAAGCAACCACAATTTAGATAATAAGAAGGATGCAAGGTGTTTAGAGTGGTTCCATCTTTAGCAAAAACTAATTAAAGGAGTCAGTCCACTACCCAATTGTTTCCAATTGGGATTTTGAAAGTATTTAATTTTATTACCTCACAAGGATGTCACATAAAATTACAACACCTTCATCACCCTTTGGACATACTTCACCTTGAAGTAGTCTCACCAACCTTGAGACAACCTTCCTTGAAGTAACTTCAAGCTCCCCCATGAAGTAGCCTTCCTCTTAAAGTAGCTTCCAGTTGAGACAACCTTCTTGAAGTAGTCCAAAGTCCTCCTTCTCCACCGAGAAGATCAAACCCTCTCTAATCCACAGCCTCCAACCCTAGGAGTAGAAAGGAGAGTACAAGCAATAAGAAAGAACAACAAGGGAAAATCGAAATTACAATTACCACTTGTAGCACAAGGCTTGATTTCCTATATCAAGCGTTTTGATCTCCTAACCAATGTGTATGGAATTGTAAGTGCACTGAGTAGGAGATGATATCCTATAGGACATGAATTTGGAGAAAAGGAAATGAGTAGCAAGTACTAGAGTTGCTCAATTGCTCAAGAACAAATTGTCAATTGGAAGTATGTAAGCTCAAGTATTGCACAAGTGTGTTTTGGGTGTCCTAAGGCATGTCCTATTTATAGGAATGGCATGTGAGTGCTTAAGGACGTTCTAGACACTTTCTAGGGGGTTCTTAGTGCTTAACTAGTCGTTAGTTGTCCACCAATTGCTTTATCAATGACTAGTTAATTAATTCTGAAAAGTGCAGACAGAGCTCTTCTCGGTCGAGGAATTGTCGACCGAGGATCCTGTCGGTTGAAGTTTTTGTCGACCGAGGGACAGTCTTGAGTAAGTGTGTACAATGTTTGATTCCAACTCCCAACTACCTTGTCTTATGTGTCTAACGGCTACTTGGGTCATTCTCGGTCGAGGAGATTGTCGACCGAGAGTGTCTCGGTCGAAAAGTTTGTCGATCGAGAATGGCTCTGTTTCAATGTTTTAAACTATGTACTAAGTGTGTGTATCAGTGTGCAGTTCTGACACTATTGTGTGGGATGACCTATCTAAGTGTTGTGTTTGGTTAGGGAAGATCTAAATGCTTTATTTACATGATATCTAAGTACTTGTACATTATATACTTGTACAAGTTTTTACATTTGATTGCAATCATGAATTAAAGCATTTTGAGCATATAGATCTTCCAAGTTGTGTCATCCACCTAGTTCCTGCAACACTCAAGTAGCATTTTAGATCCACAAGGATGAAATGTTTGTCATCATCAAAACAAAGATATTATAATATGTCCAATTTAGCCAAGAATCTCCCCCTTTTTGAAGATGACAAACATTTCCAAAATATAAAATAAGGAAATATAAATCATATGAGTTTCATACCTGAAGTTTACCTTTTGTAGCCATTCTTGTATTGCAAGTGTGTGCTGGCCGAGAGATTATGAAACTCATTTTATTTTATATTTTTTATTTTATATTATTTCTCCCCTTTTGTCATTTCAAAAAGATAACCAAGATAAATATTAAGTATGACTTTTATTTCTCCCCCTTAATTTCATGCTATGTTCCCCCTTTAATATGAATGCAAATCATGTGTTTTCCAATTTATCCACAATTTATTTCTCAATCATTTGCAAAGGATGTTAAGCCTGAAAATGATATGAGAATCCTATAAACTTATAGTAGAGTACATGAAAAGTATCTCTAACCAAATGCACGGGATGTTAAGCCCTGATTTGTTTAGAGAATTCCATTAAAAACAAGATATGTATCACATTCATGAAATTTGTAGATTCATTTATTTTCATAACCAAGATTATCTTAAAAATACTAAGGTCATAACAAGTTTCAAATTTTCTTTATGATGTTTTCAAGGTTTTATGAGCTCCTACTTAGTCTTATAGTCAAGATAGTTTTTGTGAGCTCCCCCTTAATAAGTTAACCTTATACTAGAATCCTGTTTAATATACTAAGATTGATTGCAAGAAAATGATTTACAAATAAGCATTTTGTCAAGCTTATTTTAGGTCAACCTTGACTTATACCATAGATCCCCTTGGTCAAACTTGATTTCTACCAAGAGGCAATTTCTACAGATTTCCAACTTGAACACTCATATGTGAAGTATAATGTATGTATGTATCTTGATTAAATATACATCAATTTTAGTGATACCTATTATGAAAACATTTTTAAAAACTTAAAATAGGAATCACAATGAAGTCTTTGTCCTTGATTTTCCTAGAATGTATGTTTTACATTCATTTTGAAGGATGTCTCCTAAGCATTTCTATGGGTACATAAATATCAATTCCCATTTCTTCTTATACCCTTATTTTCAGATTAATCATTAGATTCTTTAGAAACATATATCCTTGAAAGCAAGATCAATATCTTAAAGTCAAGATTTTGCTTTTGATTTCTTAGAACAAACAAATAGATAAAACATTAATATTCTTGTTCTAAGAGACACTATTTGGCTTGTCATAGCATCATCATTCATTTATTACAAGCCATTCACACAATAATCATTATCTATTATGTCAAGATGCATTTATTCCATAGAGTTTTACTGTTATGCAAGATGGCACTTTCAACGATAGCATCATCTATATTTGTAATGTGTTGAATCACAATGATCATCCATTTATGGTTTGCATATATAGATCAAATATTATTTTAGACAAACCAAGTAAAAATGAAACACAACGATCATGGTACAATGATTATTATAGAACAGTAGAAGCATATCCACAATACAATGATCAAGATACAAGCATATAATTTCATGAAATACAATGATCATGATCATTTAAACTAAATTTCAACACACAAGTTTCCTATATAGGTAGACCAGGGAATACTTAGGATAAACCATGTGAATGATAGAATAGTAAAATCAACATGCTTAATAAACTTTTTCAATCAATGAAGAAAGTATGTTCAATATTAGTTTTCATATAGCATTTTAGCAATATGTTTAAGGATTTCATATTCATAAAGTTATACCTTCATTCAACAAATCATGATGCAAAAGATCAATATGTCTTGATTAAAAAAATGATCTCCAAGAATTGTGATTCTCAATAAATCAATTCTTATTATTGCTGAATTGATAGCAAATTTAAAACAGTGTAGACAGGTTCTCCAGACCCTTGATCAGTCGAACTCTTTCTCGACTGAGTTCTTTTTGGTCGAGATTATTTTCGACCGAGAAGATTGCTGTATCTTCAGTTTTATCAGTCAAAATTTGTTCGATTAATGTTCGATCGGATACCCATTTGGTCGAAGTTTTGTTCGACCGATGATTTTACTATTTAGCCAGTTATTTTAGGTTTGTTCGACCGATAATTTTACCAGGTCAGAAGCAGAAACTGGTTCGGTTGACCATTTCTCGACCGAATTGTGTCTCGGTCGAGATTTTGTCAAACAAGATTGTTTCTGTTGTAATTTTCTACTAGTTAATTATAAGACATTTTTAAAATATGCAAATTAAATCTTATTTTAGTTGAGATAAGACATTTGAATATTCAAATGAAGTGTTAGATCATATATAAACTAGATTACATTCAAGATTTCTAAGTTTGAGGTTTTGAGATACAAATCAAGTTATTTAAAGATGTGTTTCTGCAGGTTTATTTAAAAATGTGTATTTTTAGGTTGGATCAAATTGTTATCCTAATGTGTTAAGTTGAGATAGACATGAAGATATGCAAATTGGAGTCTTTGGTCATATCTCAACTTAATTTAATCAATTCAGTTTGGGGGTTTTGGAACCCATACCAACTCAATATCCTTTTTCTTGTAAGGACATGAGAAGGAATAATGTCCAAGATGCAAATAATAATGGCAACATATAGAATCAATCTCATTTCTCTTATGAGTTTGATCTAGATTGTTCTTGGGTACATATGTATACTTGCGTTTAGGTACATACATAGATTGAGTCTTTGGCACTTGTGTCCTTCTCCCATTAGGTTTTTGATAGGATTTTCCTTTAGGTTTGTAACCTAATCCTCTCCTTCCAATTTGAAAGTAAGAATCATTTAATATTTTATCAAGAATACCATTATTACTCAAGCTACTGACTTCTTATTTCAACATAGCAATCTCATCCATTCTCTTCTTGATATCTAACTTTGCTTGATCTAGATTATATGATAAAGAATCTCTTTCTTTCACAATAGTATCATAATCTAGATGATTGCATATGATTGGTTATTTTTGAAGATCATTAATTTGGGCTTGCAAGTTTGTCTTTTCTAGAGATAGAAGATTGCAATATGCCTCTATTAATTTCAACTTAATATCATGGTCTTTAATAGTTAAGTTTAATGTCTCCTTAAGATCTTCATTTTTAGATGTGAGATCAAGAAGATTAGCATGTAACTCATCATTTTCTTTATTATATTTGTTTAATTTCTTCTTGCACTCAATATACTTATCATGTATTTCTTGTAGGCTAGCAATTAAATCTTCTTTTGATAAATAAAAAAGGCTTACCTCTTCTTCTTCTTCACTTATTGTAGCAATAAGGCATTCTTTGTGCTTATCTTCCTTCTTTAACCTCCATGGACAACTAGGTGTTGTATGCCTTGTTCCTAAGCACCAATTACAGCTTGTTGAAGATTGGTCCATGCTTTTCCTTTTCTTGCAGTTGTAGACACCACCGCCCTTCATTCTTCAAGACTCGATTAGAGCTCCTTGAAGCCTGATCTGATACCAAATGAAAAACCACTATAGGGGGGTGAATAGTTTTTTATAAAAGTTTTAATAATAATTTAACTCAAGAAACAACAATTGAGATAATAAGAAGGAGGCAAGGTGTTTAGAGTGGTTCCACCTTTAGACAAAACTAAAGGAGTCGGTCTACTACCCAATTGTTTCCAATTGGGATTTTGAAAGTATTTAATTTTATTACCTCACAAGGATGTTACATAAAATTACAACACCTTCATCACCCTTTGGACAACCTTCACCTTGAAGTACTCTCACCAACCTTGAAGCATCCTTCCTTGAAGTAACTTCAAGCTCCCCCTTGAAGTAGCCTTCCTCTTGAAGTAGCTTCCCGTTGAGACAGCCTTCTTGAAGTAGTCCAAAGTCCTCCTTCTCCACCAAGAAGATCAAACCATCTCCAATTTGCAACCTCCAACCCTAGGAGTAGCAAGGAGAGTACAAGCAATAAGAAAGAACAAGAAGGGAAAATAGAAATTAAAATCACCACTTGTAGCACAAGGCTTGATTTCCTATATCAAGCGTTTTGATCTCCTAACCAATGTGTATGGAATTGTAAGTGTAGTGGGTAGGAGATGCTAGCCTATAGGACACGAATTTGGAGCAAAGGAAATGAGTAGCAAGTAGTAGAGTTTCTCAATTGCTCAAGAACAAATTGTCAATTGGAAGTATGTAAGCTCAAGCATTGCATAAGTGTGTTTTGGGTGTCCTAAGGCATGTCCTATTTATAGGAATGACCTATGAGTGCTTAAGGACATTCTAGACACTTTCTAGGGGGTTATTAGTGCTTAACTATCCGTTAGTTGTCCACTAATTGCTTTAGCAATGGCTAGTTAATTAATTCTAAAAAGTGCAGACAGAGCTCTTCTCGGTCGAGGAATTGTCGACTGAGGATCCCGTCGGTCGAAGTTTTTGTCGACCGAGGGATAGTCTGGAGAAAGTGTGTATAACGTTCAATTCCAACTCCCAACTACCTTGTCTGCTGTGTCTAACAGCTACTTGGGTCATTCTCGGTCGAGGAGATTGTCGACCGAGAGTATCTCGGTCGAGAAGTTTGTCGACCGAGAATGACTCTGTTTCAATATTTTAAACTATGTACTAAGTGTGTGTATCAGTGTGCAGTTGTGACACTATTGTAGGGGATGACCTATATAAGTATTGTGATTCGATAGGGAAGATATAACCATTTGATTTACATGATATCTAAGTACTTGTACATTATATACTTGTACAAGTTTTTACATTTGATTACAATCATGAATTAAAGCATTTTGAGCATATCGATCTTCCAAGTTGTGTCATCCACCTAGTTCCTGCAACACTCAAGTAGCACGTTAGATCCACAAGGATGAAATGTTTGTCATCATCAAAACAAAGAGATTATAATATGTCCAATTTAGCCAACAATGTTGTGCATTAAATCAGATATTAATTGCCAATACAATTGTGATTGGGAAATATAATGAAATGATAGGTCCAAGGGTTGAACTAATGGGCTCACATGCCAATTGCACAGTTCTCCTGTGAATCGATCATTTTGCTACTCACAGGTTGCAAAACTTTGTAAAATTCTGGTCCCTTTTACTCCCATTCAGACTGGGAACCGTGACCCTAACCCTTCTAAAAATAGAGTAGTATTGGGGGCTTCTCAGAATACAACTCAGTTTCCTCTAAAAAAATTGTCTTCTCTGGTTGTGGTAATTGAGAGAATCTGATCAAGTCATATCCAGTAAAGGGAGGGATAGTAAGGGTGAACAATTGTGGAAGAGAAAGTTGGTGCTAGTACACCAACGGAGAGGGAAAAATCCTTCCTGGTTGTACTACTAGAACAATAGGAGTTCATGGTGGTCTGTGTGGACTACCATAGACGTGCGAAGCTTTTCCCTCTAGGAGGATAACTTCAAACTATTCTCAGTGGTGAAGAACCATCAGTTGTTGTTGATGTTGTTCAAGTGCGACTTGAAGAAAGCATCATACTGCAATGAGGAATAGTCATTAGACTTATTCCATGACCAGCTATACCCTCATAAACCATCCTTCCCATTACATATTTGTTGACATGTTTGTCTATTAATGGATAATATGACAAAAAAAATATTTCCACTATCTATCTGATGTCATATTCCCAACAGTGATATCAGAGCCACACCATTTACTATGTTTTGAGACTTAATTGATATGATGATATTTTGGTTTTTGCCTTTTATTTATTACATACAATGTGAATATTTAAAATGACTAATGTTAATATCTTCTTAAATACCACATAAGATCCTATATATATATATATGATATAAATATATGTAATTTACATGTGTCATCCTAAAATGAGTTTCAATAGTGGATGTGTGTGGTTGAATGGTTCATTTATTCCTGTTTATATCTTAGTTTGCATAATGAGCCTCTACCTTCTTCTTCCCAATCTAAAAGTATTATTTTTCCTTCCTTTTCTCCCCTTAAATGTTACTTGAGGTTTCTCATTTCCATGTAATAAGTTAATAGAAATAAAAAAGTTTTTTTATCTTTCCTTAACGAAGAAGACGTTCAACATCAAGCAAGTCGACCATTTAATAAGATTAGCCAACCATCACGAACACCGGGGAGGACAACCACATGAGATGAACTGATCATATTGTGGCTCAACTGACCATTTGGAGGCATCCATACATCTGTTGGATAGGTGGCCAGACAACCGATCTGACAGACCAACTGATGAGCAGAGAGGCTAGCCGATTGGTTCAAGGGTTGAACCAATCAAACCAGATCAGTTCAAGCACAAATTTACAACAACAACAGGTACATGCATGTGATGTAGATCAAGATGGTATTAATTCCTTGTGGCTCCAAGGAATTACATTAGTATGGCCTTAACGATCACTAATGTTTTATGTTGCATGTTTACGTTTGTGGGATATAGCATGTATATGATACATACTATACTATGTGGTTATTTGATACATATATGTATATATATTAATATATAAAATCCCTTAATAATCAAACATATTAAGTCTAAGATGTTTTCCATTAGAAACACACATGAAAATCTTGATCGATGTTGCTTAGGCATGCCAAGCGTGGTGCACCACCTACCTCATGGAAGTGTGATGGTAGTTATGTGGGCCACCCAAGAGGGGTGCATTTATGTCATGTTGGCTTTTAGGTTAGGATTAACTGGGTGTCCTTAAAGAGACTAAGAACCTAGAGGCATACATATGACAAATGGTAATGAGTTGCACATCCATCTATCCAAGAATTGCATAAGATGCAATTGGAAAACATTGCCTACCTTAATGATTGATTATGGACGCTGGCATTGGCCGGGTAATAATTTAATGATTTTAGATCTTAGCTCATTAGAAGTTTGTGCGTTGAAACCTTATGAATTGATAATTGAGAGTTATAAAATTGAACAAAATAGTGAGAGTGGTAGTTAATTAAAGGCCTAATCAAACATTGTCAAATTTTATACAAATCAAATCAAATCAAATTTTTTATGACATGATTGCAATTTTCTCTTGTAGAGTCAAATGGAAATATATAACAACACATTTTCTCTACAATCAGACCTTGAGAAGGACAAGTTGAATGGGAATAACTTCCACAACTATTTTAGCATGCTAAGACATGTTCTAACACAGGAGTGCAAGCTCAATGTCTGGGAGACACCAGAGCAAGAAGAACCTCTTCCTGATGCACCTTAGGATTACAGAGATGCTTACAAGAAGCACACTGAAGACTTCATTGATGTCAAGCACCTAATGTTTTGCTCCTTGAACTATGAGTTGAAGAGACAACATGAGAACATGGATGCTATTGAGATGGTCACACATCTTCAGAACATGTTCCAAGATCAGGCAAGAAAAGAGAGATATGATGTCTCCAAGGCATTGTTCAAATGTAACATGGCAGAAGGAGATACAGTAGGTCCTCATGTGATCAATCTCATTGGGTATGTAGAGAACCTTTCAATATTGGGACTCCCCTTGCGTCAAGAATTGGTCATTGATGTGATTCTATAGTCTCTACCAGAGTCATACAGTTAGTTCATCATGAACTACAACATAAATGACTTTGACAAGCCATTGACAGACTTACTTGGCATGTTGAGAACAGTTGAGGCACAAATGAAGAAAGACAAGCCCAAGTTTGTGATGATGATCATCAAACTAAAGTGGAAATCTAAAGGCAAAGGCAAAGCTAATAAGGGTTCTAAAGCTGGCTAGAAGCCTAAGCCATCAGCACTCAAGGCAAAGGGAGGAGTAAATAAGGGAGGCAATTGTCACCACTTTCACCAGCCTAGACACGGAAAGAGGAATTTCCCTCTCTATTTGGAAGAACTAAAGAAGAAGAAGGAGGGGATAGAAACCTCTACTTCAAGTATATATGTTATAAGATAAATCTAAAAAGTTCTTCATCTTGGGTATGTGATATTGGATGTAGATCTGACATATGTTTGAATATGCAACATCAGATAAGAAGTAAGCCTTTACGAAAGGGAAAGGATGGACTATGTGGAGAAAGAGTTGTTGAAACTTCATTCTACAATTAGAATTTATCTTATCCTATAGTACATGTAATAGATTTATATAAATTGCTATTTCATTATGCCAATAATAGAAATTTTTTACTTTATGCTTCTTGTATGGACAAGTATGATAATGAATAAAGAGCTGTTAATGGTTCTATGTCAAAGATGTGATCTTGTATGGAAATGACTCAAATATCTTGTTATATTTATATGAAAAGATCTAAAAGATAAATGTTTATTATGTAAATACCTAAAGGATTATAGTTGACAACTCAAACAATCAATATATATAACATTGTCATCAAGAGAACATATATGAGAAATGCACTTCTAGAATCTATGTTGATGTTTATCTAGACTCTTTTGGTTATTGAACTAATAAGAAACATGCAAGACTTATATATGAGGAACATGAAAAACCACCTCTCACTAGGTGTAGTGGGAGAGTAAACATTCTATTAGGGATTAAACATATTGATGTATGGATATCTTTTAGAATAAATGCTAGAGGTAGTTATTTGTACTTCATCATATTTATTGATGATGTCAGTCGATATGAGGTTTGTATTTGAAAATATACAAACATGAATCCCTTGAAGTGTTCAAGAATATTACAAATGAAGTATAACTTTGATAAAAGTATTTAGAAACTTTGATATGATCCAATGCTGAAATTCTTTACATCAATAGTTTGAGGACTCTATGGAGAAATTGTGATAGTGTGTCACAATCAACTCCACCTGAAACATGATATATTAGAAAAAAGGAGTCACATCCTGATGAGACATGATGTGATTATCGTTCAATATAATCTTCTAATTTCATTTTATTCATATGCTTAGCACTAAAACAACGTACCTTCCAAAAAGGTTAGCACGACACCATATAAGATATGGTATGGGGAAAATCTCGATATGTCTTAAGGATTGGACCTTATACAAGAAAGTAGTTTCTTGAAAGGTTTTTCCACAAACCATGTAAATGTTAATTTTTTGAAAATTACCTTTAATCCCAATATAATAACAAAAATTTTTGTTACTAGGATAACTGAGTTCTAAAAGAATCAGTGGGACTAAGGTAGAACTTGAAAAGTTTGACGTCAACAAGAAGATAAAATGGGAACTAGCACATTCATAAATTGTTGTGGAAGATCAAAGTTTCCTTCTATAAAGAAAAACTCGTAGTTTGTGTAGAACATGTATGAGTTTAAAAGGTTGAGAATCCTATAAACCAGACAAGTCATAATTGGCCATAGGATGATGAGCCAATAATCAACTCACAACTATTGAGGGACCAGAGCCTAAGAAATGGCTTGAGGCTATTACATACATAACAGAATCTATGAACACCGACAAGGTTTGACCTTGGTGGTACCATCTAGAGGGGTAAAACCCATAAGGCACAATTGCACTTCAAGTAGAAAGACAGATATGGATAACATAAAAGGACATAATGGTTGAGAAAGATTTTCAAACTAGTTCAAAGAGTTTAAAATGATGAAATCCCTTTCACCAACTGACATGCTTGTTGTTGTAGCTTATTAAGACAATGAGATTTGGCATATGAAGATTAAAACTGCATTCCTTAATGGAACAGTTGAAAGGATGTGTACATGACACAACCTAAATGTTTTATAACTCCATTAATGCAAATAAAGTCTATAAGATATAAAGATCAATCTAGATAATGAAACAAGCACCTCAGAACATGATCTTTATTTGACAAGATAGTCAAAGAGTATGACTTGAGTCAAGATAAAAGGTTAAATCTTTGATTACAAAATATTTGTAGGAGAATGTAAATATTCCACATATTGATGAGGAATAACATCTCAATACCAAGTATTGAATCATGGCATAGAAATCACCTTCCTGAAGAAGGATTAGGAGAAGCATCCTATCTGATTGGAATTGAGATCTATAGAGATAGTTCTGCAAATTTTGTTAACCTAAGTATGGGAAAATATATTGGCAAGATGCTGAAAGGGTTCAACATGCAGGATTCAGTGAGAGAGAATTTCTCCATGATACATGGGATTAGTCTCTCAAGAACCCAATGTTCCAATTCTTATGAAGAATAGAAGAGATGTCATATGCATTTAGATTTGGATCTATCATGTATGCAATGTTCTTATCCCATTATCTTGTATGTATTAGACATGACAAGATGATACTAATTAGATTCCAATGAAGGTCATTCGAACACCATAAAGAACATCCATTAGTACTTGAGAAGCACTAAGGATCAGTTGCTAGATTGTGGAAATAAGGAAGAGTTGGGTGTAAAGGGTTGCACCAATGGAAGCTTCCAAAATAACAAACTATGATCATAACAAAATTGTGTTTAATATTAAAAGAAGTGTTGTGAGCTGGAAAGGGTTCCAAAGTACATACCATTATTTAAATTCTACAATAGAAGCCATATGTCCTGGTGTTATGAACACATCAGTTAGTATTGTATTGATCTAGAAGTTCAATTAAATGAACTTATGAGATGTTCCAACCATTGATGACATAGTATAATACTATGAAAACAATGATGATTATGTCTATGCAAGGAATGTCAGATATCACTAAGAATGAGATTCGTGGGTGATTGGCTCTAAGTGTAAGTGGGAGTTTGTTGGTATGTATGCCCAGAGAGCCAATAGTATTATGATTGATATGGCAAAATATGTAAAGGATTTGTTTAATAATAAAGGCAATATTATGATTTATTTTATTTCAATCAGTTATGAGATAATGATGAAATATAATAGATGTCTATAGAATGACATTACTCAATGGTGTATGTCTTTGGGTTGATGACCTGAACAATGAGATCATACAAATTTCAAGAGTATTTACATTCTTGTTATGTCCTGGTCGGATGTTATTATGGAAGGCTAATTGACAACAATAACACATAACACTAGAGTGTGTGTTGGTTGATGATACAATATCATCAGTCATGATATGTGATTCAAACTAAGTACATGGATACTTGTTGGAGAATAGTGTATCAGATAGACCCAACTTGAGAGTGGCATATGGAAATCATAATTGGTGGTCATAGTCATCTCTCCTAGTGAAGGTGGTGATTGTAGTTCTTAGAGCTAAGATCACTACTCTCATCACATGTCATTCAATGTACTTTGACATCATACACTGTTACCTTGAATAAGGGTTGGCATAAAAGTGACGATCGGATGCACTGTAACACATGGGGATGAGTGTGAGCGATGTAGATAGGATTTATCCCTCCTACGGAGTTTGATATCCTAGTCACTTGATAAGTGAGACTGACAAAAGTATGTGCATGCACACACAAATCAAAATATGATATTGAGGTCACATGTATCTCAGACTGTCTGTTCTAGTTCAAGGAACATGGATTGAACATTGAAAGGATGATGATTCCTTGCCTCAAGTTCAATTCAAATATCAGTGACAAAGGAATTATACAATCACTATAACACTAATCATAGATTGTAGGTTGAAGTTGTTCTCCAACTTTCCAATTACTTGGGTAACAATGATGTGTTACTATATACAGTTCTTTGCTTGTGATATCATAAATGGGTTAATAAAATTCACTGCCAAGGTAACTTGGAACCTATAGGGTCTCACATACAAGATACATTTGGAATAGGAGTTTATTCTTGAATATGGTTTAAACTTGATAACTAAGAGTTAGGTATACAATTTACACAACATTGGTTGAATATTAACTCACTGAGCAATGTACGGGTCGGTTCAACTATTGAACTGAATGTTTTAGTGTGTTTGGTCAATTGAACCAACTTTGGTAGTGAATTGACTGGTTTAGGAAGTGAATAGATCAGCTCAGGTTCATAAACTGACTGACTCAGGTTTCGAACAAAGTGGTTGGTGGATAAATTTGATTGATTGAAGGATTTGTGTTGACGTCATGTTGTCCTTTAAATCTAATACTAATTACCAGTACATTTGCTATTGGTAAATATGACAAAATGACTGGTTCAAGGGTTGAACTGATTGGATGACATGCCAACTGATTGGTTCACATGTGAATCGATCGTTTCATTTCTCGCAGGTTGTAATAATTTGTGAAATTCTGGTCCCTTTCGCTCCCACTCAGATTGGGAATCTTGTCCCGCCTATAAATATAGGGGTATTGGGTGCATCTCAGAACACAACTGAATTGCCTCTAAAAATTGTTTGTCTTCTCTAGTTGGGCTAACTCAGAGAACCCGAGCAAGTCCTACCCACTAAAGGGAGGGATAAAAAGGGAGAAAAAATGTGGGAGAGCAAGTTGGTGCTAGTACACCAACAAAGAGGGACAACTCCTTCCTGGTTGTTCTACTAGAAAACCAGGAGTTCCTAGTGGTCTGTGTGGATTACCATAGAGGCTTGGAGATTTCCTCGCTAGGAGGACAACGTCAAATGGTTGTCTGTAGTGATCAACCAGGAGCTGTTGCTAACATCATTCACATGTGACTTGTAGAACACTGCATACTGCAATGAGGAATAGTCGTTGGACTTGCTCTAGGAGCATGTTTGACCTTGTAAACCATCCTTATCATTACATAGTTTTTGACATGATCATATGTTAATAGAGAATATGGAAGATATTTATTTTGTCTTCGCTACCTATCTAATGCCATATTTCCCAACAGTTAGAACTCTTATGCAAAGCATGTGAGCAATGTCTCTTTTTTTGTTTATTAGATACAAACATCTTACCACAGATTATATGTAATAAGAAAAGAAAAAATATGTATTAAGTATAACGATTTAAACTGGTTGTTTATGAAATGTAACCATATATTTTGCAAGAGGAATCTAAGCCTATGTAAAAATCAAATACAATTAATAAATGAAATAGTCAAAGGTAAATAATAGTTTAAGATGCTATCTAGTGTTGTCACACTTGCAGACCTCAAAAATTTGATACTTCCTCGCCTAAAAATGAGATAGTCTATTAGGCGTGCACCTATTTCTGAAATATTGTTGGACAAAAAAATCAATACGAGGTAGAAAAATAAATTATCAACAAAAATCAGATTTAGAGTGGATATCCTTTCTTGCATTTGTGCATGCAATTCAAAAAAAAATTATGCATGTATTTCCATCTGTGAAGAAAAAATGGGGGAAGAGAGTCATGGTGGTAGTTGTGGATTTTAACGTGTTGATGATGAAAAAAACACCACTAGTGCATCCCAGGGATTGTTTTGTTCTAACACCCAACAGACGGTGACATCAAAATAGACTTGTAACACCTTGTCCCACTTCCCAAGGCTTTAGCAATTTTCAAGAATGATGAATGGACACACATACTACCACTATCCTTAACTGAGTGGTTTGTCCTCCCTCAAGCACAAGCCAAGATCAACTTCTAGACTAGTCACCCATCCTAGTACTACTCTTGGTTGAGCATGGTTAGCCGCAGAGTTCTTTAGAGATGGGCTCTCTGAAAATGAGGTCCAGCTCAGTGATATGGGTAGTCTTGTCATTCCTTTTAAGATCATTTCATCTGAGGCCTCAATACTTGAGACGTTACAATTTCCTCAACTTAAACTCTAGCTTAATATTGGCATGCCACATTGCCATGTGGGCCCCACATACTGGAGGGAATTGGTTCTAATACAATTTGTAACGACCAGGCCCATTTCCCAAGGATTTTGTAAAGTTTCAGGAATGAAGATTGACCCCACAAACCACCACTAGTCTTAACTACATGCTTTGTCCTCACTCAAGTGCAATCCAGGATCAACTTCCTGACTGGTCACCCATCCTAGTACTACTTTGGGCTGAGCATGCTTAATCACAGAGTTCTTTGGAGATGTGCTCCCTAAAAAGGAGGTACACCTTGGTGATATGGGTAGTTCATTCATTCCTTTTAAGTCATTTCATCTGAGGCCTCAAGACCTAGGACGTTACAAGACTAGAAGGAGGTGATGTCACACATACACGAGAAAAACTCTACAATCTACAATAGTAGAGAGAGTTGTATCTATGGTAGGAAAAAATGGCAGTTAGGTTTGTAAATCACAGGCCCAAGCATTGAGTGTGATTAACCCTAAGTTCCCAAGAGGCCTCATGTATAGCACTCCCACATGTGCATAAAATAGATAGAAAGACATGAGAACACGTTCTCTCTTGTACACATATTAGGATTATAAGGAGTCACATTCCTATTTGGTTCACTAAAACCTCTTAATTAAGGGAGATTAATTATTTAATTAAGTATTCATCCTCTTGAAAAAGATATATAGAAAATGGAAGACAATTCCCATGAGTCACATGCCACATGCTCGTTCCTAAGACAAGATGGACCTGATGAGGTGATGCATGCATACGTACACACATGTGTGTTGGGGTCACCATACCATCACAAGTGTGAGCATACCCTCATCTAGATCTTTTGGTCAGTGTTTTCAAATGCACTCCATACTTATAAGGTACTGCTCCATCTTAGAGTTGAGAAATATGGGACTAAAAAATCCTCCCATTTACAAATAAGACAAGAACTACTTTGTCTTCCGATCTCTTGTACTAAATGAGTCTACATTGGGCTTAATCCATGTTACCATAAATTAGCAAATCCCAAAAAGCTATCAATCCCCCACAAAGTCCAATGTATATAGTGATCTACCAATTAATGCTCCACACTATGCTTTTAGCAAGCTTAAACCACACTTGAGTTATGCAATTTGCACTCACGCTAACACTAAGTGAACATATGTCTTGCACCTAAACATTAAGTGCAACAGTATCATTTGGTAACAACACAATAAATAACATGGAAACCAATAAAAAATTGATGTTAAAGACCATGCATCCAAATTAAGAATCATGTTTGATATCAGAGTAAACCCAATTTCTAGGTTGTGACATGCAGAAGATCAATCACTTAGTTGCAGTCTTCAAGGATGTATTACTAGCATCATGTCCTAGGACTCAACACCATTCAAAAACTAATCTCTTACTAACTAGCAGTCATGACTAACATGTTTCTAGGGAATACACATATGCATAAATCATTAATAAAATTACATAGTATCATTCAATCCATAAAATATCTTGTTATAACCATATTGAACCCAATTTGGGGGTTCCTTGCTCATTTGGATTGAATTTCTACTTCCTATGAATAATAAGGGGTTTATGTCCCATGCCCAACCTAGACTTCTGAAATAAGTCCAAGGTAAGACCTTTAGTGAAAGGATCAATTGTATAATGATTGGTACCTACATAGTTACAACCACAACCCAACTAGAGACTAACTCCTTTACAAACTCATGTCCGATTTGGATGTGTGTATGTTGTTTTTCATTGTACTCGTAAATCCTTTTCTTGGAATAGTTGTTATGTTGTCATTATGAATTGAAGTAGGAATGGGCTTCTTTAGCATAGGTAATTTGGACATATGTCCAACTTTCCATTCAACTTCTAATCCAATTTCATCAAAAACATCCAACTTAACCTCAAAGGTTGACCATGATGATATAGTATGTTTCCTAGACCTTCAAGAAACAACACCGCCTCCCAATAGGAATACATATCATGAGACCGTTACAACCAAATTTCATGGGAATATATCTTGCATCAATGTATCCTTTGACAAATAGGATACTTATTGTAATGCAGTCCGAGGGAACTAGTTCCCTTGATATACCTCTATACTCTATCAAGATCTTCCCAGTGGATCTTGTCATGACAATTTGCGTATCTTCTTGACTTTCTCACAACAAATGCAATGTTTGGCCATGTTTAGTTCATAAGATACATCAAACTTCTGATAATCTAAGTGATCATAATACGACACAAGAAATAACATCATTTGAAACAAGGCCTTAGATGAATCATATGCAGTCTTCATAGGTTTACATGATGTGTACTCATGCCTCTCTAGTATATTCTCAATGTAGTGAGAATGAGAGAGTTATGTACCATTAGTAGACCAAGTGATTTACAAGACATCTATCTATTTCATTTATAACTTTCTATAGAAAATTAATTTTGTCTTCTGCTACTTTCATTTAGGAGCCAAAAGTTAGTATATCTTTTACATACAAGCATATATAAATGGATCTATCATTCATAATATTATAGTTAACTCATTTGCCAAAATCATTAGAAATGAAGCCATCAGATGATATCATTGAATCATACTTTTCAAGCCATTGCTTAGGGCCTTATTTTAAGGCATACAAAGACCTAAAAGGTTTACACACCTTGAACTCATTCTCATGTCCCATAAAACCCTCAAATTGTTCCACATACATATTCTCTTGGAGATAATTGTATGAGAATGTGATCATCCCATAAATATCATGGATAAAAGAATTATAAATGGAAGTCAGTGCTATGAACACATGAATTATGGTCATGCAAGAAGCATGTGAGTACGTATAACAATAGTTTATTCCATCATTTTGTGTGTACCCCTTGGCAACCAATTTAACCTTATACTTATTTATTGTCTAGTTTACATTGAATTCTCTCATAATCATCCATTTACATCGAACTACCAAACAGTCAGGAGGCAAATCCACCAATTCTCAAATTCCAATCAAGAAAATTGAATTAATTTTATCATTAACAACTTCCTTCCACAACTTAGCCTCTAGAGAAGACATATCTTGTTTGATGGAAGTAGGATCATCCTCAACATTGTAGGTGAGGAATCAGTTCCAAATTTTTTGGATATTCAAGGTGTTGACTCAAGGTCTAAAGTGACTAAACCCTTGTTTTAATGATGGCTAACCATTCCACTCATTTGTGTCTAATGTTTCTACTTGAGTGATTTTAGATTAGGTATAGACACACTCTAGATGCCAAAATTGAGCATTCTAACTTGGAGAATGATAAGTCATAATCAATACAAGTGCACTTTTGTGGAAATGGTCTTAAATCAATTAGAATCAGGTTGTAAATCACTTGTAATGATTGTATGACAAGTAATCAAGCTTAGAAAAAATCAAGAGCACTAAAATTGAATATTTAAGCACCTTTAGGGCACTTTCCAAAATTCATCACAGGCACTTTCATCAATTGAGTTTCACTCACATGAAACTTGACTAAGAACCATGTGTTGGTCTTGGTAACTACAAGGGTTGGCTGAGTTTCCTCAACACAAACTCAATCGATACCCAACACTTATAAAATGATTTGAAGTTGTCGGTCAAGTTCCATCCAAGATAAACTCAATCGACAACTAAAAATTTCTTTTTCTTATAGTAGTATTGGTCGAGTTACCTTTATTGAAACTCAACCGACAACATTGTACGGAAAAGTACAAAAAAGTATTTCTAACCGTTGTAGTGTTGTAAACTCAAAAATATATATGTTGCAACACCCCATACGGCTAGAATTCATCCCTTAGTGTCTCTACCGATATGTAGGCAACCTCAACTATTAATAGGACCCCTTAGGTTTCATCCCATGGTTATCCAAGCACTATGAAGGTCCATATACTATAGTTGAGTTCCACCAAGAGCCTCCTTCCACTCTCAAGATAAATTACTTTCTACATCCATTAAAGTGAGTAGGGGATTTGTATGAGAGAGAGTCCTACGTGTTTCTTGTGGGGCTTTGACTTCCTCCACCTCCCAATCTCTCTTTCTACCATGAGGATGAAGATTCTCTCTCTTGTCTAAGAGAGGTGAAGAAGAAGAAGAGAAGGAATACCTTGGTGAGAGCTTCTCCTTTAGTGAAGGTGAAGTCAAAGGTGGATGATCTAAGTCAAGAGTGGGTAATTTCATGAAGGTGAAAGACTTGTTGCAAGAGCGGGTAAGTCCTTGGAGAAGGTGGAAAACTTATTGTAGAAGTGGGTAAGTCTTTGTTAAGATAGAAGACTCTTGGGGATGGATAGGTAAGTCCTTTCTTAGATTATTGCCTCCCTTGTCCTAAAAGTGAAGCCTAGGCATCCTTGTCCTGGAAAAGGAAGGTCAATGTTGTAACTTTTATAATGGAATATAAGGAGTGAGACATGGTTGAAAATGCTAGAGGTTGACCTCTCTTGGTAGTGGATGTACATCTCCTAGTTTGTAGTTTGGAACCAATATACATAGCTTGTGTTACTTGTACTTGTTCAATCTCTCTCCCTTTCTATGTATGTTTAGTTGTACTTAAATTTCATATTAGGGCCTGTTTGGTTGGGCTGCACTCGAAGGGGTGCGGCTCCAACTGCACAATATTTTGAAAAAATTTCATTTGGTTAGGTGTAGGCCCAACCCACACTAGAAAAATGAACCCACACTTCCGTTCAGCCCAGTGCAAAATCGAGGAACCAAAACCGCCCCCGAATTGGGCGCGGTTCATTCTCCACACGACGCATCATGCTAGGGCTATCGTTGCCCTCCTCCGACTTTGCCCCTCCTCCTTCAACATCCACCATTGTGACTCGTCCTTCCTTCTCCATTCACCCACGATTGTGGCGACGCTCGTTCACCAAAGAGCTACTCCCGCGGTGGTACTGGCTTACAAAACGACAGTCACTTGTCACCCAGCAATTGTTCATCCCAGGTCGACGTGGTCAACGACTGTTATGTGTTGAAGCGACGTCGACAACTGCTCTGCTCTGCCTGACTGTTCTTCTTTGAATCAGGCAAGTTCCCCTCATTCACAACACTTTCCTAATTTTCGACCTCTTTCCGCAGACCCCTAAGCTTCAGTTCTCTGCCTTCTTTCCGCACTGGTTTAAACCCAACTACCGGGTTGATGAAGGTCGCTGCCTTCGACCTTGGGGTCGTCGTCATTGGGAAGGTTGACGGGTTATGAATCGCAAGCTCTGGTTTTGTGCTCAACATTGATTATCAGAGGTACTCACAAATGATCCACGCTAGTTTTGGGTTCTTTGCTGCCCACAATGATTTCCTGTAACCTCAGGCTTCCTCTATTCTAATTCACGACCGCCGCCGGTGGTGGTGAGGAATGGTGGGCGTCGTGTTTGGCTAGTGTTGAGGAATGACGGTCGGAGGAACATCTGATTTGTCGACCGAGGTCAGGCAGAGAATTCCTAACCGTCATCTTTGCCTGAACGCCAAGCATCCTCCATTCCGGTAAGTGTTAGTCTCTGTACTCAGCCGCCCTCTTCCCATTCCCACCCACTCTCTGCCTCTTCTCATCTCTCGACATACCGAACCACCAGCCTTTTTCTTTCTTTCTTTCTGCAACCGCACACCTTGTTCCATTTTTCATATCCCCTCATTCTGATTGCTCCCATTCCACACTCTGCTTGCTTTCTGTGCTCGCATTTGCAGACCAAACACACAACTCCGTGCCTTGATGAATGATTGATTCCCCCTTCCGTTTCTCACGAGCCCCTCCAAGGAAAAAAGAAACAAAGGGAAAAAGGAATTCCAACCTAGCGGCACTGCTGATCTGCAGTATATCCATGCCTTTTGCCAATAAAACAACAGCATACTACTGGCCATCATACCGACACCAAAAATTAGATCCACAGGCTACAGCCGCATGCTACCTTTTTCACGCCTTTCCCAGGTGTTGTTACCATAGAGCCAATTTTGCCATCATTCTTCACCCTGTCCGTCATTCTGCACTCTTTGACATTCAAAATTCCTGTTCGAGGGACCTTCAAGGAGAAAGCTATATTAATCACTTAAGAAAAAATGTCACCTATAATTTTGTTTCTCTGTGGTAGTCCCCTGATTCAAACCAAAACCAATACATACTTATTTTTTTGTTATTTCCAAGATATTATCCAAGATACTTCCAAGTTCCTTGTTCTTCTAGGCAGTACTAGCGATAAAAGTTACCATATAAGGGTGGGCAGTAAAATTTCTATCAGCCATATCAGCAAACGATTGGCTGATTATTGATCGTCATGTATATAGATCGTCACTATTGCATGATTTCTCTTTCAGATATGGATCGTCAATATCTCAATGCTAAGACCGAGGGTGGAACCAGTCGTCGTTGTCATATAGTTGATGTTGAAGACGATTCCATGATAGATAAAAGGAGGAAAACTGTGGAAAAGGTATAAATGATTTCTTCCTATTTGTATCAATTTTTACATCAGCATGCTAATCATTTCTTAGCATATATATAAATTCGTATATGTTGCATTATGATTACTTGGACTGTATATCTCAAATCTAAGGTATAACATACAAGCTTAAAAGGGAAGTTTGAATTTTTGTATCCTCAAATTTCTAGATCTCTAGTGATGATATGAACCGAGAGGAGATGATAAAGCAAGTAGTTGTTTTGGGTGCCATGATAATAGTATCTCATCTATGTAGAAAGACAGTTCATATTCCAAGAGCTCCTTATCACAAGAGATCTGATTGGTTTATGAAAGTTGTTGTACATGGTTCAATTGACATGTGTCACCATATTACTCAGATGGAGAAGGAGACCTTTTTTTCCTTTTGTTTGATGCTGAAACAAGAAGGCTTGTTAAGGGATTCAATCAACGTTGATGTTGAATAACAAGTGGCGATGTCTCTATACATACTCGGGCATCATACCCGAGTTGTTAGCTTAGTCGCCATATTTGGAAGATCAAGGGAAACCATTCATAGATATTTCCACGAGTTCCTTTCTGTAGTATGTGGATTGGCACCAAGATATATCAAGTTGCCTTCTACTAACATACCAGAACAAATCTTGAATAGTTCAAGATATTACCCTTGGTTTAAGCTTAGTAATGTATATGCATGTTTCATTCTACATCTACAATATCATATTTGGAATTTAGTTTCAATAAATTTTGTTGTAATGATTCATAGGATTTCTTAGGAGCAGTTGATGGTACTCATGTCACGACAACTGTGAGTACTGACTTTGTTGGAAAGTGTCGTGGGAGAAAAGGGCCAACTCAAAATATTTTGGCAGTAGTGGACTTTAACCTTAAGTTCTTATATATCTTGTATGGATGGGAAGGCTCTACTAATGATATGGATGTTTTCAAAGTAGCCACATGTGAGAAAGGTTTCAAGATCCCTAAAGGTAAATGTTAGCATATTAGGAAAAATAATTCATTTAGGAAAAGAGATAAAGTTGTTATGCTTATATTGGTTTATTTGTTACTTTTGTAGGAAAATACTATCTATGTGATACGGGATACACAACCATGCCAGGTTTTATATCCCCTTTCCATGGAACACGATATCACTTAAAGGATTTTAGTAGGGTTAATGGACCATGAAATGAACATGAGTTGTTTAATCTTCGACATGCACAATTGCGAAATAAAGTAGAGTGTGCATTTGGAGTACTCAAAATGCGTTGGAGGATTTTGACAACTAGGTCTTCATATTCATATGAATGCCAAGTTGCATGTGTGATGGCTTGTTGTGTGTTACATAATTACATCATCGATCAACACCCTCTGGGGGATGCTTTTGTTTCAAACGAAGATTTAGGACTGGATGGGAACATTATAGAGGATCCTACATATACAACATTTACTTCTGAGATAACTCCTACTCAACGCAAGCATCGAAATGCACCATGGGTTTCTAAGGAGGATATAGCTAGATCCATGTGGACTGATTACCTAGAGAGAATGTCCAAATGAGTTGCATCACTTTTCAATTTGAGTTGTATTTCCTATCTAGTTGAGTTATGTACACATGTTGTATTTCCTATCTAGTTGAATTATATACACATTTTGTATTTCCTATCTAGTTGAATTAGCATATGTGATCTTGTTGAATTATAAACTCAGGTTGAGTTAGCATATGTGATCTTGTTGAATTATAAGATCAGGTGGAGTTAGTATATGTGATATGCTTTAACTCAATTTTTTTGAGAAATGGTCTACATGTAGGTTGAAAAAAGACAAAAACTTCAATTTCATGGGACATTAATGGATCTGATGAACTGCAATGACATTGCAGAACTTCAACATATGATTGGAGATCCAGATGCAGAGGTGATCTTTTAATTTGTATTGGCCTATATTACTTAGCATATGTGATCTAATTTGTTTAGTTTGTATGAATATGATCTGAACATTTTTAACTTGGTAGTTTCCCATCTTCAATGACAAGCATGACTCAAGTGCTATGCTAAATTTTTTGCAAGACACAATGACAGCAAAATCTTCTGCAAAACCACATGTGAGTTTATATTCTGCAATCTATAACAAAATAAAATTGCATTATTACACTTCATAATACATAATACATAATTTTAATTTTTTGTATTGTAGTCATCTGCCTCAAAAGAGAGATGTAGACTTAATTACAGCTCAAGATTCATTAGTAGCACTGAGATAGCAAAAAAAGTGAGCCCCTTCCATGAAGAATCATTTTTTGATACTGAACCACATGTGAGTTTGTTTCTTTTTAAGAATAGAATTGTATCATTTGGTTCATATGATTGTTCCTTGGTTTCAAAATTCTGAACTGCATCATTTCCTTCACATATAGACTTGAGTATTCATTGGTTAATACCTATTTTTCTTCAGTCTTCAGTTTTGCATTCACAACCTAAGTTGACAGTTGGGACTCCTGCATATGTTTCTCATGAAGTGTTGCTCAAGAAAGAGCATGTTGACAAGGTAAAGTTCACATTTTATTCCATGGTATAATTATGTTTGTCCATATTTGGTAGTAGTCCTTCACTTAGTCTACCCATTGATTCCAAAATTCTGAATTACATCATTTTGTGTATTCATATGCAGTTGGCAGATTCAAATGACCAGGGGAAAGAGGAGAAGGGAAGAGACAACAAACATATGAGATGGGATAATACAAGAACCAAAGTTTTGTGCAAATTCTTAACAGAACAAATCCAGAATAGAGCAAAGGTTGATAAGAGTTTTAAACCAACATGCCTAAAACAAGCAGCTAGATTGATTAGTAAGGAATTCGAAGAAGATGTTCAAGTTTTGAATGTGAAGAACCGCCTTAGAACTTTAAAAGAGAGATGGGAGGAGATAAATAAGATACTCAAGAATTCAAGTGGCATACATGTTGACTATGATAAGAGGATGATTGAAATGGATGAGATAACTGCAGTGGACTATGTAAAGGTACACTCTAAACTTTGGGTTTGAATTAAGGTTCAAATCTTGTGATTATTGATGTATATTAAATCTGAATATATTAAACTGTTCGGTTTGAATTATGGTTCAAATCTTGTTATATTGGGTACCTCATAATGGAACTTGTCTCTCATAATGTAGGCCCATCCTAAAGCAGATCCATACATCAATAAACATATTGATCATTTTGCTGACATGATGGCAATATTTTCTGATGACAAGGCTACTGGAGAGTTCCAGATGAGTTCCATAGATGCCTTGTACAATAAGAAGGATTCTTCTACAAATCTTGACGAATCAAATGATGATGATGAGAGAGCCTCTACACTAAGAGAAGATTCATATTCTAGAGGCGAGGGGACATCAAGTTCTAAATATAAGAAGAAATCTAAGAAGAGGGTTGTAGATGATAGTGATACACAAATTGCTATTGCAACTCTCCTGGAGTCCCTAGCAAGTGCTTTGAAGAGCTCATCTAGCTTGGGTAAGATTGAGATGAAGTGAGCTATAATTAAGGAAGTAATGAAATGGGGTCAAGAGAACATGATGGAGACGGATAAGCTGTTATCAACCTCAAAGTCTCTAACAAGCACCATCCAAGATGGGGAGTTCTTTTTGGCTTTAGATCATGAATTGAGAGGAGAGTGGTTGAAGATGTCATTCAACATTTAAGGTAAAGTATTTTAAATTTGGTACTCCTTGGGTCTTTTGGGATTTTGTGAATCTATCTCCTTCTATTTTGGTATTTAGTAGTCTTTCTATGACCAATTAAATATCAGTGATAGACTACCATAGTAGTGTGTGTGTTGTGATACCTTATTATTAATAGTGTGCGTATAGTTTGAGAGTTTTTCATGGCCTTTTTGGAAATCTTGGTGCCCAAGCACATGTCATAGCAACTTACTGGTTGGTTGTTGCATATCCAGCAGACCAAATCTTAAGCTTATGTTTTGATCATAATTTAAACAGTTTATAGATCATATTAGGGTACAATTGCAGGTCTATTTTTCATGTGGTTCATACTCGAGGATTGTTTCAATAAATTTTGTTGTAATGGTTCCTAGGATTGTTTTATCAGCAACTCATAATATCTCCATATCTTTACTTAATATGTTGGACGGCTAAAGAGAAGCACCAGTGGTCTAATTTGATTCTTATATCCCTTTGTCTATTAATAGTCAACCAGACACTTCTATGGTGTAAATTTAATTTACATTTCTTTGTGGTAAATATTACTATTATGCTATTTGTTATCTTTGTAATGCCTACTCTTCCGTCCATCTTTGTAATGTCTCCTCCAACTCCCACAAATTCACCCCCCTAACGACAGGCTTCATCTTCACTGACATTGAGATATATGGGCAAGTCCCTGATTAATCTAGAGTCTACTTCGTACTAGGTAATTTCTTCTTGTAACATTGAACCGTGATCCTTTATGGTTACATTTTTTTATTACATAATGATCAGACTATAAAAACAGTTGCTGCGGTGAGTGTTTCTTTTCTATGATTCTTGGTTTTCGTAATGTTGGTGACATGACTGATAGGAATTTATGAGTTCAAAGATTTACGTTGTTCTTGGTGATGTGTTACAAAGCTTGCTGTTTAATTTGGCAGTCGTTGGTTTAATTGTCACAAGTGCATTCGGTGGAAAGATCCACACGACCAAGGATAAACGTCGGAGATCCTCTTGTTTGTTCTACACACATGCTCTGCTATTCCTCTGTAGTTTGAGATACCTTGAGCCATCATCAACACAGTTTCCTTTGGATTTTGCACGTAGCGGGAGCTGGAAGGAAGCTAGCAATCAGACATTCACAGTTGTGGGCTTTTATTTCATCATTGACTTAGGTCGATGTATTTTTGTTCTGAATTTCTGGGCTACGTTCTGAATTTTTGGACTCTTATTTGTACTCTGTATTTGGCTTGTACTTGGAATGATTTGTACTTGTTTTTGATGAATGTACTACAACAATTGATTAATGGCAGACTCCTTATGGTTTTATAATCCCAGAAATTTCACTCATCAATGGCATACTCCCTTTGTTTGTAATAGTCACGTGAATTTTTATTGGCCATTGTCTATGCAACTTCTTTTTATTTTTTCCTCCATTTTCTGTTCAATTTTGTATTTGAAATCAAAGGAAATGTCATAGAATATTTCTGGAAGGTAAGCTCACCATTGGTCTTTGGATTACGGAACAGCAGACAACCAAACGCATGAAAATCAAGTTGCTGAGTTGCAACTACGTGCAACCAAATATTATAGTTGTAGTTCAGTTTCATTTGGTTTGATTTCCTATTTTTAATTTGCACGATGCGTTGCAACAACAAGCAACCAAATGAGCCCTTAGCAACCTTATCTTGTGATATACCTTGAAGGTCTAATGAATTTGTTTTAAGTGTTTATATCTCTATTCACCCCCCCTCCTCTAGAGCCCATCATTGATCCAACATTTGGTATCAGAGCACGTCTTCTCCAAGAAATATTTCCACAAGTAGGAGAAGATGGGTGATTATCAAGGTGGGATATACCACAACAACGTTCAAGTCTTTGATGGGAGCAACTTCCTCTATCGGAAGAGAATGTTATAATTATACATCCAATGATCAAGTATTGAGCTATGGAGAATGGTGGATCTTCCATTTCAAGCTACCAGAGACAAAGATGGAAGAATGAGAAGAGGCTACTTTGAAGAAAGAAACTTTGAATGCAAGAGTCATCAAAATTCTATATGCCTCCCTTTCCCCCACCGAGTTAGAGTGGATTTCTTGTTGTGAGACAGCCTATGAGGTATGGAAATAGATATGTGCCACTTATAACGGGACAAAGCAAGTAAAGGAAAGTAGATTCTACATGCTCAATGGTCTCCTTGAGAACATCAAGATGGGAAAGAAGGAAAGGGTAGCTGAAATGTACTCAAGGCTTAACACCATTATAAATGGTCTTGCCATCCTAGGTCATCCTATGGATAGAGGAAAGATAAACTCAAAGATCCTTAGGTCTCTTCCTAAACTCAAAGGTGACTTCAATTGAAGAAACAAAGTCTCTTATTGATATTCCTATTGAAGAGATCATAGGGAATGTACAAGCCCATGAAGTTAAACTTGAGAAGTAAGAGGAAGAAGAAAGAGAAGAAGAGAAAGAGCTCAAGAGAATGGAGAAGGTTGAAATAAAATCCCAAATTAAAGTTATTGTTAGTCACGATTCTCCATCCTCTCAAGTTGAAGAAGGTGCTATGTACTTTCAAGGTAGATTTCAAAAAGGCAAGCCTTCCTCCTCCACCCAAAACTTTAGATGTGGAAAGAAGGTTCACTTCAAGGAAGATTTCACACAAGGAAAAAAGATCCATCATCAATAGAGAAGGGAAGAGGAGCACAAGAAGAAAGAAGAATGGAACCAAAAGCTATAGTGAATCCTCCAACTCAATCTCAAATGAAGATTCAAGTGAAGTCTCTAGCTCAAGCTCTAATGAAGATGGAGAATGCCATTTTTCTCTAATGGAAAGTTTAAATGAAGATTCAAATGAGGTATATCTAAAATCTTTAGATAAAGAATCCTTCATTGTCATTATTCATGCTACGCATGCCTCTCTCCACTCCACTAAAAAGAAAAAGAATAATCTTGCTACGATCATTGATAACTTACATGAAGAAAAATATGATTTGAGCATGCTAAAATTTTCTTGCAAATGATGTTAACAATCTTGAAAAGTATTATCTAGAACTAGAATTGCTATTCAATTGCATTGAGACTAAAAACAATGATTATCTTAGACAAGTCAATGCTCTTAAACTTGAAAATGCTAACTTTCTTGTTAAGATAAGATTTCTAGAAGCTCAACCACTTATGCCTAGTTCTAAGAAGAGCATAGTAAAATTGTGAATTCTCTCATGCTTGATATCAATTTTCTTAAAACTGAAAATGAGGACAAAGACTTTGTGATGCAAGGAATATAATATGCAAATAGTGTCTATCTTTATAAGATTACTTTCTTTGAAGAATAAAATGCTTCCTTGCTTGATAAAATCAATGTCCTTAAAACTTATTCTGGTTCTACTAGTGGAGAGAATCATGTTGCTTCTCTTAATATGGAAAAATATTCTTATATGACCAAAGCTCTTTGCTTAGAAAATGATCTTTTGCATGCTATAGATGATATCAATCAATTTTCTTCTACTATAACTATCATCATAAATGTTATTATAATTTGAGATCCTCTATGCAAAGATTCTTATATGATAAAAATAATCTTAATCAAATCCTATATTGTACTATCGAACAAATAGGTAGAGATGGTTTTGGACTTGATAGTAGCAAAAGGAATCTTCAATATTCCATGGAGAATCCTCTAGTTCCAAGTCTATGGGCACTTGCAATCATTGTAATGAAAATGGTCATTATTATATGTATTTCCCCTTCACAAAAGCACCCAAGAGTAATAGGAATTGGGCTCTAAGATGAGCCCTCGGGACCCAAAAATATGTTTGAGGACCATTTCATCTTTCTTCGTGTAGGTCACTTGAAAATAGATTGACATAAGCTCCTAATTTACAAATTAGATTCCCAATCCACATAAAAGAAGAAAGGTGAGATGTGTATGGGGTGGTAACAAGTGGAAAAGAAATGGTAAAAATAGAGGTAATGATATTCTTGCTCATATCCAATCACAGCTTGTTTTTTTCAAGTTACTATGAACTAGACATATGGTTTTTGAGTCAAAATTGGTATATTGTGATTATCATCACTTTTTGCTCAAAATTTTCCCTTATGCTTTCATAGTGCATTACTAACTTTCTTATACATGTTTGTCTATGGTTTATATTTTCATCATGCCCCTAAATATGTTTTTTTTCTGAAATATATGTGCTTTTTGAAAACAACTATTTTTGACCGAGTTTGTCTTGATGAAAACTCGACTGATAAGCACCAACTAATGTTGCCAATAGCTACTGTCGGCCGAGAAGTTCAACCCAAAAACTTGACCGAAAACATTGTGTAAAGAATATACATATGGCTTTTCTAATGAGATTTTACCTCTCAACTAGACTTTCTCAACCAATAGCCTTATTCTATAGTAACTCCCCTCATTACTTTTTTATGATGTGTGCATTGCCATGTGCTTTAAATATCTATCTTGCCTATAATTCTATCTTTCTAATTTCTATAATTGATATCTCTATATCTTGCTATTACTTATATTGATATTTTATGCATGTTTTGATGATAATCTCTTTGGATCTCTTAGTTGTGTCTTATATTGCTTATGTTGTTCTCTAAATTGCTACATCTATCTAGTAGTATATCTTTTGATGCAACCTGAGCTTATTAGTGGTAATCATCTTTTGGTAATGATGCATATTTTCTAGTGATTTGTATCCTTTCATGCTTCTAAAATTGCATATATCTTTTATTTGGATATATCTCTACATCTACTCATAGTTCGTTCTTTAACTTGTGCATATTTTGCTATGACCTAAACCCTACTAGTAGTTCTAACTTGTGATATTATCTACTAGTAACTCATATACATATAGTTCTAGTCTTGTTTATCAATTAGTATTTAACATATTAATTGATATCATATTATATGATATGTGTATCTTGTTTTATACATACTCAAGCTTGTTCCTTGACTTACATATCTTCTATCTTGAGTTACTTTCTTTCATAGACTTACATTGATTATTTTCTAGAACTACACCTAGGTTTGTTTAAATGCATGTGTTAATTTGCTTTATATACCTTCCTTGAAAAGCCCTTAGTTTTTTCTCTTCTACACTCCCTTTTGTAACTAGTTGTGTTTTATCTCTTCAACCCCCTCACTTTTTGAAATGACAAAGGGAGAGAATGCATGTCTTATGTGAAAGGGAAGAAGAGATATATGAGTAGAAGACATAGTTTCTATAAATGTTATGAAAGATAACCATGCAGAAGAAACAACATCAATTGAGGTGGAGTACGTAAACTACATTAGCATGAATTGAGGGGGAGCATATGAACTCAATTCATTGAAACTCCTAGGTTTCTCCAAAAGTATGATTTTCCTTTAATGCTTTCAATACATTTATGGAATGGTTTGTCATCTTCAAAAAGGGGGAGAATGTTGACTCAAGGTTTAAATTGACTAACCCTTGTTTTGATGATAACTAACCATTTCACTAGTTTGTGTCTTATGCTTATACTTGAGTGATTTTACATTAGGTATAAACACACTCCAAATGCCTAAACTTTCTCATCGAACTTGGAGAAAGACAAGTCAAAATTGATGCAAGTGCACTTTTGTGAAAAAGGCCTTCAAACAAATACAATCAAGTTGTAAAGATCATTTTGTAATGATTGTATGACTTGTAATTATGCTTAGAAAAAAAATCAAGAGCACTCAAATCGAATATGTAAGAACTTTTCTTGAACTTTCCAAAATTCATCATAGACTCTTTTATCGAACGTGTTTCACTCACATGAAACTCAATCGACAACCCTGTGTGGGTATTGGTAACTTCTAGGGTTGGTTGAGTTTCCCCAAGACCAACTTGACCGACACCCAGCACTTACAAAACAATCTTAAGCCGTTGGTCGAGTTTCATCCAAGATAAACTAAACCAACAACAAAATTACTTTGTCGCATAGTCTTATCGAACTAGTTATCCTTATTAAAACTCGATTGATAACACTAAACAGAAAAGTGTTTCCAACTATTGGAGAGTTTCAAAACTCAAATATATATATATATATATATATATATATATTACAACACCCCAAAAGGCTAGAATTTGTCTTTAAGTGTCTCTATTGGCTAGTATTCAACCTCAACTATAAATAGGATCCCTTGGGCTTCATCCTATGGTTAGATAAGCACCATGAAGGTCTCTATATTATAGTTGAGTGTCTCCAATAGACTCCTTACACGCTCAAGCTTAATCACTTGATATGTCCATTAGAGCGAGTAGGAGATTTGTAAGAGAGTTGGTCCTACATGTATATCTTGTCAGGCTCTCACTTCCCCTACCTCCTAATCTATCTTTCTACTATGAAGATGAAAGTTCTCTCTCTTAACTAAGAGAGGTGAATGAGAAGAAGGGAAGGATCCCCTTGGTGAAAGCTTCTCCTATGTGAATGTGAAGTTAAAGGTGGAAGATCCAAGTCAAGAGTGGGAAATTCCTTAATGGTGGAAGACTTGTTGCAAGAGTGGTAAGTCTTTGGAGAAAGCAGAAGAATCATCAAAAAAGTGGGTAAGTCCTTGGTAAAAAATAACACTCTTGGTCATGGATAGGTAAGTCCTTTATAAGGTTATTATCTCCCTTGTTCTCAAAGGTAAGCCTAGATATCCTTATCCTAGAAAAGGATGGGCAATGATGTAACTCTTATAATGGAATATAAGGAGTGAGACATGGTTGAAAATCCTACAGGTTGACCTCTCTAGATAGTGGATGTTCATCTCCTATATTGGAATTTGGAGCCACTATACATTGCTTGTGTTATTTGTGCTTGTTCAATCTCTCTCTCCTTTCCTATGTATGTTTAGTTGCACTCAAATTTCATTTTAGCAACCTTATACTGTGATATACCATGAAGGTATAATGAATTTGGTTTAATTTTTATAGATCTATTCACCCCTCCCCTCTAGAGCCCATTATGGATCCAACACAAGGTTGTTCACTTCTCCTTAGTTCAACCATTTCCTCGTAATCATTAGATTTAGAACTAGTGTGTTTTGAGTGGTCCTCGACATTTTTCATCCTTTTCTTTTGCTTGAGAATAGAACTTGTGGTGATTGGATACTCTAAAAAATTCCTTGGAAACAACATATTTCATGGGAACAACATACTAACAAAAGGTTGTGTCACAACGTTCCACTATAGCATTGACATCAATGTCTGGTATTTTATATATCACAATAAAGAAACTATAGGCACAACTCGTCTCTATGTGACACAAAAAAATGGCATATACTATTTTTGGTCCCAATTTATTCCTTTTGTGTTTAAGGACAAGTACCTTTGTGAGGCAGCCCCACACTCAATGATATTTGAGACTTGTCTTTCAGCCTCTCCATACCTTCAAAAAACTAGTCTCTTTATGTTTTTAGGGAACTATATTCAAAATATGACATGCCATAAAACTTAACCCCACATAAAGTTGGGCAAAACTAAAGTCGGAGAAAAGTATTTACAGTTTCTATCAGGCTTGATTTATTATATTCTGCAATCCATTTGGATTGTGATGAATAAGGAACATTAACCTCGTGAACTATATCATATAATTGACAAAATTTCAAGAATAAGTTTGAGGTATACTCTCATCCAATATCAGACCTTTTTTTTTGAAGTATCTTACTAGTTTCTATTTCAAATTCTTTTTTAAACATTTTAAGTTCTTCTAATGCCTCATCTTTACTTGTAAGCAATTAGATGGAATAGTATTTACTCGCATCATGTATGGAAGTTATAATATAATGTTTATGATACCTAGTAGCAATCTCACTTAGCTCACATATATTACTATGCACTATATCTAATATTTTTTTATTTTATAACCATACAATGAAAAAAAATTCTAGGTAATATAGCTTGCACAAAAAATTCACATATACTTTTATTAACTTTAGATTTAGGGATTAAGTCAAGATTCATCATATATTTTATCAAGCCAACATTTACAAGAAAAAATAGCAATGATATACATCAGATGAAACACATTTCAAATAAATTAAATTTTCATTCAAATTAGAAACAAAAATTAAAATAGCAGGCTCTACATTAATCTTCAACAAGTTCTTCGAATAGCATAATTATCTCTTGAAAAAGAATAAACCATCTCAAATGCTTTGCTACATTACATTTGTAATCTATTCTCAAATCATACCTAACTAAAATTGAATGAATTGTGTATTGTGTAAAATAAATGGAATGTGTCTGACTCTATGAAGCGTTGAACCTTTCTCAAAGAAAACTACAAATCCACCCACCCTTCACATGTGACTTCTGCAGATCTTACATCAACCAAACAAGGATCGACCTAAAGAGACATGTAAGACACTAATAGAGAATTATCAGTACAAGCATGCCTTTTGTCCCCATTGTCTATAATCTAGTAAAGCATTTCAAATATAGAATGGGTCTTAGGTTTAATATAAACTTATCATTGAGGTTCAATTAAGTAGTCATCATGTTGAGCGCAACCACCTCAACTGTAGAGGTAGGAACTTTCTCCTCCTACTTTGTGGGACAATGTTTATTCCAGAGGACAACATGTCCATAACTCCAGCAAGGTTTGTTCTTCAATTTCTTTTGAATCTTGGCCTTAGATTTATATGTGTTTTATATTGTTTAACTTTTTTCTTAACAATAATAGTATTTACAAGGGCGTTGACATCAAGTGGCACCTTGACCTACGAATCTTTCAAGTGATCCTTCCTTATTGAATCTCTAACTAAAATTCTTTTTGGGATGTGCCACCCTTTTTTTGCTTGAGATTCAGGCCAAAGGCTTCCCAAGAATTAGCAAACTTTTCAATGATAGATAAAGCAAATACTTTTTTCAAACAATTACATACTAGCTTTTTAGAGTTCATGACACATCATTTGAAAATCATGTATCTAACTAGAAATATGTTTAGCCTCTACCTTTTGAAACATTAAAAATTTTGAGAAAAATATTTCAACATCCTAGTTCTCTATTTTTTTATTTTTTATCTAATGTTTCCAAAGGAATTTTTTTGATGTGAGAGGAGGTTTGGAGTATGTATCATATAATTTGTTTGATTGTGACAAGAGAATACATCCTCTTCTGATCACCCTCCTTCCAAACACTATTTTTTTCAGCATTCCTAAGATCAATTTTATCTGGTTATAGTTCATCCTTTTCTAGATCGTCATGAAACCTTATTGATTTGATCCAAATTTTCATCTAGCTCTGTTAAGGTATGAAGTCGTCAATGTTTTTAGGCATACTAAAGTAATCAATTTTAGGACAGTAAGAACCATGACAAGACATGTTAACTAATAACATTATTGATTTCATTAAAACTAATAGATTTCAAATCATCTTGACAAAGAATAACAACCAATTGTAATTTAGTTAACAATATATGTCAAGTTTATGATTTGGGTAAGAAAAGTATGATCAAACAGAGCATGAGAAGTAGAAAATAGAGTTAGAATACTCCAACCACATTGCCTACTAGTCTAAGAGGAACGTTACTTAAAGAAATCAGTGCTCTGAAATGTATCAGATGCATGATATTCTTCTAGATTTATTGGTCACAATTGATGACAAAGAGCAACACCATCGGTGTTGCTCATTAACTATGGGGTACCACCATCCGTCTAATTTTCAAGTAGATGCGAAGACACACGATCATTCTTGTAAATGTAACAGAAATACAACAAGTCACTCCTTATTTATTTTAAGATTTGAGAAAGAATAAATTAATTCATTAATTAAGTAGTAATCATCTTATATAAAAAGAGACAGAGGATGATTACCACGAGCCACGTGCTCATGCTCGTGCCCATTCTCGGCGAGGTGAGGGGAGGTGTAGTGTGAGGTGGCACACATGAACGTGCGTGTGTTTTTTCATCATATCCACAACAAAGTTATTATACACTCTCCTAAAATAATTTAACACTAGTGTCACGTGCACTCCGACATATAAGAGATCTCAAAATTTTAGAAGTAGACATTGTGAACTAAACTTTTTTTCCAATTTATACAAAAGACAAAAATTATTCTTAGTCTACAATCTATATGTACTACACGTGCCTACATTGGGCTTACTAGCTTAATTAGCTCCACCCAATAACTAATAAATGAAAGAATACTTCTCGAGGATTCTCCATCTCCATGGACGAACAAGGATATACTCAGATAGGGCTGTTCAACTTTGAGGTAGATAAGAAGCTGGCTTTCCCCGGTGAGGAACCATGGGTTCCCTCATGGTGTAGAGTTCTGGTTGTCTGGTCATGATGATGCATCTGATGTCACTTTGGCTCTCTTTTACTCAGATTTATGGGTTTGTACGAGGGGAACACACCCATTTTGGACACGGTTTTATCCGGCTCAATAATAGGCCCTTCGGCCCCTGCTTGTGTTTCACGCAAGCCAGTAGTATAGAACTGACTACTATATTTTTTTGTAAAGGACAATCAATCACCAACTGTTATCTTTTTCTCACTCATCTTTAAAATCCAACCCCCTAAAAATAAAAGTACTGATATAGAGCACACCACATACATCAGGATTCACACTCCAGTCTTGGGATCATGCTACAAACAGTAACCACACATATTGTCTTTAATTTTCACGTATTCTCAATGCTCTGTTCGCACAGTGCTAGTTTTAAAGTATAACAGTGCAAGAAGATGAAGATGCGCTGGTTCAAAAGAATTTGAACTTGGGGTTATAAAACCACCCTATCCCATCCATCTTCCTCTTTTTGACGTGATTCTCTCCAGCTCCTATTGCCCGCACGCCGCCGTTCTGCCCAACCGCCGCCGCCACGCCCCCCACCGCCGCCGTTGTGCCCCCCGCCGCCGCCTACGCGCCCCCTTTTATCTCCCCCCCCCCCGTTCCGCCCACCCATCATTGTGACGTCCAGCCTCCTGCCACACCCAACCTCCAACTGTCATCATCTCAGCCGTCATCGTCACGTCCATCCCTCCTCCGCCGCATCCCCCGTCGTTGTCACGTCCAGCCGACCGTCGTATCCAAGATGTCATCACGCCTAGGTTGAAGTGAGGTCCAGTTAGCCTCTAGGCCAAGGTTGCACCGAGGATCGCCGTCAAGCCTAATCCGCCATCGAGTTTCGTCGTATCGCCAACCTTCAACACGGCAATACCTCATCGGTGCCATGACCATGCCTCCTCCTCCACCGTAGAATATCAACGTAACATCACCACGCCGATGTGTCCCATGAGGCCGCCACACTCACAATGTTATTTCCACTATCATATCCCTACTATACGCACCCATGACCATGGCCACCTGGGTCATTCGTTGGTATTGTAATTTTTATTCATTTTAGTTGTTGGTCTTAATTTTGGTATTATAATGTAGAAAAATTAGATGTTTATTGAAGAAATTGTGGTACTATGACATTTGTAATGGAGTATTCATTTCGTTCCAAATGAAAAATATTATTATTTTTGCATTATATGCAATACTGTAGATTTATACATATACAATGTAAAATTTTGAAATAATTATAAATGTGTATTGTTCTTCGTTATTATATTTTTCTAATCACAAAAGTTTTCTGATCGTAAGTATTGTTCTAATTTATATTTAGTATTGTTTAGGATATTTTTTTGTAGTGCAATGACAATCAATTCGTATTGTATTTATATTTGCAGCAAAATATGACAATGTCAGCTAGAAGTGGAGGGAAATTAAAAAAAAATTGAATTTAAATGAAAGTGGAGGGAAAATAAAAAAAAGAATTGTATGTGGCAAGGAGTGGTTGGGTGGTGGGTGGTTGAATGTAATTATTATTTTTGTTACAACAGTTGCATGCATGCAACCATGCAACATGTAACCATGCATCTGTAATAGTAGAATTTTTGCCTTGACGACTGTGTCGCATTGTGATATATATTTTTTACTATGTTACCATTGTATATTTAGCATTGTATTAGATACATTTAAGTATTGATTTTAAACTTAACAAAAAAATGATAATTTAGGCATTATATGCAGCAGCTGCATGAATGCAATAATGATGCATGCATTACTTTATTGGTCAATGGAGATTTACAATGATGATGAATGAACAACTGGCACATTAACGATTTCACTTTCTCGGTGTCTGTGTCACACAGTGTGGATAGTTGCTTTGCACATATTTATTAGTACTACTTTGAATTAAGTACTTAGTATTTTTTAATACATTTATGTATTAATTTAAATTGTGAAATGTTATATTGTGACACCATAAAATAATTTTTTAGCATGACGATATTATTTTGTTAATTTTTTCTTAGATAAAATCAAATAATATTTTCACATATGTACAATTAATAAAATATATATAAATATATAAAATAAATAAATTTATATTTTATTTTGTTATTCGTTCCAAATGGAAAATGTTATTATTTTGGCATCATATGCAATATTATTTATTTATACATATACAATGTAAAATTTTGAAATAATTATAAATGTCTATTGTGCTTCGTTATTATATTTTTCTAATCACAAAAGTTTTCTGATCGTAAGTATTGTTCTAATTTATATATGGTATTGTCTAGGATATTTTTTAATATTACAATGATGATCAATACGTACTGTATTTATATTTGCAGCAAAATATGACAATGTCAGCTAGAGGTGGAGGGAAAATGAAAAAAAAATTGAATTTAAATGCAAGTGGAGGGAAAATGAAAAAAAAAATTATATGTGGCAAGGAGTGGTTGGGTGATGGGTGGTTGAATGTAATTATTATTTTTGTTACAGCAGTTGCATGCATGTAACCATACAACATACAACCATGCATCTGCAATAGTAGAATTTTCTCCTTGACGACTGTGTCCCATTGTGATATATATTTTTTACTATGTTACCATTGTATATTTATCACTGTATTAGATACATTTAAGTATTGATTTTGAACTTAACAAAAAAATATGATAATTTAGGCATTATATGCAGCGACTGCATGTATGCAATAATGATGCATGCATTGCTTTATTGGTCAATGAAGATTTACAATGATGATGCATGAACAGCAGGCACATTAACAATTTCACTTTCTCGGTGTCCGTGTCGCACAGTGCGGATAGTACTTTGCACATATATTTTGACACTACTGGTAATAAGATTAAGTACTTAGTATTTTTTTAATACATTTATGTATTAATTTAAATTGTGAAATGGTATATTGTGACACCATAAAATATTTTTTTAGCATGACGATATTATTTTGTTAATTTTTTCTTAGATAAAATCAAATAATATTTTTACATATGTACAATGAATAAATATATATATATATATATATAAATATATAAAATAAATAATTTTGTATTTTATTTTGTTAGCCAAATCGAATATGTGATTGTACTCATTGTGTTAGTTCATATCTGGTATATTTGTTAATGATTTTTGACACTACGTTGAATATATTGAAGTACTGATTCTGGACTTAGCCCTAAAACGTATACAAAAACGTATGTGGTCATCTTATCTAAAAGTGGAGGGAGTTCAAAAAAATAATAATTTAAATATTCAAATCTATTGCTTTGTGTGAAAAGGAGTAATAAATGCAAAATGGTACGTGGTGATTGCTTTATTGCAGTGATTGCTTTAATGCAACGGTTGCATGCATGCAATAATGATGCATGTATTACTTTATTGGTCAGTGGAGATTTAACAGTAGGCGCATTAACAATTTTACTTTTTTGGCATCGGTGTCGTACAGTGCAGATAGTTACTTTGCTCACATTTCCGGTGTGGGAGTGTGAAGTTTGGTGGAAGTGATGTGTTGGGAATAATTTTTCAAAAAATAAAGACAAGAGAAACCCAAATTGTCCACTATAACACTATTTTATTGGATCCTATGAAATTTCTATAGGACTCCAATAAAAAAGACGTCCGTGTTTCACCCTACACGGTTAACATGGTTATCCTTGTAGGGCTGTTTATTTGGGGTTCGCACCCCCGCAGACTTCGTTTGGGGCACCTCTGGTGCTTCCTTATCTTGACATGTTTTTTACTATGCGACATCATTCGCCGCATGTATACGTTATACAAATGAAGCTCGGTTTATAAAAAAAACTGATTTATACAGAAACGGGACTATCAACTTCTTTGATACAAGATTTTCTCGACTGTGTAATATAAATTTTTTATCTCCCAAAGATCTGCTTCATCACCACTCAGAATTCATCACAACCAAACTCACATGTTTATCGATACATCTTTTAGAGGCCATCTCAAGAGCCTCTACGCTGAACTTGGATCTATTTGTATGACATGAACATGCCGACGTTAGCACTACACTTGGATCTATTTCCGACGTTTATTTCCACCAACCGTCAACATCTGTCACATCACGAGGCCCGACACTTGTTGGCTAGCGGCATTACTCCACCAGCTCCTAGGGAAACATATTAGCACCGGTGGAGCAGTTGAGATAACCAGTGCTTTACCTACTGCTTGCCAAGATGATCAGCAAGCTCCTGTATTGTTTGATGTGAATAGTGTTTCTCTGTTACCGCAGCTGTGAGACAAAAATTATGGACCATGGTTTCACGGTGGTTTGGTCTCGTAGGGCCTATCATAAATTAATTATAATATGCTAGGTGGACACCATTTTGAAACTCAAAGTGGAACCTCACTCAATATCTACCACATGTTTGAGGACATAATAAATAAACATGTGGTGGAGAATGAGTGAAGTTCCATTATAGGTTTCAAAATGATATAGCAAAAATTCATTTTGTATGGTGCCTATGGCTTCGCTAAGACAATCGGATGTGACATGTATGGCGCTGTTGGGTGGTGGCATGCAATCCTACACGCCACGTATATTTTGGTACCTTGTGCTGCTGAATGCCTCTTGGGCCTCCTTTATTCACATCATTTGATCTCATAAACTAAAGCTCCTGGAAGCTCTCGTTTCATATATCATCAGTTCTCTTAACCTATTGTTTTCCTTTACCGCATATTTACTGTCAGTTTAGACTGGTCACTCCTTAATACTAGCTAGTCCGATGTAAACGTTCATGCAGTGGTTGTTGAGGAAAAAAATGATGCCCATATCCGTCGAACGAAGGAAATCTAGTGAATATGATAAATATATATGTATATCACTACATAAGTTTTGTTATGTGGCTCGTCTAGAGTGGTCTGTGCAAAGGAGAGAGAATATGTTTCCTAGGTCAATTTAGAGCTACAAGACGTTATAAATACATAAAGATCACAGATAAGTACATCACCGGTTTCTTACCCAGGAAGGAGGCCTTACCTAGTCGCCCAAAAATTACAGAATCATATGAAACTCCCATATATACAGATGTTCCGAAATTAGGATTTCAATGTCTCGAGACCAGTCCTATTTTGATAAGAAAAGGTCAAACGCAAATATGAAAATCACATAAGGCTAAAAATTTAAGAACGATCTGGCATATAATCATGTTTCCGGTAAATAAATCTTCTTCATGCAAATTTATTTGTAAATGATATAAGTTACTGCCAGATGATAACAAATAGGTCCCTACATATGAATAGGCAGATTGAATTACCGACCGGCTCTGGGAAATGCAGAAACTGAATCTGGCGTTGACGCAGCTTCAGCTCAGGTGCACAGTGAGCAACTTTCTTTTACATTACCCTACAGTTGAAAGAACTGCGCCTCCAGTGAAAGGAGCTTGCTTTTTACTTTAAACCATTAAAACCCTGCAAATACATAAAACGATTGCCTCAAAGGAAGAAAAATTCAAGCAGCTAGCATGTCATGACACAGACATGCAAAGTTGAATGGTATTATGAAAAAGAAAAGGCAGAAGAGACCCTGAGGAGTGCTCGATGACCTCCTGCCATCACTAGGTGGGTGAACTTTATCTGCTTTTCAGGTGACTTTGTAACGATAGCGCTGGTAGAATAGAAGCAATGGTACATGCAGAGCAGAGTCTGCCAATCTGAGCCGATTGAGGAAAGCTAGCTAGTTCTAAAGCCAAAGCCACACGAACTCTCACGATGGCTATAATCCCATTCATGCTATAATCTACGTGATCAGTCATGATGCGGAATGCCACCCTGGGACGAGCCGAATGCAAGTTAGGATTACAAGAAAATTTATAAGAGCCCTGGAAGGTAAAGCTCGACGTACACAATATCTCCTGGTAGACGCACTCTCATCCTTTTTCGATCATGATGCGTGAGGTCCACATTTCAGATTTTTCTGCATGCTATCATCCTCATGTTCTTATTTCATCTCATCCAAGTACGTAGAACGTGGGCTTCTACTCCCACTGCAACGTCTAGCAAATCTTATTTGCTGACAGCAACGTAGTAGTTCTCTTCTTTTTCTCCGTGTAAGTACGCATGCATTTTATCAATCCAGCATGCGGCAGCTTGGTTAGCTATACTAGTGACGGATTGAGTATCAGATCCGTATGTTAGAAAATATGAAAATAGTCATGATATATGGATTGATTAGTGTATATATCAGGCCAGATTGTGAAAATAACATTAATATATATAATTGATTAGAAACTTCATAGAATATTCTCTTTCTTGGCTCAAGTCAGCAGATATCCCACCCAAATCATCATCATCTAAGCCTTAGATATCCCCACCCAAACATTTCATAAAATATGTCCTTGAAGGACTTAATGAAATAGACTTTGGAGCATAAAAACTAATATATAACAAATCAGTTTGTGCACTATAAAATCAAAGTGTTGACCGGCTTAAATCTAACGACCAAAAAGGAGCAGATCTAGAGTAGTCAGACTCTTAAATTTATAACCGGACAATCAGACCCCCGCAACTATTAAATGAGATCTGATGTAACAGATCAGGGTCAAACCACAGGGACAAGTAACAGTAAGTGCTAAGAACGTAGAGTCTTTGCTCAGTTACACAAACCAAGAACATTAAGATGATGTTTCTTAAGGAACGATGTTACTTTAATCTAACAAAATAAGTAAAATAAAAGTTAAGAAAGCAAACAAGAGAACAAAGATAATCGAACATGATATAACAAATATGGATGAGAATTTAGATAGGGTTTTACCATATCATTCATCTCACCAACATGCAATACTCACACTCTTTGTATACTCTTAGTAAGATTACAAATAATCATCATATATACATATTCCCTCCTCTCTCGAGCTTAGGATGGATCTAGATTATAAGTTTATCTCTCTCTCGAGATGACAAACAAACAATCACAAATATAACCATATGACCATTAATTTAAGCATTCCAACATTCTCATACATTCATGCAACTCTGAAACACTTAGATAAGATTAGTGCTACTCTTTCGAGGCACTAATAATAAAACATCACAAGATTGCATCTAATCATACAAGTGAAGTATTAAGACCAAGCGAATGGAGATAATCCTTGCTAAGAACATATATATCAAATGGATGCAAGTATATACATGTTGGGAGAGGCTTAGTGGCTACTCCCAACCCAAACTATGAGTTTAGCTACTGATATTATCGAGTTGCATTATAATATTACACAAGTGGAGACACATTAAGGATAATGATGAAATGGATACACTTAGATGAATAGATCTAGAAGGAAAGAAGGGGATACACCAATGATGATCTCAACAACCACAATTGGTGCACATTATCTTCAGATATGTATCTGACGTGGGTGATGGTGAGAGAATAGTACTCCTTTCAAAGGACGAGCCAAGAGCAATGACAGAAATGTAAATCTTCTCTCTCCTCTGACTCTCATCTTCAGATATCCAAGATCAACAGGGTGGAGGATGGGTGAGTATGGTGCAACAACACTTCATTGTCTCTTCAATATCGTGACCCCCTTCATGGATGAAGTGTAGGCTTATTTATAGGCTCTTCTAACCGACTTAAGCATCTCATTGGCCGCAGAGGGTATAAACATTATAGCGACCGTTGAGGATGATTGGCAGTTGCGGTTTCTAGGGTGGGCAGTTTCGTCGGTCATAGACATTTTGAGTTCGATGACTTTAGAGGCATCACAAGGTGGTTGGTCGTAGAGAAATTGGCTTTGGGAGATCATTGAGGATGTGTCCTTCAACTGTAGGGGAGTGTGGTCAGTGACTGTTTACATGGCGCAAGACTCCTCGATCGTTGAGATGCCCAGGTGAGGCACAAGTAGTGAATGTTGAACTGTGGTGACTCTCAGTGGTGGTTGAGAATCACAATCGTGGTGTCTTCCTTGCTTTAGGTGTCATTGACCGCTGGCCACTACAATCTGTTCAAAGTATAGCAGGAGTGGTGAGCTTGGGTAATTCTGTCAGAACGATAAAAATTATCTAGATAAAACATGGTAAAGATGACGCAATAAGAATAAAATAAGAACACAAATATCCATAAAATTGATTGTTATCGACTTCGCCAAACTTAGAATCTAGCATGTCCTCAGGCTAATAAATAGAATCAAGGTATCGAGTGATAGGCTTAGGTTGTTTTCTTTTGATAAACACACCACTACAAATTTATGCCTTTTTTGCATCAAAACTCTTGTGTCTAGCTTGGTTCACTTACTGAGGTTCAATTCCATCTCCTTATTTTTAGATTTGAATGACTTTTTGCACCTACTATAGCCTTACGTAATAAAGGACTCTCCCTCGCAATAGCCTCCAGACCTTGATTCCTAGTTGTATTCTTAACCGGTCCCTTCTAGGGGTAGCTTTCACACTCAACCATATTTTGACTGGATCCTAGAAAATGTGATGGGGCAGGCCAAGGTTTCAGTGTGCTCCTACCTTTCTCAGGTTCACTCAACCATAATGTTGTCATAAAGACAATCCTACCTAGTTGGTCCCTGACGTAATGTTAGGTGGTTGCATGAGGAACCCTTTGAAACATAGGTGTGTAAAAGTTGGTTTCTAGCCTCCACTATCACGCACAACATATCTACATTCTCGAGTGTAGTGATACATCGGTAGGACAAAGTCCTTCAGCATCTCTCCGGGCACAACTCTCATGATTTTATTCCTCCCGGGTTTTAATTTTTCTCATAGGATTGGGGTAAAAGAATTTGTAGGGAAGGTTTGGGCCGCCATGCCTCTTTTAACCACAATGCGGGGATTTTAAAGCTAGAAGGGGTAGTTGTTTCCCCGTCTTATTGTAGGTTTATACTTTCCAACCTGTACTGCAAGGCTAGGGTGATTGGTTGGGAGTGTGGCATATTGAATCCTCCTTATTTCTAGGAATTTCATAGGTTCATAAGCTTTCCTTCACTTTCCATAATTTTTTACTATAAGAATGGCATGAGGAGTGTAGTATCGTGTCATTTTCTTTTATGTGAGTTATTATCCCAATTGTACCACTCTTGAGATGATTACACTATAAAGTAGTAGAAGGACAACTAAGTGTAAAGGTAGGAGAATTGAATGAATCCTGGAAAAATGGATCCCAAAAATGTACATGTCGTGGATGATCGATTTATGAAAGAATATTAAAAAAATTTCAAAATTTTCCTCCAAAATAGGAGGGGAGCTATGTTCAAAATTAAAATTTAAAGGATTGAACTTCAGATATGAGGAAAGGTCATGAAAAAGGTACCTCTTTTACTCGTTTATAACTCCCCTGAAACTTATCATACACTCCGTCCTGGAGTGTTAAAGATAAATGTTAGAAATAAACAAGCCATGTTCATTCTTCGTGTGGCTAATCTAAGACAACCCATCTAGACTGCAGCAACATATCAACATATCCTCCTCATAGTGTGTGATAGCTTTCATGTTGTTATCCTTTAGGGCTAAATCTGACATCCACCCTAGGCATTGAAAACCACAATCATTTTTTTTAAACAAACGTAGAGCTTATTTATTCATCCCTTGCTCTACTTCGGGCCAAATATTAGAGAGTGAAATGTTTACATCCATGGAGAGCCACGAAGGCTTAAGATGAAAGAAATGGTGAGCGGAGAAAGAATAAAGGGTGTGTTTTGTGATGCCATCAGCTACAAAATTGTGGCTGTGGGAAATATAATGTAATTACATGCTGGGACAGGCCAGCAAAATGGAGGCATATCTTCTCCGGTGAGGAATGAGGCTACTGGTCGGCCAGTCCTGGTTTTTCAGTGCCTTGATCACTACTGATGCGTCAGAGAGAATGACAGGTGAGGACCATCCTTTCGCTTGGCATATCTCAGCTGCCATTAGAATCCCATTCGCTTCCACTTCCTGGGCTGAGGATGCATACCCATTGCTGCCCAAGCCCAAGGTACAACGTCCATCACCATCGGCCACATGAATCCCAATACCCATCTTCCTGGAATGGGACTGATAGGCAGCGTCGAAAAACCACAATCATTTGATTTAATAAGTTGTTGTGGACTCATGTGGTAGAATTGTGTCTTTTTGAAGTCTTTTTTGTTGACAAATGTATACCCTTTTCCAAACTTGCACACCATATCTATTATTTCTTTCAAAGATGTTTTTTCTTTCTCCTCCGTTGCGGTCTTTGGTGTAGTTATGTTCATATATTTGTTTATGGTGAAAGTTGAGTCAGAGTTTTTATACAAGACCGCAGTCTTTGCCTTGATGTTTATCACCAAAAGTGTCCAATGATTGTCGTGGAGGATGGACGGGAATATAAATTTAGGGAGGGAATTCAACATATGAAGTTTCAGGCATTCCTTTTCTCCTGACATCTTGTTGTGTAACATGTCCTCCACGATTAAGTAATAGGCCATGTGTACGTTCAACATATTGTCTCCTAACAGTGACTGGTATGCGGACATCAAACTTACAAATAAGTATCCTCCAATCTTCAGAGTTTCTCAGAGGTCGTCTTTTAGTACACATATGCCTTCTCTTTTGAAGATAACATCCCTGCTATTGTCATCCTCTTTTAGACTATCCATGATGAGTAAGAGGGAATCCTAGGATAGATCTCCGGAAGCCTACTTGTTAAAGTTTTGAAATAATGGTTCTATTAATCCAACTGGCCCATCTGGCCTTACCTCCTATGGCTCTTCATAATTGATTTCCCCCTCTTATGGTTGTTCAATTGATATTTGCTGAGTTGGATCTATAGTTTCTAGTGGTGGAGGTGTTGATGTGCTCCTCTCATCTAGAGGCAGTTGTTGTTCTGACGATTATTCATTGTGGGGGTTTGTGTTCCTTTGTTATTGCTGGTCAGAATTCCAACCTGCCTTCCAAACTGATTCTCAATCGGGTTTTGAAGGATCTTTCCATAAGGACTTTCCGCAAGCCCACCTATCAAAGTTTTGAAAAAATGGTTCTATTATTTCAACTGGCCCATCTGGCCTTACCTCCTATGGCTCTTCATCATTGATTTCCCCCTCTTTTGGTTGTTCAATTGATATTTGCTGAGTTGGATCTATAGTTTCTGGTGGTGGAGGTGTTAATGTGCTCCTCTCATCTAGAGGCAGTTGTTGTTCTGACGATTATTCATTGTGGGGGTTTGTGTTCCTTTGTTATTGCTGGTCAAAATTCCAACCTGCCTTCCAAACTGATTCTCAATCGGGTTCTGAAGGATCTTTCCATAAGGACTTTCATTATTCTCACCATAGTGTTTTGGCAAGAAGAGATACACCTATATGGAGTATGTGGGGTACTACATCGGGGGGCATTGTCAGATCATTAAAGAAACGATGATTGTAAATAACTCTAGTTGCATACATTCCACAGAGTCCATGGAAGTCTTCATGAAATAGATCCTCAATGGGTATTCCTTTGTTGACTGCTTCAATCAGACGTAGCACAATGAAAGTGTAGTCTCCTGACCCTCTTTCTTCCTGCGGGACCTTTGTTGTGGTATTGAAATTTTTCTAAGATGAGCTATGATGGGAACTTGCTCTCTAGATGGTGCATTGAAAACAAATTGGTACCTTTAGAATTACACACACCTCTTTGTTTTTTAAATTCATGTATGTGATAGGAAGCTCAACAACACAACAATTATAGACAGTGATGTGGCAGTCATATAAATTACTAAAATTAAAGCCCGGTGCTTAACTATCATGATGGGCAAGGTGACAAAATGAGTTCCTTCCCTAGTAATGACATCTTGAAACTCCTTCACAGAATCTGAATTGAGTTTTTCTTCACATAGCTACCTTGTCATATTAGTGGTGCCATTAAAAATTGGTTGCACCTTGTCAGGATGAAGGAATTCTTCTAGCAGTGTTGCGCAGAACACCTTGAATAGCCGTTTATGGAGCCATTCTCTTTTCAGGAACATCCCTCTGAAGTGATCCCTAGTAAGAGCTCTCCCCTTCTTGTTGTATATGACATATGTTCTCGACATATTATCATCTAGAATATCCACTAGCACATGAACGTCCCCATAAGAAATATGGGATGCCAACGACGTGTCCATCCCTGTCAATTTGAAAGGTAGTAGGGGGCATGGGCTCTCTTAGTTCTAGTTCTTGTGGTGGTCCTTATTCTCTCAGGAGTTCTCCTACAAAGAAAGAGGTGAGTCCCCCTTCATCTTCATCATATGTTCCTTCTCTTGTGCTCATTTTCCTTTCTATCGACACTTGATTTTTTAGGTGCATTGTTGAAATTTTGGGAGAGGGTGACACTAGTGTCGTTGTTGCGGTGTTAGTTGGCGGCGCTGATTCTCCAGTTATCTTAAGAATGGTTGCATCTAACGCCATGATAGTGTATGCCATATTTCCATCATGTATTACATCATTGTGCTCATTAAGATCTTGTAATAACTCGTCATAGATGTCCCCATCAATATTTATTGTGTCCATAAAGAGGTTAAGTGTTGCTTCATCTGGAGATAATCTCTTACATGTTCTAGAATTTCCATCTTTGAGATCATCTTCATGGCTCTTCTCAACTGGTTGTTCTTTCAGGTGTTGGGCTTCCAAGTGAGGTTTATTATCCATCGATGAAAACTCGAGGTTGAAGCCTTACACTGTAGCATTGGTTTTAGCTATAGCAGATTGTTCATGATGTTTGTCTTCTTCTACTTGAGTTGGATGTTGATCCATGAGTACTTTTGGTATGTTGGCAACCTCTTCATCATTGTGTTCTTAGGGGTTGGAGGGGCTTGAAAATTCTTGCGATGGCGAAGAGTTGGCAATTTTCCTTGACATCCTTTTGGTTTGTCATTCATCTGTCTGCTAACATTCATCATCTATCTTCTTTTCCTCCTCTTCTATTTCTTTAAGACATGCTTTGTGATGTTCGCACATAGCGTCCAAGACTTTTCACATAGAGTCTCACTCCTTCCTGAGTTTTGCCATCTCTACAGCCATTGTCTGCATGGCATTCATCATTTCTTCTTGGTTGGTGATGATGTCTGCATGAATTGGGGAAGCTTTGTGGTTCTATCATCTATCCTTGTTACCTGCATTTTTAGTGTATGAAGGCTAGAATAAAGAAGTAGTGTGTGTGATGAAGAATTGTGCACTTGTTGATAGATAGAGTCAAAATGACACCCTAGTTCTTCTCCAAATATTGGGGAGCATTGTTGTTGTTCTCCCTGATGTGTTGTCATTGTGGTGTAGTGGTGAGCATTACCTATTGAAGTTTTGTAAGCAGTTTGGTAGTCCCATAAAGTGTCATTGAGATTCATCGACCGATCCTTATGCATCATGTTGACTGTCTTCTCTAAGATCTGATTGATTTTTAGTTTGATACCTCTACTTTTCCTAAAGTTTGAAGGTTGTAGGGTGTTGCCACCTTGTACCTCACTCCATATTTCTTCAACAAAGCTTCAAACTACCTCTCCCCTAAGTGGGATCCCCCGCCACTTATGAAGGTGTGTTGGACATCAAATATTGGGAAGATGATCTTCTTGAAAAGCTTAATCACAGCTTCAGAGTCACATGTAGGGGTTGCAACAACCTCTACCTATTTTGAGACATAGTCTACAGTGCCAAGAAAATATTCATTTGCACTTGAATATGGGAATGGTCCCATGTAGTCAATTCCTCAAACATCAAAATTTTCCACTCTATCCAATCAAAAATTGGTATTTCAGTCCTCTTTGAAATGTTTCTCATTCTTTGAGATTAGTCACATGCCTTAATGTATGCTTGAGCATCTTTTAAAAAGGTAGGCCAGTAAAATCCTGACTAGAGGACTTTCGTTGTCATTCTCTCTCCTCCCAGATGTCCTCCATAAGATGAAGAATGACATTCTCTCAAAATTTGAGGGACTTCTTATATTTCGGTATGCATCTCCTGTATAGACTATCAGCACATCTCTTAAACAGAAGTGGGTCATCCCAGTAGTAGGTTTTCATATCAAAGAATAAATTATTCTTCAGGTTGTATGTTATGTTGGGTAGAAATTGTTGGCATGCTAAATAGTTACATATATCAGTGAACTAAGGTAGGTTGGTTTCAATGGACTTGGACATCATCAAGGCCTCATTCACAAAGTTGTTGTTGACCAGCAACATGTTTTGTTTAGTTAATACTATCCTTGACAAGTGATCAGCAACCACATTTTCCGTCCCCTTTTTATCAATAATTTTTTTAACAAATTCTTGCAGTACCAAGCCCACCTCAAAAGTTTGAGCTTGGTATCCTTTTTCTTCATCAGATACTTAAAGGCACCATGGTCTATATATACCTCACTTTTGATCCTATTAAATAGGATCTGAATTTATCAAAGGCGAACACTATAGCTAACATTTCCTTTTCAGTTGTTGTGTAGTTATCCTGAGCTTCATCCAGTGTCTTGTTGGTGTAGCATATTACATGATGTTTCTTATCCTTTATTGTCCCCAGAACATCACCAATGGCATAATCGTTGGCACAACACATAATCTCAAATTGCAACTTCGAATCTGGAGCTTGCAAGATTGGAGTTGTTGTTAAAGCTCCTTCAAAATATTGAAATCATTATGGCAATTATTTGTGAATTTAAACTCAACGTCCTTTGCTAGAAGGTTTGATAGAGGTTTTTTTATTTTCTAGAAATCCTTAATGAACCACATGTATTACCTGGCGTGTCCCGAAAAACTTCTCACTCCAGTCACTGATTTAGGAGGTGGGAGCTTAGATATTGCTTCAATCTTGATAACATCAACCTCAATTCCTCTTTCAAAGATTTTGTGTCATAAAATGATAACTTTATGTACCATTAAGTGGAATTTTTTCCATTTCAGGACTAATTGTTTTACTTCACACCTCTATAGGATCTTGGATAAGTTCATGAGATATTGGTCAAAATCGACACCATATACAAGAAAGCCATCCATGAAAACTTCCATTATGTCTTCCAAGAAATCCAAGAACATAGAAATCATGCATCTCTAAAAAGTGGCAGGTGCATTGCATAGTCCGAACGGCATTATCCAGAATGCGTAAGTGCCATAAACACATGTGAAAGTAGTCTTCTCTTAACCATCAGTATGAATTGGCACTTGGTAGAATCCTGAATGCCCATCTAAGAAATAGAAATATGAGTGATGTGCCTACCTTTCCAGGACCTGATCAATAAAGGGTAATGGGAAATCATCTTTCCTTGTGGCAACATTCAATTTCCTATAGTCTGCGCACATTCTCCATCCAGTCACTGTTCGGGTGGCGACCTCGTCTCCACTTTCCCCTTTTACGACTGTTATACCTCCTTTCTTGGGCGCAACCAGGATTGGGATGACCCAGTTGCTATCACTGATAGGGTAGATAATTTTGGAGCCATGCAGCTTTACTACTTCTTTCTTAGCAACTTCCTTGAGCATCTTATTCAACTTCCTTTGTGGTTGATCTAATGGCTTGGTTTCATCTTGTAGGTTTATCCTATGCATACTTAGAGTTGGGCTTAGGCACTTGATATCTTCCACATAGTAGTCTATTTCTTTTCTCTCCAGTTTGAGTTCATTTAATATCTTCTCATTTTGGTCTTCCATCAAAGTGGAGTTTATAATAATTGGGCTCCTTTCTTCATTATCAACATTCTCATACTTCATTCCTACAAATCTAATTTGTTATTCCTCTCTCTCTACTCATGTTTCTTTCATTTACACATCATTACATGTATTTCCTCACCTTGAGTGAGGAAACTTATTTTCTTGGACATGGAAGAGTAGCTCCCATGTCATAACTCATGGGATCTGAATTTCACACTTTAGTATTGGTTAATCTTCTATTTCAAAAAAAAATCTCATACTTCAAGCCCTCGGGGAGTTGCTTCAGCTCAAGTTTAGGATTAGGTGATTCCTTTTCTTTTGGCATCTGTTGTAGGGATGCATACTTTATCGTCTCAATTATTCTCTCTTCATTATCTCTACATTCCTCTTTTAGTTGATTTAAATACTCAAGAATCTCAACTACCTATGAGTCCTCAATATTGGGGTTAGGGTTGTTAAGATCTCTCATGTGAAAATCAACAATAGGGTTATCTTCTTGTACTTATTTACAATACTGGTTGTAGCTATCCATGAAGTAGACTAACTCAAATAAGAAAGGTCCCCTCATATCATCTTGGACGTGAAAATCAATGTGGTCCTTTCCAAAAGGAAGATGATTACTTCTGTGACATCAATAAATACTCTTCCACCAAAGATAATGGGACATGTTGGGTCCTCAACTGTATCGATCACAACAATGTCTTAAGGGACAAAGATTCACCTGAAACAAATAGGAATATCTTCCATGAGCCCCATAGGTTTGGTGAAAGTATGATCTTCTAGTTGAATTCTCATTCCCATTTTCACCATGTCGGTGAGACCAAGTCATTGAGCTAAGGTGAGAGGCATCAAAATGATGCTTGCTCCCAGATCGACAAGCCCTTTTCTTTCCACAATTATTGAGGTTTAAATTTCATAAAATTGTTGATATATGTTTGAGTTGGATAATAGCATTGATTAAAATGACTTAGTTGTGTCACGCGACCTACAAAACTTTGGAGTGTATTGGTGTAAGTGTGGTCTTTTTCATCCAATGATGCATTAGTTGGATGAGTGGGTTGTGTCGTACCTTACGAGCCACGTATCGATGGAGGTTGAATGGGTCCTAAGTCATCCCTGATAGGGCTGTAAATGGATATGGTTATACCCGCATATCCTCAAACCCATACCCATTAGACCCGTCATGGGTATAAATTTTTATAACCGTGTAATCGCTTACCCTTATACCCACATACCTGCCTCTTACAGGGTGGGGTTATGGTTATGTATATACCCATACCCTGTATACCCATATACCCATTTATTTACATTTTTATGTAAATAATTTACATTAAAATGTAATATATATGGTGCAAGTATATGCACCTTAAGATAGTGAACATTTATATTAGAATGTAGTTCTCTATATCCTAACGCTCACATCTAGTAAACATAAGTACTCTATAGTAGTATAATGAATAGATCAATTGATGCATATTTATAATCAAACAAGTAAATTTCATTAAATTAAGAAAGACATATAGTCATTCTATCCTTCTTCTCCTCTCTCCTCTTTGCGTTGAATGATATTTCTCCATAACTTATCCATTTAAGTGTGGTAATTTGTTATATCTTAAAGTTTGTGGTGTATTATTATAGCAACTAGAACATAACCATATACCCAAATTACCCATCCATATATCCAGCAGGTTTGCAGATATGGGTATGTTGCAGGTATAGCTTTTGACGAAGTGGGTATATAACTGTATCCATATCTGCTTAACTAAATGGTTACGGTTATGGATATGGCCATACCCGTACCATACCCTACCCAGTTACAGCCCTAATCCCTGACCTCTGAAAATAGAGGAACACAGCCCAGACAAGGTGTCCTTGGATCCTATGAGAGTGGGGGTAATCAAGAGAATTTGAACAGACTATCACTACCCTCACCCCTCTTAGTGTTTGGATGAGGGAGAAAGATAACCTATCTCTCGTAGTGGCTCTAGACTTCTAGTAGGTGGTATTCCCAGACCGGGAAGACATCTCTAGGCACCCACCCCGACAATGTCATCAACTTTATGACCAATCAAGAAGACTTTGGAGCTCATTAGTGGCATGAAGAAGAACAAAAGGAATAAACCCACTTCTGAGAGGACACACTTCCAGAGCTATTGAGGAATCGGTGGCAGCACAACCATAGTGCTCCCCACACTGCATAAACCTACCACATGGATCCCTTCCTCCGCAATGGGTGTGATGCTACACTGAGATCACCGTAGATGGGTGGATCATCGATGGTTGGATGGAGACCAAAGCTTTCCTACACAGACCTATGGCGGTGATCTACACTCACAACCTGGGCTACCTACAAACTACACTACCAGGGAGGGAGAAGAAATACCTTGTGTTCTTGTGACTCCAACAATGGAGTATGGATCGAGATCAGACACCAGTGTCAACCGATGCCCCTCCCTCAATCTTTGCTAAGAAGACACATGTAGGTTTCCTACATGGAAACTTTCTAAGGAGCTTCTAGAGGTGGTCACGAATCTTCTAGGCGCCTCTGTATGCCATGGAAGTTGAGCCCATGCATCCCTTAATCACTAGCAATCAACCCTTTGGCTGCTGAGATTACAAAATAGAGAAGAATCACTACATGAGTGAGAGAAGAGAAGAATCAAGAATCAAGCCCATGAGGGTTATATCTAGTTGGATTGGCTAAATTTCTGATTGTGAACTAGGTTGGTTCAATCCAAAAGTTGTCCGCCTTAGGAACTACTCAGTAGAGTGTTGCGGGCCTCTCTGTGAGCTTACATAGCACCTATCCAACACCTAACTTAGAGATCTGATGGTTGGAGAATTACACAACAAGGTGATGGCCAAATTATCAAGATGACCATGGAATCTCTAGACTTGAGTATGTGGGCTTATCTAAGTATATGACTATTTTTTCTTGTACGAAATAGTTATGATGTATTTCTTATTATTATTTAGGAACATTACTTGGATGTACTATGATTATAGTAAACATCACCATGTAACTAAGAATAAAAAAGGGAATATGGATGGTTTGTAGCTACTAAGTGTTTACATTATCTCTCTCTCCCCTCTCTCTAAATATAAGATCGAAACATCCCCATAGTCTAAGGGGCGGGGATCCTCATAGCCCAAGGGATGAGAAAAATTAAGTGTGACACCACTTCGTAGTACTATCGCATCAAGAGACATCTAAAAGTATGTGTTTGCCTGATTTTCTCATTAAGAAATGTTTTCTTTTACTCTTTTTTCAATTTATGCAAATGCAAGCATATATGTATGTATCTTACTATCCACATATATAACACCTCATGTGTTAATCCATTGTTTCACGTCATTTCTAGGTTTAGAGCTAGCATGGGAGGATGAGAAGTGAGCAAGTTGTACATGTTGTACCAATTATAGATCCTAGCATACATGTTCAGACTTATGTAAAATCTCCTTTCAATATGTAATTGTAATCTGTGTTGTATTAATTCATTTTGTAACATATACATGTTGAATGTTGAGAATGTTATGGTATGCATTATAGTTGTATGTTCATGTATGCATGTATTGCTTCTGCAACACACTTTGATACAATTGCATAATATTTTTAGATTTTATTCTCTTGGGCCTTCTAAGTCACGAGATAGTGGAATCTAGGGACATTATAGTTGGTATCAGAGCATGAACAACATCTACACCTAACAATTGCTCACCATGAAACATAAAAATATTCCAACTTTAACTTTAAACCCTAGAAACTTGGTAAGTTGTTGAATAAGGACTAGGTTTGACTTAGTGTTTAGGTTAGAACCTAGATGTTCGAGAATTATATTTAGACAAGTGTGTGAAACCCTTTTCATATATATCTCATATGTATTAGGTAGCTACACTACTCTACACCTTGTTCTCACCATTTAACTAGGAGACATGGAATTGGACTATATACTGTGTGTGGTACACTCATTTTGCTAATTTGGTTTTGTTTTCCAATTAGCTCAAGCCTCATTAGTTTTCTCTAACATCAACTTTTCTGGATAAAAACTAAAAAATATTTTATTATATATATGTAAATATAAAAATGTGTCCCTCACATAGGAGAGAAGGAGGTGTTCATGCAATCTAAGTGAAAGGGAGTGACATCAGTCTAGAAGAGAGAGTAGTCTAGATTAGATGTCTAGAGCCTTATCAAGATATGTGATACATAGAGTAGATGATAAAATGATAGTTGATGTTGTTGATATAGTATGCCCAGAGAGCCAATCATATGATGATTGCAATGAGGCATGTGATACTTGATTTGATAATAATAAAGGAAATTTCCATTTATATGCTTTAATCTATTATGAGATAATGATATAACATGTTATATGTCAAAATAATCATATTACTGAACAATGAGATCATACGGATGCTAAGCATATGCATTCTTGTTATGTCCCTAGTTGGTTGTTATTGTGGAAATAACCATAGACATCAATAACACAAAAGACTAGAGTGTATATTGGTTGATGAATGAATCTCATCGGTCATGATATATGATATCAAACCAAGCACACAAATACATGTTAGAGAACATTGTATCAGACAGACCCACCGTAAGAGTGATGCATGGAAACCACACTTGGTTAGTCAGGATCATCTCTTATAGTATTGGCGGTGACTGTGGTTCTTAGACCTGAAAGCACTACACTCATCACATGTGGTTGGGTACACTTTGACATCATCAAATGTAGTCCTGAAACATGGGTTGTTATAATGGTGATGATTGGGTGACTTTGACACATGGGGACTTGACTGTGAGTGATAGATATGGAATTTGTCCCTCCTAAGGGAGTGTGATATTGTGGCCACTTGAGGAGTGAGACTGAGAAATGCATGGCCATGCACATGTAAGTCAATATATGATATTGAGCTTACATATATCTCAGATAGTCTACTTTGAGTCAAGAAACATGGATTGAACGTTTATAGAGGATGACAAGTCCATACCTCTAGTTCAATCCAGATATTAGCGATAAAGGAACAATTCATTCACTGTAACACCAATTACATATTGTAGTTTGAAAGTTGTTCTTCAACTTTCCTCTTCACTTGGGTAGCACTGATTTGTGACTAGGCACCACTCTTTGCTTGTGATGTCATAAGTTAGTTATGGACATTCACTATCAACGTGAAATGGAACCTATAGGGTCACACACATAGGATTAACCTGGAAGAGGAGTTCCAAGAATGATGTTTAGATTTATTACTAAAGTGTTTAGATACTCAATTAAACATTCAATCAATACATTTGACTCAGAATCATCAAGTTCAAGTGTTGAACCAATTGATTAGAGTGTCAGATTGATAGAGAACTGCATTGACTGAGTTTTGCACAACCTAGACCACCAACCAACCAGTTCACTAGGTGAACCTATCGGCTCATGGTCAGTGAGATGACCAGTTCACACTGGTGAATCGATCGGTTCACTTGGACCAAACGAGCATGTGTTGGTTTCCCGGTTCGTGAGAAAAGATCCTCATTTCACTGTATCAATTCGATTGGGACAAGAATTAATCTTTGCATTAATTAGAAATGAATAAGGAAAGTCAATTATGGGCAAGTCTGGGAAGTGAAATGACTAGTTCACTAGGTGAATCGATCGACTCACCAGCCCAAACGATCAGTTTAATTATGAATCGATCATCTCACCTATCCAAATGATCGATTGATTTATGAAATGATCAGTTCGCCTGCCACATTACAATTAATTCGTAGATAAATCGAGATCGTTCTATTCCCGCACTGTCGGGGAACCCTGACCCTGCCCTCTACTATAAATAGAGCGGTACATGGGGCTTCTCAGAACACACAACTCAGAACATCAGTTTCTCTACAAAGTTGTTGTCCTCTATGGTTGTGGTAACCAAGAGAGCCCAAACAAGTTCTACCCGTCCAGGGAGGAACATCGAGGGAAAGACAACCACAAAAAAAATGACTGGTGGTGGGAGAGTGTGTCGCTGACTAGTACACAAATAGAGGAGGGTGACTCCTTCTAGTCTGTCCTTCGAGATGACTAGTGTACAGAGCTGAGATCAACTCTCTACTAAAATAATCATGGTAAACAAAAACACCAATTGTGTACCAGCGGAAGTTAAAAATTTGACTTTTCAATTGTATAAAGAGTACTTTACAAAAAAAGAAAGAACTAGTCCCCGACTTTTGGCTGCGGCATGCTCTGGCGATAGTTTGGGCGACTAGGGTTCTGTAGCGCTGCGGCGGCTCGGGGGAGGGGTCTCGGTGCCGGTCTGCGGCGGCCCGCTCCCCCTGGGCTCCTCCTTCTAGGCCGCTCGGAGGCTGGGGCCTCTACTGGTGGAGCTTCGTCAGTCGAACGCCGCCTACGGCTTCTCAGGGGGTATCTCTCTGGCCGTGCGGGAGAGTTACTCTGGATGGGCTCTTGACGGTGGCGGGCTTCAGTGGGGTCACAGTGGATTCCGATCCCTACGGCTTTCACATAGTTTCTTGGTCGGCTGCGATCTCCCCCAGTTGGTTCTCATCCCCTTTCGGCGTCCTTCCCCCTTCTCTTTTCCTTTCGTTGCTTGTTTATCTTTCTAGTTTCTGTTGTGTTGGTTTCTGCAGCTCTTGCTGCTTTGTTACTGCAGCCCTTGCTGCTTTGTTAGTCGTCATTCTTCGGCGGGGGTCTCGTCCCTGTTCTCTCTCTCTTCGTGAGAGCTTGAGTTTCCTGCTACGGTAGGTCCTCAATTTGTCCTAGTTGTTTTCTTTATTTGACTGTATGGCTAAGCTAGAGGAGGCTTGTTGTGTTCAGATCTGTGTTTGGTTGCAATCTTATCACCACCACCGACGCAGGCTCAGGTTGAAGGAATCTCGTTTGAAAAGCTGCTTTAGTCAGCTATATGGTTTAGGGATCAAAGCAGAAGCGTTATATTTTCAATCCAATATGAGTGTCGATGGTTCCTTTGTATTGCTTCTAACTATGTATGGTCTATCCGAGTTCTTTCTCCTTCTTGTAGATGTCGTATGGATTGAGTAATGAAAATGATCTAGTTTGCTCTAAAAAAAAAGAGTACTTTACAAAATTCCCAAAAGGGAGTACAACTTTATTCAAACAACTGGATCTTGGTAGACGAAGACTAAAACCTTATTGGAGATTCATACCCATCATGGTAGTAGAAGATTCAAATAAATAAAGAGCCAAATAAAATGAAATAGAGATATTCCAAGGCTAGAACAATATGAATGTAGGGTTGGATAAAATCCCAACTAGAGGTTAGGTTAATTACACATTCTTACATAAATTTGGATGCACATATATAAATAGGTTTCACATACTAAAATAGGATCCACATACTTAAATAGTGCTCACATACCTTATTGGAGATTCATACCCATCATTATCACAGATTATATTGTATCCAAGATCATTTTACCTAATTACAAACATTTCACATGAATTAGCATTTATTAAGCATAAAGTATAAAGGAAATACCCATTTTAGACCTTATTCGAAAGCCACTGATTTAGGACTTAAAAACTAGGACCAAAACCTCACATAGGTTTCACTGATTAAGAAAACATGTCTTATTTCTCAATTTGGAGTTAAAATGAATTAATTATGATTTTTAGAACATTTAACATACTCAAAGTGGCATTCAAGGCAAACTTCAAAAAAGGAAATATAATTAGGACTTAAAACTAGAAATTCAGATTTTACGTGAAAAATCCTTTCCAACTACTATTTATTTGCATTTTTCTGAGCGAGGACCAATTTACTATGAATTAAGTAAACTAGACCAATCAGATTGCAAGAAAATGCCACATAGACTAAATCATTGAGCAAAGGAAAATATCCAAGTGAAAAAACTACCCTCGGTGTTAAAGAAGGAAAGGATGGGCACATGGGGACAAAACCATAAAAAGCCCATTGGTCATCTTCTTCCTCTCACGCGAGCCATGGTCGCAGAGGAGAAGCTTGCCCGATTGGGCATTTCCTCATTTCTTGACCAAATTAGACGTATAGGTACTCAAAATGAAGCCCAAGATGAGAGGAACTCACCGGTATGCTTTATTGGGATTCTTCTATCTCCAAGAAGCTAGAAAATGGGCCGTAATAACTAGCAGAAGGTAGAGGTGGTGGCGGCTAACGAGGGAGTTTCAGGCCAAATTAGCAACTAGAAAAGCTTGCAATGGAGCCGAAGGAGGTACGGAAGGTGGTATTTATATGTGAGGAACCTAAAAGAACTGGGATGATAGTGGAGGTGAGACGACATGGCCGACACCTTTGGACGTTTCAGCCACAGTGCACGGGAGCTGACGAGCCATGGCTCAAACTGAGCGGCTCGAGGAGACAAAGTCGAGGCGACTTAAATGAAATGGTCAAGAAACGAGGGAGAACGAAGTGGAGGAGACTAGACATCATCTCGGTCGGTGGGCTGGAGGTTGAAGAAGATACCAGATATGTGGGATCGAGATCTAATGGGGGCCGAGTGCTTGACACATGAAATCAATGCAATGAATACAATGTCGATTCATCTACTATAGTTAAACTATATGGGAACTTGTAAAAAGTATTCCGGGGGTCAAACAAAGTCCAAATGACCTCAAATTTTAACCATATATTTATGACAATACCTAGAACGATTCTGTGTATTTAATTTTTCATTTTACCCAATATAAGGCCCCTAATAAATTTATTTCCCAATAACATATATATTAGTGTATAAATTGAGTAAAATAATGTGAAGAGGCATTATGATAAATTTTTCTTGTTGTATTTTCGAGATAGGCCAACCAAGAGGCTTTCCCCACTCTATTAATTACATTTTTTAATTTTATTCACTCATAAGGAGAGAGAAGAATAAAGGGAGTTAATTATTCTCATAACTTAATTCAAATACACATTATTACTCATATCTTTAACCAAAAAGATATAAAATCTATAAATTAGCATTATCCACTTATATTCTCTCATTAAAGGCCACGTTGCATTATTAGTCCTCAATAATCACATTAAGTGGGTTTTTTGTACAAAACCCCTTACATTATCATGAAATGTGGTAAAATGTTGATTCCATCATCAAACTTTGCTCAATCTCAACATTGAGGCCAAAGAAGGCTCAAAAGGATGGGAAATTTACGAATAAGGTCCAAAAGGATTTGAAAGCAAATAAAAGCTCAAAAGCGGGTAAATTGCAAAAATGACCCTGAGATTCAGTCTGTTACATCACTCCACCCCTTAAAGAGGATTTCATCCCCGAAATCACAACAAGAGGGAAGAGAGAGGGTGAGTGTGCAACATACCAACATTAGGTAACTAGGTGTTACTTCAAATCTATGATACTTCACAAGCCCTATACATAATCCAAGTCTCACTAAGGTTTTCATCTTACATATAACCTTTTATCAAACCTAATATAATTAACATGTTTGGCTTATAAGCATAATCTCCATCATGAAAAAGCATCATCTTTATTATCCCATTACTTGTGCCATATTATTATCACATTGTTTTAACAAGGATTTTATCTCCACATTAGGTACCAAAACATAGGTATTTCCCTTATAAGGGTTTTAAACACAATTAGGGTTTACAAGGAAATTTCCACATTATTAATGCATTAGGTCACAAACTTAAATAACATGAATTCACTCCCCATTATCCTCATAAAACCATCATGTATAATTACCACAAATTATTTTGTAAGAAAAGATAATATTATCAAAAAATTATTAATTCTACAACAACTCCCAAAAATGTCGAATTAGTTTCTTAAAACTATATCACACTTGCCATCTAACCTTTCATTCTCATATTAATCATTTTTTCTCCATTATATGGATTATCCATATTTAACATCACATTAGGCATTTATGTGTATACATGTGGATCCAATTACTCATAATCATATTGGAGTCATTATATGTATTTTATTGACTAAGATGGGAAACATTAAATATAAATGAATTGATTCATCAACCAAGTTATCATAAGGTGATTAATGAGATGTATATTAGGGAACAAGGTGATATGCCTTAGATATGTTGATAACATGGTCTCCAATATGATAATTTGATTATAATCCACATATATGTTCCAAGTGTGTTAACTGATGATGACACCTATTGTCACTAAGGTATCATGAAGTCATCAAAGATATGTATGTATATGTTGTCAAGGCTAGATGATTACACATTAGGATTTGGGTCATCATGACCATTACATATTATGCATGTTAAGGATGCATTAGAACCATTTACTAACCATACTATTAGGGTGACATGGTCAACATTAAGGGTATCCACAATTAGTGATGAGTAATTCACTATCATGAGCATCTAGGATATGTTAGATGACTTATTATATATATATATATTCATTTGTATATAAATAAAGAAGATGAATTGTAATTATAATTTGTTTGCTCAACACTAAACATATGAATTTACTAATCTCTTATCTAAGGAGTTAGGGTTTCCAAAACATAGTAACTTGATTTTGAATGTATTAAGGGACTCCACCCCCTTAAAGAGGATTTCGTCCTCGAAATCAAAAACTCCAAAAATCTATCAAGGTATAAAAGCACTACTACTAAGGCCACTTTTCAAAAAGGGTTGAGGTAAAACTATGTATGAGATCCAACACTTAGTTGTTTTACTAAACCCCATTATAAACTTCAAGCCCAACATAGGGTAGGATACTCCCAACTTGGAAATCTAGGGATCTTATAAGGAAATTAAGGACACATAAGGGGATTCTACATGATTAACCAAGACATCATGTACTAGGTTCAAAAGGTTACTCAACAATAAGATAATTTGTCCAATGGAATGCAATTTTGGGACGGTCAATATATGCTCAGGCCAGGCCAGCATCATATGGATCTAGGAGTCCTCGTAAGCCAAGCTAGTGCTGCGGAGGAAAATATTGCCAGCCCCCAGACCCTGACCCTTTCTTGACAGCTTTTCTTTCAACTTATGTCCTAGTAGCAACCTAAAAGACTAATCACCAAAAAGTTGACAAATTATATTTCTAGTATGAAATTATTATGTCCTAAATCAATCTTTCATTGTTGGTCAACTCTAAGGTGAAAAGCTTGCTAAAGGGAAACTATATAAGGTAAGGGTTTCTAACTAGGAGACAAATTGAATTAGTCAAGACTCTGACTACCTTGATGCTCTGATACCATGCTGTAAAGAGCCGAGAACAACTCTCTACTAAAATAATCATGGTAAACAAAAACACCAATTGTGTAGCAGTGGAAGTTAAAACTTTGACTATTCAATTGTATAAAGAGTACTTTACAAAATTCCCAAAAGGGAGTACAACTTTATATAAACAACTGGATCTTAGTAGAGGAAGACTAAAACCAAATCAACTTGTCTCCAAACAAAAACAAATTCAATATAGGCAGCTATAGCTAGGTCCAAGCTAGAAGGTTGAACTCCATATCCCTAGCCTTAAGCTGGTTCAACATGCTTCAATTGCGCACTCTGATCCTATACCTGGGTGGTTGGGATCACCCAGTAAGAGAGAGGTAAAAGTATGTGTTAATCAAAAGGAATAAGGACAATTAATAAAGTGCAACATTGCATAATAAAATGATTCACAATACTTAGAGAGTCAAGAGTATGAGGCAAGTATGATAATTAAGATTTAAGAACTTCTGCCAAGATGCATCTACCACAATAATAAACAACAAGCATGAATGATATTTTGACAACAAATATTCTAATGCAGGGTGAGGCATGTACCGGACCTCAACCAAGAGGAGAGGGGAAAATGCACATCCCAAACCTCAAAAGTATATATAATATGGGGAGAAAATGCACATTCCCCAGGGAAAAATTACACATGCCCTCTATGGGTGGTTTGTACTCATGTACACTTCATTAGTTATTTGGTCAACAATTCCTCATGTTGAGTAAACCACTTGGCAGTATTGGAAATAACATTGCATCATAGAAAATGGGAATAAAACCCATTAAGTAAATCACATAAAAGAGCCAGCATTGGAAATAGCAAGATTCAAGTATTTCAAGTAAATGAACCATCATAGGCAGTAGAAGATTCAAATAAATAAAGAGCCAAATAAAAGGAATAGAGATATTCCAAGGCTAGCACAATATGAATGTAGGGTTGGATAAAAGCCCAACTGGAGGTTAGGCTAATTTCACATTCTTACATAAATTATAGTGCACATATATAAATAGGTTTCACATACTGAAAAAGGATCCACATACTTAAATAGGGCTCACATACCTTATTGGAGATTCATATCCATCATTATCACTGATTAGATTGTATCCAAGATCATTTTCCCAAATTACAAATATTTCACATGAATTAGCATTTATTAAGCATAAAGTAGAAAGGAAATACCCATTTTAGACCTTATTCGAAAACCACTGATTTAGGACGGAAAACTAGGACCAAAACCTCACATAGGTTTCACTGATTAAGAAAACATGTCTTATTTCTCAATTTGGAGTTAAAATGAATTAATTATGATTTTTAGAACGTTTAACATACTCAAAGTGGCATCCAAGGAAAACTTCGAAAAAGGAAATAGAATTAGGACTTAAAAACTAGAAATTCAGATTCTACATGAAAATTCCTTTCCAATGACTATTTATTTGCATTTTTCTGAGCAAGGACAATTTACTATGAATTAAGTAAATTGGACCAATCAGATTGTAAGAAAATGCCACATAGGCTAAATCGCACAAAGGCAAATATCCAAGAGATAAAACTACCCTCAGTGTTAATGGAGAAAAGGATGGGCGCGGGGACAAAACCGTACAAGGCCCATTGGTCATCTTCTTCCTCTCACGCGAGCCATGGCTGCGGAGGAGAAGCTTGCCCGATTGGGCATTTCTTTATTTCTTGACCAAATCGGACGTATAGGTACTCGAAACGAAGCCCGACGTGAGAAGAACTCACCGATATGCTTTATTGGGGTGGTTCTAACTCCAAGAAGATAGAAAAAGGACCGCAATAACTGGGAGAAGGTGGAGGTGGCGGTGTCTAACGAGGGAGTTTCGGGCCAAATTAGCAACTGGAAAAGCTTACAATGGGGTCAAAGGAGGTGCGGTAGGTGGTATTTATAGGTGAGGAACAGCAAAACACTGGGACAATGGTGGAGGTGAGAAGACATGGTCGGCGCCTTTGGACGTTTCTGCCATAGTGCACGGGAGCCGACGAGCCATGGCTCAAACTGAGCGGCTCGAGGAGACAAAGCCGACGTGACTTAAATCTCGCGAAATGGTCGAGAAATGAGGAAGAATGAAGTGGAGGATCCTAGGCGTCATCTTGGTCGGCGGGATGGAATTGAAGAAGATACCAGATCCATGGGATCGAGATCTAATGGGGGTCGGGTACGTGACACATGAAATCAATGCAATGAATACAATGTCGATTCATCTACTATAGTTCAACTATATGGGAACTTGTAAAAAGTATTTGGGATTCAAACAAAGTCCAAATGACCTCAAATTTTAACCATAGGTTTATGACAACACCTAGAACAATGTTGTGCATTTCATTTTTCGTTTTACCCAATATAAGACCCATAATAAATTTATTTCCCAATAACATATATATTAATGTATAAATTGAGTAAAATAATGTGAAGAGGCATTATGATCATTTTTCTTGTTGTATTTTCGAGATAGGCCAACCAAGAGGCTTTCCACACTCTATTAATTACATTTTATAATTTTATTCACTCATAAGGAGAGAGAACAATAAAGGGAGTTAATTATTCTCATAACTTAATTCAAATACACATCATTACTCATATCTTTAACCAAAAAGATATAAAAGCTCTAAATTAGCATTATCCACTTATATTCTCTCATTAAAGGCCACATTACATTATTAGTCCTCAATAATCACATTAAGTGGGTTATTTGTACAAAACCCCTTACATTATAATGAAATGTGGTAAAATATTGATTCCATTATAAAATTTTGCTCAATTTCAACATTGAGGCCAAAGAAGGCTCAAAAGGATGGGAAATTTATGAATAATGTCCAAAAGGATTAGAAAGAAAATAAAAGCTCAAAAGTGGGTAAATTGCAAAAAGGACCTTGAGATTTAGTCTGTTACAACTAGAGTTCTTGGTGGTCGGTGTGGACTATTTGTCAAGGCCAGAGATTTCCACTGCTCAGGAGGACGATTGTCAACCGCAGTCTGGGTCAAGTCTAGAAGCTGCACAGACGTCGTCAAAGACTAGGTGGTTGAAGACCGCACTAGCTGTGAGGTATTGTTGCTGAGCAAGCCTCAGGACTAGGTATATCTCGCTAAATCAACTTTCCTATTACATAGTTGTTGATGTCATCTGCTAGTTATGGGTTTGTGGTTAGATAAAAATTTTGTTTCCGCTACCTATTCTATCCCATAAAACCCAATAGTGGTATCAGAGTCACATCAACATACTATGTTTTAGGATTAATTGATATGATCAGATTTTGGTTTTTCACCATTTATTTATTGCATGGGATGTGAATACTTTAACCGGCTAATGTGCATATCCAATTAAACACCACGAATTCCTATATAATATATGATATGATATATATATATATATGCAATCAAATAGTTTTGATGGTGGATGTGTAGCGTGGTTATGGCCTATAAACCCCTATATGTGTGCATGGGTGGTTGTGGTTATTTGCATCTTGGTCTGTGTATCGAGTCCTTTCTTCTATTCCAGATGTAAATCGAGATAACTTGAGCCTTCTCTTCTACCTTTGCTCTCCCCTAATGTAACGAGGGGTTTCCCAAAGAGATATGTAAAAGTAGGATAGTTTTATTTCCTATTATGTTGAAGAACAGAGGGAACACAGATGAGCAGTTAAGGGACCGAGATGACTGGTGCAAGATAAGCAGTTGGTGGCCTGACCAGGAGCATGATGACTCAATGAACCGACCATCTGGAAGAGCCAGATGATCGGTTGGTGACAACCAACCAACCGGCCAGGAGGAGAGATGATCACTCATAGGATGAGTTGATCAACCTAGAACGTCCCAAGCATAGATCTTCATCAACAATAGGTTGCTGCATGTGATGTAGACCTAGATGACTGTAATTCCATGTGACTCAAGGAATTACAAATAGGATGGCCATAATAATTTCTTTTTTGCTTCACATGTTTTCTTGTGGGATATAGCATGTATATGTTACATACTATAATGTGGTGATTGAATATATATATGTACTTTTATAAAATCCCTAAAATAAAATATTAAAGTCTAAGATACCTTCCATAAGTGGCACACATGAAAAGCTTGATCGACCAAGTGTATGTTACACCAGAGTGTGGTGCACGATCTATCTTGTGGAAGTGTGATGGTAGACATGTAGGTTCTACCTAAGTAGGGTGCATGTTTATCGTGTCGGCTTTTGGATCAGACTTAACTGGTGATTCTTAAAGACTCTAAGCTCCAGAGGCATGGAGATGATCATGGTAAAGAGTTGTGTATGTCATCTATCCAAGAGTTTCATATGATGCAATTGGCATGATGGCCTACCTAAATAATCTAGTTATGGGCGATCAGCCAAAGCTGACTCATAATTTGATGAAATATGGATCTTGGCCACTAGCAGGTTGTACACTGCAATCTTCGGAATTGATACATGAGGGTTATCAATTTGATCAAAATATTGGGAGTGATAATTAATTAAAGACCTAATTAATATCATCAACTTTATCAAATCAAACAAATCAAAAATGTTTTGAAATATTGCAAAATTCTTTTGTAGAATCCAAATGGCAAACACAAATACATTATCGTTGTGATCAGTTCATAAATGGGATAAACTTTAAATTTGGTCTAGGACAAAAGAGAAGTGTTCTCAATAGCGAGTATAAACTCTAAAGTCCTTGAAAGACCAGAGCCAGTAGAACCACTCGAAATGCACCTAAGGCTAAAATTGGATGCTTACTTGAAGTATGCCAATGATGCCTAAGACATCAAGAACCTTATACTGAGCTATATGAACTATGAGTTGCATAAATAGATTGAAGCATGGACATTCTTGAGATGGTTATACATCTTAAGAATCATGTAAAGTGTGAAAGGTATAATGTCTTCAAAGCGATATTTGAGTATAATCAGATAGATGGAGATCAAGTATAGTCTCATATGCTCAAAATGATTGTGCATATAGATTAACTGTGATTTCTTATAGGTCAAGATTTGACCAAACATATGATTCTATAAATCGTTCTGTGAACCAAATAGCCAGTTTATCAAATGTTGAGAAACTTGGCCAAACCATTGTCTAAAGTGTTTGGCATATTGATGCCAAAGCATGAATGAAGAAAGGACAAAACCTATGATAATGATCAGCAGAGTGAAGTCCATAGACTAAATAAAGGTCAAGAAATGTTCAAAAGCCAAGCTTAGGTCCAAGTCTTTATCACACAAGATCAGGAAAGGAGAAAGAAGGAAAGGGAAATAACTTCTTTATATAGGATCTCAGGAAGGTGAAAGAGAGATAGAGATCTCTACTTCAGGACCTAAGAAGAAGTAAGCTAGAAACTATGAAGAGCAAGAGTTGCTACCATTACATTTACAATATGACATTCATGGGCATATAATAGAATTAGTGAATTGCTATTATACATCTACTATCAATGAAATCGTCATACATCTTGTATGGACAAGAGTGTAATGAACTGATGTTTCATTTCAAAGGAAATGATCTTTGTTGGCAATGCCTATGTATCATCAGCTATACTTGATAGTTAAAGAGACAAATGTGTGTGACACATGTAATGAATGACATGATAACTCAAACTTGAATACCTATAACATAGTCAACTGTAGTGCATAAATGAGAATTGCATTCCTAGAAATCCATATGATGGTTATCTAGACTCATCTTGGTTTTTGAACAAATAGAGACATGCTAATCTCATTAATTGTGCAATATGACAAAGGTTCTTCACTAGATGTAGTGGGAGAATGATTATTCTATTAAGGATTATACATATTGATGTATAAAGACCTTTTAGAATAAATGCTAAAGGTAATCAATAGTACTTCAATATATTTACTGATAGCCTCAGTTGATATGGTAGTTTGTATTTGATAAATACAAGCATGAATCTCTTGAAGTGTTCAAGGAGATCATAAATGAAGTACATTACAAACTTGGTATAAGTATTAAATTTTGATATGATGAATATGGAAATACTTTGAACCAAGAGTTTGAGAACTTTCTAGAATATCATGATAATGTATCACAATGGACTCCACCTAAAACACAATGATAGTGTATCATGAGAAGTGTATTAGAAAAAAAGAATCACACCTTGATAAGTCAAAGTGTGAATACCAGCATAACTTCAAATTTCCTTTTGGGAACATGCTTAACACTAAAACAATGTACCGTTAGCTCAAAAGACACCATATGAGATATGGAATGGGAAGTGTCCCAATATGTCTTTATAAAGATTAGGTTTAAAAGCCTAAATAAGAAAATTGTTTCTGAAAAGGTTTTGTCCACAAATAGAGTAAATGTTATTTTGTTGAATACTACTTTGATATCCAAATCCAATAACAAAGGTGTTTTGGATGGCTACATTCCTAGAGGAGAACCTAGTCTAAAGGAATCAGTGGGAGAGAAAAGTAGAACTTGAAATGTTCGAGACAAACAAGAAAAACATTGAACTTAAAGAGGTACAATGGGAATAAAGAGAATAACAAAATGTTGTGGAATCTCAAAGTTCCTTAAGTAACACATAGAACTCATGGTTTTGGTAGAACATGCCTAGAGCTTGAATGATATATGATATCTTATAGACAAGAAGGCAGTGAGTTGATCATATGATGAGTCCACAATCTACCTAGAAGCTATTGAGAGCTAAAAACTGAGATATGGCTTGAAATAATGAATTCCATGATGGGCTCCATGTACATCAACCAAGTATGACCTTGGTTGATCCACCTGAAGGGGTAAAACCCATAGGTACTTTTGAGTCTTCCAGAAGAAGACTGACATGGAGGGTAATTTGGTTGAAAAGAGTTTCTAACAAGTTCAAGGTGTTGAACATGATGAAATCTTTTCAGTAGTTACCAAGGATAAATTCATCACGATAATGCTTGCTATTGAAGCTTAATGGAAATAAAGTCCATGAAGTTGCATAGATCAATCTTTGGATTGAAGCAGTCACCTCAGAACTTGGATCTTCTATTTGACAATATAGTCAAGAGTTTGACTTGAGTCAAGATAAAGAAGTAATGTGTGATTACAAGAATTTAGTGGGAGCATATGTATATTCCACATACTGATGGGGAATAACATCCTTATACTGCAAATATTAAAACCTAGAAACAAAGTACATTCTAAAGTTTTAAAAGAAGCATCCTGGGTGATAGGAATCAAGATCTATAGAGACAGATCAAGAGAGCTTCTTGACCTAAGAAAGAGAACATACATCGACAAGATGCTGAAAGGGTTCAATATGATGAGAGAAAACTTGTCCATGTTCCATGGAGTTAGTCTCTCAAGAGAAAAGTCTCCTAATGCTTATGAAGAATAAGTAATACATGGATAGATGTCATATACATTTGCAATTAGACCTATCACGTATGAACTCATCTCGTTGTCTTGTATGTTTTGGACATGATAAGAAAATATGAACTAATTATCTTATATGTATTGGACATGACGAGAATATATGAACTCATCATCTTGTATTTATTGGACATGACAAGAAGATATGGTCTCTAGTTATTTCATATGTATTGGACATGACGAATGGATATTTGTCAAACTCCAGTAAGAATTACTGGAATACCATGAAGGACAACTTTATGAAATTGTGAAGTACTAAAAGGATTAGTTCTTTAATTATTGTAATAAGGAAGAGTTGGGTGTAAAGAGTTACACTGATGCAAGCTTCCGAAATAAAAAAAAATGTTGTTTGACCTTGGAATAAGAATTGTTACTTGGAATTGTTCCAAACATAAGACAATTGATTAATTCTATAATAAGAAGTCAAGTAACTTAGTGTTATGAACAATGTAAAGGATATTGTATGGATCTAGAAGTTCATAAGGATGAACTTATGGGAGGTTCTGACCATTAGTGAATTAGTAGTAATATTGTGACAACAATGGAGCTATTGGTTAGGAAAAGAAATTTCAGATATCATACTACGACACTTCCATCTCATAGGAGTTGGTGTACCATGAGGGGATGTGAAACATGCAATATACACTTGAAGCAAATGTTGCTTACCCTCTATAAAAGCAATTGTGCAGAAGAAATATGATGGGCATGTTAAGATCACTTGGAATATGATTCGTGGGTGATTGGCTCTAAGTGCAAGTAGGAGTCTGTTGGTATAGTATGTCTAGAGAGACAATCATATGATGATTGCAATGAGGCATGTGATACTTGATTTGATAATAATAAAGGCAATTTCCGTCTATATGTTTTAATCTATTTTGAGATAATGATATAACATGTTAGATGTCTAAAGAATCATATTACTCAATGACGTATGTCTTAAGGTTAAGGACCTGAACAATGAGATCATGTAGATGTTAAGAGTATACATTCTTGTTATGTCCCTAGTCGGTTGTTATTGTATAAATAACCATAGACATCAATAACACAAAAGACTAGAGTGTGTGTTGGTTGATGACATAATCTCATCAGTCATGATATATGATATCAAACCAAGCACACAGATACATGTTAGAGAACATTGTATTGGACAGACCACAAAGCATCATCGTACCGAGATCATGGGCCCCTCTGATTTCTCTGAATCAAGGAGCAAAATCATCGAAAGAGACAAAGGGATTCTTTAGGTTAGGTATACCTACCGCGCACATGTTTCTTCCAATCCCAAACCGAAATCGGTTTTTTGATAGAGTGGTTTTCTCCGCCCCTTGATCATCCGAGAGGAATGGAAGTGGAAAAAGAGCAAAGGACATAGAAGCAGGCCAACAAGTGGATTGACTATTTTCCAATCTATTTTATGGCGACTCAAAACAATTTGATATTCCTTCTACTTTGGACAACATAAGTTGACATATTTGAATAATACAAGGACAGATAAGTGGGGCGACGTTCCCCCTTTGATATCTCCCAACCTAATTTATTCAGAGGTGGTCTTTCAACCGCCTACTCTTTTGATGAAGGGTGCACTACACTACAAGACAATCGGTATTATAATGGACAGGATCAAATGGGGGATTTTGTCGATATTGAGTCGACTATAAACTACTCATCTTGCTTTGAACCGTTGTTGTGTATGGGAAAGAGGGGTTGGTGAGAGTGATGCATGGAAACCACACTTGGTTAGTCAGGATCATCTCTTATAGTATTGGTGGTGACTGTGGTTCTTAGACCTAAAATCACTACACTCATCACATGTGGTTGGGTACACTTTGACATCATCTAACGCAGTCCTAAAACTTAGGTTGTTATAACGGTGATGATTGAGTGACTTTGACACATGGGGACTTGAATGTGAGTGATAGATATGAAATTTGTCCCTCCTAAGGGAGTGTGATAACCTGGCCACTTGAGGAGTGAGATAGAGAAATGCATGGCCATGCACATGTAAGTCAATACGTGATATTGAGCTTACATATATTTCAAACCATCTACTATGAGTCAAGAAACATAGATTGAACATTTGTAGAGGATGACAAGTATGTGCCTCGAGTTTAATCTGGATATCAGCGACAAAGGAACAATTCATTCACTGTAACACCAATTACAGATTGTAGGTTGAAAGTTGTTCTTCAACTTTCCTCTTCACTTGGGTAGCACTGATTTGTGACTAGGCACCACTCTTTGCTTGTGATGTCATAAGTTAGTTATGGACATTCACTGTCAACATGCAATGGAACCTATAGGGTCACACACATAGGATCAACCTAGAAGAGGAGTTTATCCATGAATGATGTTTATATTGATTACTAAAGTGTTTAGGTACTCGATTAAACATTTAATCAATAGACTTGACTTAGAATCATCAAGTTCAAGTGTTGAACCAACTGATTAGAGTTTCAGATTGATTGAGAACTACATTGACTGAATTCTGCACAAACTGGACCACGAACCGACCGGTTTACTAGGAGAACCGATCGACTCATGGTCAGTGAGACAATTGGTTCACACTGGTGAACTAATCGGTTCACTTGGACCAAACAAGCATATGTTGGTTTCCCAGTTTGTGAAAAAGATCCGCATTTCACTTGTTCAATTCAATTGGGACAAGAATTAATCTTTGCATTAATTAGAAACAAACAAGAAAAGTTAATTGCAGGCAAGTCTGGGAAGTGAAATGACCGGTTCACTTAGTGAACTGATCGGCTCACCTGTCTAAATGACCAGTTTAGTTATGAACCGATCGGCTCACCAGCCCAAATGACCGGTTCATTTATGAAATGATCGGTTTTCCTTTCGCAGTACAATCAATTTGTGGAAAAATCCAGACCCTTCTACTCCCGCATATATTGGGAACGTTGACCCTTCCCTCTACTATAAGTGGAGGGGTACAGGGGGATTCTCAAAACACACAACTTAGAACATCAGTTGATCTGCAAAGTTTTTGTCCTCTCTGGTTGTGGTAACCAAGAGAGCCCAAGCAAGTTCTATCCGACCAGGGAGGAACAACGAGGGAAAGACAATTGTAGAAAAGCAATTGGTAGTGGGAGAGTGTGTCAGTGACTAGTACATTGACAGAGGGGGATGACTCCTTCTAGTTTGTACTACAGGATGACTAGAGTTCTTGGTAGTTTGTGTGGACTATCTATAGAGATGAAGAATTTCTTCTGCTCAGGAGGATGACTGTCAACTGATGTCTCGGTCAAGACCAGGAGTTGCACAAGCAGCGTCTAAGACTAGGTGGTTGAAGACGGCACTATTGTTTAGGTATTGTCACTAAGCAAGCCTCAAGACCAGGTATATCTTGCTAAACCATCTTTCCTATTGCATTGTTGTTGATGTGATCTGCTGGTTATAAGTTTGTGGCTAGATAAAATTATTATTTCCGCTGCCTGTTCTGTCCCACAAAACCCAATAGATATAAGAATGGATGATCTTATCTAAGTTATACCTCTAATGATAGAATTTTCTTTATATGAGGCCAATCTAATTTTGAAGATTATAAACAAAGTCTTGATGATAAAAGTGCATTCCCTTTTCTTGCTTAAGATGAGCTAAGTTAAGACAAGGTTGAATATGCATGAGCCTCAAGCTCTTTTACAAGGAGGACCTCTAGTGTTAAGATGAGATAAGTGGTGAACTCTAGAGAGAGTGAGATCATAGGGAGAAGGTCATATGAACTAATCTCCAATAAATGAAATATATGAGATATATGTTAAACAATCCTTCCTAGGATAGATTATTCCTTATTTGATGACTTAAGTCCTTATGCATGATTCATATTGTTGATATAAGTCCTAAATGTGAGAGTTGGGTATGATGATGGGTAAAAAAACTCATAATGAGAAGGTCAATCCTTTTGATTGAGTTTCGTCCTAGCTTGAGTGACAGATTTTTGTGATTCTCATTATTAGTTGCAAGTGAGGTGATATATGAACTCTGGTTCTGAGAGTAAAATGCCTTGTGCATAAGATACTCATAAATTTTGTTCCTTCCACTTCTCTTTTTTAATATTTGATATTAGAAACCTCACTTGATCTATAGATGATTTATATATGAGGAGTCACATATATGATCCTGACCTATTCTATATTCCCTTCATATATCATACATGTAATATCCAAGTTTGAAATCATGATAAGATTGCATTAATATATTCTCTTTTCATTCATATCATACATGAAAGATACATATTTGATCTTGAAAGCAATATATATTTGGATCATCGATTACATGATCACAAAATATAGTTCTTAACCTCAAAAATTCTGACTATAAGCTTATAATTTGATAACAACTCTCACAGAATAGGGTGAAATCCTAATATACAAAAATAAATGTATTACTTCCCTCTAATGTTACAATCATAGTATGTGTTGATCATAAAACACACTAATGAAATCAAATGTAAAAATTCTAGTAACAAATGAAGTGAAAACTTGACAACACCTTGCAAGGTTTAATGGGGTGAAAGATGAAATCTTGATAACGCCTTCTCAACTTCATATGTATGAATAAAACCCTACTGTAGAGGGAGATAGGTAATGTAAATCCTAAAATAACATAAGGTCATGTTATGACTAAGACATAAAATGATGCTTCAACGTATATAAGGTGGGGAGGGTACACCCTAGATGCTCTAAATCCTAAGATGACAACTTAGAGTTCCTTAAGAATCATGATAACCTTGACACTTGCAAGTGGTGGCCTAAAGGGTTCTAAAAAAATAATGATGTCATCTTAAGTATGAGTCTAGTTTAATTTTTAGGATAAAATAACTTTTAAAGTGGGGTGAATGTGATGATCTTGATTTTAGGGTTTTTATGCCTACTATATTACTATAGGACCATGCATTTTATGTAGATCATTGATACATATTTAAAAATTGGTACCACAATCATGAATTCTTTCATCGAAATTAGGAAATTAGAGATACAACACAAGATCATGACACATGTTTGAGTTCAAGTATGATTACTATCTCTTGTCAATGGATTAGAGAATTTATAAACATTAAACATCTATTTTAGGGATCAACAATGGAGTTTGGGTGCCAAATTGGTATACAAGGTGGACTAGACTAAGGATAATCTTGGGTTAAAATCTCAGAGTCAGAGCATGCTCCCGCAATAAGTTATTGAGGTTTAAATTTCATAAAATTGTTGATATATGTTTGAGTTGGATAATATCATTGATGTAACGGACTTAGTTGTATCATGCGACCTGCAAAATTGGGGAGTGTATTGGTGTATGTGTGGTCATTTTCAGCCAATGGTGCATCAGTTGGATGAGTGGATGTATGGTACCTTGCGCGCTATGTATCAACGAAGGTTGAACAGGTCCTAGGTCATCCACGACCTTCGAAAATAGAGGAACACAGCCCAGACAAGGTGCCCCTAGATCTGATGAGCATGGGAGTAGTCAAGAGAATTTTGTTTCCATGGCCTTCAAAACAATTCAAACAGACTATCACTTCCCTCACCCCTCTCAGTGGATGTATGAGGGAGAAAGATATCCCCTCTCTCATAGTGGCTCTAGACTTCTAGCAGGTGGGAGACCCAAATCGGGAAGCTATCTTTGTGGCACCCACCCCAATCCGACGATGCCATTAGCTTCATGACCAGTCAAGAAGACTTTGGAGCTTATTAGTGGCGTGAAGGAGAATAGAAGGCATAAACTTACTTCTAGGAGTACGCACTACCAAATCTATTGAGGAGTTGAAAGTAGTAGAGACATGGTGCTACCCACACTGCATAAACCTACCACATGGATCCCTTCCTCTACAACGGTGTGATGCCCCACTGAGATCACAACAGATGGGTCGAGGTTCAATTGTTGGATGGAGCCTGACGCCTTCCTACATAAGTCGATCGTAGAACTCTACACTCACAACATGGGCCACCTACAAACTGCCCAACCATGAAGGTAGAATATAGACCTCATCATCTTGTGGCTCCAATAATGGAAGATGGGTCTAGACCAGACGCTGGTCTCAATTGGTGCCCCTCCCTCAATCTTTGTTGAGAAGACGCCTGTAGGTGCCTTACATGGAAGCTTTTTTATGAGGTTCTGGAGGTGTCCATGAATCTTCTAGGTGCCTCTGTACACCATGGAAGTCGATCATGTGCATCCCTTCGATCACTGGAAATCAACCCTTCAGCGGCCAAGACTACAGAATAGAGAAGAAGCATTGTGTGAGCGAGAGAAGGGAATAATCGAGAGTAAAGCCCACCAATGTTAGATCTAGTCAGACCGGATAAATTTTTGATTGTAAACTAGGTTTGCTCATTCTAAAAGATAGTTGGATCAGGCACTAATGAGTAGAGGGTTGTGGGCCTCTCTATCAGCTTACATGGCTCCTATCCAACACCCAATTTAGAGATCCAACGATTGGAGAATTACACAACAAGATGATGACAAGATTAATTAGATGACCATGGATTTATAAGAAATCTATAGACTCTGGTATGTGGCTTTAACTAAGTATATGACTAAGTTTTCTTGTGTGAAGTAGTGATGATGTATTTCTTGTTCTTATTTAGGAATATTGTTTGGACGTGCTATGATTATAGTAATCTTCACCATCTCACTAAGAATAAAAAAGGAATATGGATGCTTTGTAGCTATTAAGTGTTTATGTTCTCCCTATCTCTCCCCTCTCTCTAATTAAAAGTTTGGCATGTCCTAATAGCCTATGGGTTGGGGATCCCCATATCTCAAGGGGTGGGGAAAATGAAGTGTGACACCACTTATGTAATGACCACATTTGTGCTTAATTGGTAAACTAGGGTTTACCTGAATGATTACATGCTTGATTAGATTGAACATCATTTAGAATTGATTAATAATAGTAAATCAATTGTGATGTTTCAAACCTAAGAAGAAACTCTAACTATGATTTTAGTTTGAAGAATTAGGGTTTGAGAAATGTAAACCCTAACTGGCAAAAATTAGGGTTTTGATAGTACATGAATATGGAATTTGATCCGGATAGTTGTGTGGTAAATGATTTTTCGTATTTTCTACCAATTTTGTATTTAATTAAATTTTGGATATGATATGGAGAACTCAATCATGAATATTGGAGAAAAAATTCCGAATATTTGAGTGTTCTTTGAATGTGGTTCTCAGTCGAAATATACTTCAACCAAAATGTTGATAGAGTGTTTTTCAGTAGTGTAGTGTTTTATTTTTAATTACTTATTGGTAACACCAAATGATATGAAATGTTAACTGGCATCTGAAACTCAATCATAAACAACATGTAAAATTATCATAATTTTTGGATGCATTTAGACCTTATCAGTAGACGAATTACAGTACTATTTTTATGACAAAAAAATCAGCTGAAATAAGAGAAAGTATAGTGAGGGGTCAATGTGCAATTAACCCAAGCAGCTCAATTTCTCTATATGGTCAACCTAACACACAAGGAGCTCTCATAATTCGTGATTCAATCCAGAGAAACAAAGTCCTAGAGAGAGAGTGTTACGACCCCACCTCCCGGTAACCCCCAATTAAGGGAGACCAAGAGGTTGAAGCCGCACCCATTAATCCCGGATCAAAGGTTCGACATATAACCATAAATAATTATTAAATTCTAACAGACTATACTGAAAATGGTAATAAATTTTTTCTTTGCATACCTTTGAAAAGTTTGGAATAGCTAAACTTCTAACCTCAGCTGAACTATTCTAACTAATTCCTCCTTGTTCTTTAATTCTTGAATTCACAAGGTGTAGCTTTACTGTTTGTTCTTTTCATTGTACCTAAAACGCTGACAAACAAAACGTCGGTAAGCCAAAGCTGGCATGTGGAGGAGACAGATAATGTTCAACTATGTTAACAATATAATCATTCAATTAATCATTTAACAATCAAGATTACATTTTAAACCATATAACTCAATCCGTACATATTCTCGAACTCTGGGTTGTCCCTGCAGTGGACATGGACATCACCTCTCTTTTAGGTAATAGAGTCGCATGGCACTATCCGAAGATAGCCCAATATCTAACTCATTATGACTTGATGGTCCTACCTCCTTGGTAGCCATGTACTAAGTCAACCATAGACCTGATGGACCTACCCAATAGGTAGCCATGTACTAGGTCATCCATAGACCTGATGGACCTACCCAATAGGTAGCCATGTACTAGGTCTTTCTCTAACCTGATGGACCTACCCAATAGGTAGCCATGTACTAGATTAGCTATTATGCCACAGAGAGAACCAGGATCTGAGTTTATAGGCATATACATTAAGTGATAGTCATAGTCACTTTATAATTGCAGTATGAACATCCAAGCAGTTTAGTTGCATTCAATGCGATTAAACGTCCGAGAAACCATCGGAAAACTAAACGGTTATTCATAAGTAACCACATACCTGTTCAGAGCAACTTGAAGTCCAAATATTTAATACTTAGGAACAATCAATCAAGCAATCATCAATATCCTAAAATTAATGCATAACATCCAAGTGTCATTGTTTTATCCCAAACTTCCTCAAGATCTACTTGGATTCCACTTTAAGATTTCTAAGTCATCCTTTAGGGTTTCATCTTTCACTATTCATTTATTACTATTGATGTTTGTTTAGTCCACAAACCCTAATTTCAACATCATAGATACCATCAAAAGTCAATTAAGTCCAAAATGTCTCTTTTACACTAAAACTACTATCTTTATCATTTTAGGTCATTTCAAGATCATTCATGTTCAAGTTTCTTTGAATTGACAACTCAACAAAGAATTATAGTTCGATTCTTCAGGAACCCTAAAAATTCCACATTAATGATCTTTTATACTCAAATTGGATTTATAACAACATAGCATTGTCTTATTCATGGGTTTGCACAATTAAAATCATTAAAAGACATATCCTCCTAAATTAGGGTTCCTAAGCCCATTAATGCACACTTAGGTATATGAAACCCTAATTTAAGCCAATTATGTACAATTAAAACCATTAGAATTCATATCAACATAAATTAGGGTTTCTAATCCCATTAAGGCATATTCATGTACATAGAACCCTAAATTAAACCAACTATATAAAAATATCATCTTTTAAAATCCTATTTTCACTTTTATTAACAACAGGTTAATATCAGCTTGAATTATCCATCTATCATCAAATCTAAGGGTTTTTCCTTAGTTAAATAATTAAAGATAATAACTTCATGTACTTTTCCAATTTCAAGCATATAAACTCTAAATTAGGCTAATCATGTGCAAAGTTCTTCCTTTTTGAACTCAATGTTCCTTTTTACATTTAACAGATTAATATCAACTCTAAAGATCAATTAAACCCTATTAAACACATTAATCATATCAAAATAGGGTTTCTTAATCTTTAATAAATCAAAGATGATAATTTACACTACTTTTCGAACTATGATCAGATTCAGACTAAAAAACTATTTTTATTGAATTCCTTGTGTTCTACTGATCAAAATTCATATATAACTTATCTAAATCGGAGTTACGAATCTTTAATTACGAATTTAACAAAATTTCACTCACCAGGCCAATCAAGACGCGCCACGTCACCTCTATTCCCATGCACGTAGCGATCAGGAAACATTTCGAATTGTCGCTTTTGCCCCTGGTTAAGTCGGACCGCTCTTTATCTTGTGGAGGGTAGAACCGTCCAATGCCATTCTACCCTTCTTCTTCCTTGGGCCGACGGCCTGCTGCCGCCCTAGCGGCCACAGCTGCACGTCGCAGGCTGCCTCCCCGCCACCTCAGTGCCCTGAACAGGACGAAACTCCCTCCTCTACCTCTGCCTTCCCTCCTCACAGGCAAAGGAGCCTCTGATCCACGGCCAAGGTGGACGTGATCTGCCGCGCAAGTCCTGTGCTTACAAGCGCCGGTTGCAGCAATGCGGCCGCCCTGGCGAGCTGTCTAGGGTACAAAAACTCCGGCTAGGTCATCCTATGACCTCGGCGCACCTCCAGCTCCCCTCCTAGGCTTCTCTATGTACCAGGGTTGCAACATCTTCCTTTACTAGGGTTTGCTTGCCATGACCAAGAAGAAGAAGAAAAATAGGAGAGAGAGGCGCATGGGGTCCTTCTTGAACTCGCCCCTGGGCTCTACCCCTTTTATAGGGGTGGAAAACAAAGCCCTAGATTGTCTTATTCACAACTCAAAAGTCCTTTTCCAAGTAGGAAGTCAAAACCCTCTAATAGAGGTAATATCCTCTCTCTTCTTTATCCATGATTATTTTCTATTATATGGATATTAAGAATTTGAAATTCCTTCTTTCATTTTCTTGTACTTTCCCTTTTTATTTATTGGTCACGAATTTCTATTCTCTTTTAGTAGGAATTACTTCCTTTTTAATAATTCCACCAAAAACATTAATAAAGTACCATATTATCTTTTATTTTGCAAGTTTTGGTATTTTCTCTTTCCATTTCCTTCATTGGGGCTTCTTGTACCCCAAGAAACTCTATTATTTCGAAATTACTTTCTAAGGATACTTATTATCCTTCTAGATGCATCATTATGCATGATTTCACATTATCTTATTTATTTCTCATTTAAATATTCCTTTTTGAGGATTTATTTTTATTTCTCTTTTATTTTCCTCATTGGCATTTCTTTTATCATTAGAAATCTCATGGATACGAAATTCCACAATGTATCACCTAATTATACCTTTTCCCACTTATTTCCAACATTTTCACATTATTTCCAATTTCTTTCTCTAATAAAGAAATGCATAATTAATCTTTTCTTTTTCTTATTGCTTTTCTTTGCAACTTTAGACTCCTTGGAACCCAAGGAATCCAAGAGGCACGAAATCCCTCTTTGGATTTGCCTTCTAGAGGTTTCTACATATTTCTTTTCTTCAGAATTCAATTATCCATTTACTAATTGAATTTCCTTGTTATTGGGCCCAATAGCCAATAAAGCCCACAAATCAGACAACAAGGCTATTTTAAACAAAATCCAATTATTCAAAACAAATCACATCATTATTTGTTCAATTATCCTTAATATGAGAAATTGCATTTCTCACCAATTGAACCCAAAAATTGGGGTTATAACATCCTTCCCCTCTTATAGGAATTTTGTCCTCAAAATTCAAACAAGCAAACAAACAATTCAGGATAAGACTTTTCCATGTCCATCATTGGCCCCTATGTGGCTTTTCCGTACTCATGGCGCTTCCACAGAACCTTTATCATCACTTATTCTTTTCCCCGAGTTCTTTCACTCTGGCGTCTATAAACTACACACGTGACTCAGGTCATTTCAGCCTCCCTTGGGGCTCACTAGGTTCATTGCTCAGCACATGGTCGGGTACCTCACATAGTGCTCTAAATTGGACACATGGAAAACATCTCCCATTACTCTATCCTGAGGGGTAGGGTCACACCTAACCTTCTCCACCCATCCATCTCTAATGGACCCATGTATCGGGGACTCAGCTCTCTTAATTATAACTTAGAGGGGTCGGATTTTCATGTCACATTTTATCCCACAGTAACTTGTATGTCAGTCTACTTTGCATCTGCTCATGACTCTTATCGTCTCTAGGCTCCTTTCAGCCCTTGCACAATCAAAGTGACTTCATCTACACGCACTGTTGTTATAACCCCAATTTTTTGGGTTCAAGTGGTGAGAAATGTAATTTCTCATATTAAAGATATTTGAACAAATAATCATATATTTGGTTGAGAATAATTGGATTTCGTTAAAATAGCCTTTTTGTATGATTTGTGGGCTTTATTGGCTATTGGGCCCAATAAAAGGAAAATAACAAAGGAAATTCAATTAGTAAATGGATAATTGAATTTTAAGAAAAGAAATATGTGGAAACCTCTAGAAGGCAAATCCAAAGGGGATTTCGTGCCTCTTGGGTTCCTTGGACTCCAAGGAGTACAAGTTGCATAAATAAAGCAATGAGAAAAGAAAAAGATTAATTATGTATTCCTTTATTAGAGAAAGAAATTGGAAATAATGTGAAAATGTTGGAAATAAGTGGGAAAGAGGTATAAGTAGGTGATCCATTGTGGAATTTCGTGTCCATGAGATTTCTAATGATAAAAGGAATGTCAATGAGGAAAATAAAAGAGAAATAAAAGAAATCCTCTAAAAGGAATATTTAAATGAGAAATAAACAAGATAATGTGAAGTAAGGCATAAAGATGAATCTAGAAGGATAATAAATATCCTTAGAAAAAGATTTCGAAATAATGGAATAAATTGGGATCCAAGGAGTCCCAATAAAGAGGAAAGAAAGAGAAAATACTAAAAAGGCAAAATAAGAGGATAATATAATGCATTATTAAGGAATTAGGAGGTTTTGTTAAAAAGAAAATAATTTCTATTAAAGGAAATAGAAATTTTGTGCTTATGGAATAAAAATCAAGCATAAGAGAGAGAAATATAAAGGATTTTCGAAATCCTAGTCGTTAAAGAAAAGGAATATCAAAAAGGATTAGGAAGAGAGAGAAGGAATATTTCTCTTTGAAGGAATAAGGTTCCTTTTTGGGAAACGGACTCTTTGAGTCAAGGATAGCCGACCTAGGGCTTCTTTACCTATCCTTGTATAAAAGTAGACCCTCTGGGTCGAGTCCAGGAGCCCCCGCACACCACCTTATCTTCTTCTTCCATAATCTCGTCCTTAAACCCTAGCTAGGAGGGGCTACGTGATTGCGAAGTCATGAAGCGGCCATAGTAGATTACAATGATCGCTGGATGTCCCAGGAGGTCAGAGAGTCGCATGGCCATCGTGGCTAAACCAAAACCGAAGTGCAGCGACCACCGGAGGTCTGCAACAGGGCCGTGGATTTCATACCTGGCCCACGCAAACTAGGCACCTTGGCCGAGGGATCTCGACGGCCCTGAGTGCGCAAGGGTAGGGCGGAGGTCGAGGCACCCTTCCTGATGCTCATCGGGGCTAGTAGGGGAGAGGGGAAGCCGCGCCTAGGGCTTCTGGCGCGCGCAGCTCGTCCGTCTGGAGCTTGAAGATGACAGAAGGGCGTTGGACCGTTCTGCCCCTTCGCGGGCTGAAGGGCGTATTGGTTGAGTGGAGGGTATAATCGTAATTCAATTCTAATTCCAAACAGCAACGTTGCATGGAGAATGAGCGACGTGGCGCGCTCTGATTGGCCGGGAAGGTATTTCCTTTATTAATTCATAGTTAAAGATTCGTAACTCTGATTACAACAAGTTATATATGAAAGTTGATCCTCAGAACGAGAGGAACCCAAATAAATTATGATTGAAGCCTGATTCCTTATGAAATTCGAAAAATAATGGAAGATATCAACTTTAGTGTGTTAATTGTTTAAAGAACCCTATGTTGGTATGACTAAAGTGATTATTAAGGTTTAATTAATGATTAAAGTTGATATTAGCCTGTTAATGATAAAAATGGATATTTGGAAGAAAAAGGATGGACTTGGCATATAATTAGTTAGTTTAGAGGTTATATGCTTGAAATTGGAAAAGTACATAAAGATATCATCTTTAATGATTTAACCCTTAGGTTTGCTGTTAGATGGATAATTCAATATGATATTAACCTGTTGTTCATAAAAGTGAAAATAGGATTTTAAAAGATGATCTTTTTATATAGTTGGTTTAATTTAGGGTTCTATGTACATGAATATGCCTTAATGGGATTAGAAACCCTAATTTATGTTGATATGAATTCTAATGGTTTTAATTGTATAAATCGACGAATAAAATAGAATTATGACGATTCGAAGATAAATTGAGTACCAAAGATCTTAATGTTGATAATGTGTATTAGATGTAATGAGTAGTCTAATATGCTTAAGAAGATAATTAGGGTTTAACCTAGTATGCAAAAGTGAGATTGTAATCTTATAAATCATAATATGATGGAATTAGGGTTCGTAGCCCTAATCCTTAGACCAAACAAGAAATAACCCTAAACCCTAGTTTAGGAGCACATCTAGATCTGAGTAATGTAATGTGAATACATGGTGACACATATGTAGTATACATGTTTCAGATATTGTTGATTATATGCTTGGTTACTTGGATGTTTGGATGCACTCATAAAGTCTATGATGTTTGGCATGGTTTCTACAAGGAATAAGGTATGTGGTTACTTATGGTTAACCGTTTAGGTTTTCCGAAGTTTTCCGAATGTTTAATCGCATTGAATGCAACTAAACAGTTTGGATGTTTATTTCTGCCATGCAAAGTATAAAGTGACTATGACTATCACTTAATGTATATGCCATCTAGCTCAATCCTTGATTCCCTCTGTGTCGTAATGGCGGACCTGATAAAAGACTACCTAGAGGGTAGGTACATCAGGTCATGAATGACTTTGACTACCTAGAGGGTAGGGTCATGAATGACTTTAACTGCCTAGAGGGTAGGGTCATGAATGACTTTGGCTGCCTAGAGGGCAGGTCCATCAAGTCACCTTATAGAGGTACCATGTAAGTCCTAAAGGGACAACACAGAGTTGTGAAAAGATGGATTGAGTAGTTTGGCTTAAAACGTAATCTTGGTTGTTAATGATTAATTGAATGATTACATGGTTATCATAGTTGCACGATTATCTGTTTCCCCCACATACCAGCTTCGGCTGACCGACGTTTTGTTTGTCGGCGTTTTAGGTACAATGAAAAGAACAAACAGTAAAGTGGCACATGTGATACTAAAAGGGAATTAAAGTACAAAGGAGGATTAGATAGTTTAGTATCGGTGTGGATAAAAGTTTAGAGATCCAAGTTTTCAAAAGGTATGTAAAGAAAAAATTTATTACCATTTTCAGTATAGTCTGTTAGAATTTGATAATTGTTTATGGTTATATGTCGAACCTTTAATCCGGGATTAATGGATGTGGCTCAACCTCTTGGTCTCCCTTAATTGGGGGTTATCGGGAGGTGGGGTCGTAACATTTGGTATCAGAGCGTAGGTTCCTCATTTAACCATTAATAATTATTAAATTTTACAAACTCCATAGAACCCAAGGGAGTTATTAGAGGAGTATCCGAAAGACGGAGGTGTCTAGAAAGGGATCACGACCGGGGGCTGGCAAGATTTTCCTCCGCACCGCTAGTCGGAATACGAGGACTCCCGGACCCGTGTGACCGCCTGGCCAAAGTCTTAGGGTATGAATCGAAATAAGATACCTTTAGGACTTCTCATCTCATTCATCCCTTCTCATCATAAAATTCTGATAAGGACCTGAAGGATTAGGGTTTTCTTCCTTCTCCTCACCCTCTTGAGGTATGGGTAAGGTTAATAAGGTTTAAGGGATCCTCCACCACATTAAAGGAAATGCATGTAAATAAGATGTCATGGACATAAGCTTAATAGATTAAGCGCAAAATAAATAATAGATACATGCTTAGGTCGTATGACATAAGTTGTCATCTCCTCAGAAGAGACCTGAGGCTAGACCTTCTTGTCAGGAGGATAAGTTAGTCTTGGAGATAGAGATCTCCATTGCAAGTAGAGACCTAGCACATCCACTGAGGATGATGCTAACCCTAACTCTAAGTGATGGTTAGAGAGAGATGAGTTGGACCAGGTGTTTGAAAGGACATGCCTTTGGGAAACCATAGGATCCATGGGTGACCTAACACCTTTGGCAACCCAACCCTGGGAAGGGTCGTGCATGTTAGGGTAAATGATAGCTCCATAGATGATGATGTTAGTGAAGGACCATAGAAACCCTATGGGCTTGTACCAGTAGGGCATAGCTAGAACCTAGGGCACGTCATAATGCTGACAGTAGGATGAAACCCTGGATGATCATGCACAATCATAAACTCGAACTTAGGTTTCACCCACGTAGAGCATGTTTTGAGGATGATCCTTCATGAAGAAGGGACCTCTAATGGTGAGGTTGGATGTGGGGTTAGCTCTAGAGAGAGAAAGAAACCCAGCGAGAAAGTTTGAAGCCTAAAACCCTGAACAATGGATGATAGTGGTTGCTTCATGATCGATCCATGAAAGTTGATGATATATTGGTTTCCTTTAGAGGGACCCAACCCAAAGTGTTGCTCGAGTTGAAGGATGATAGGAAGTGCATGTCATGTTGGGTTCATAGTTAAGAGACAGAGCATGCAGTGAACCTAGGGTTCCTAGGCCTAAGAGGGGAAGTGGTGTACCTAAGGCTCATGATGAGAAGTTGAGTTTCTATTGAAGTGAGCATGGTACTCCTCATGTATAAAGGAAAAGAGAAGCCCCTTAAGTTTAAGGTGTGGTTGATGAACCCCTCACAACTAGGTTGATGATAAAGGAAGGTGTGATCTTGATCCAGCATTGAGGAAAGAGAACAAGAATGACCTAGCATGGTGATCTGCTTATGCCTTAATAGATTACTAGGGTTGAGTAGGCTCGTGTGGATGTAAACCCTAGACCTAAGAGCTTCTGTGACCTTGTGGTCAAGTGATAGTTTTCCTCCCATCATGGGAGAAGGACCCCTTTGGTAGGGTGTACATCAGTTTTGGTTAAGGTAACCTAATGAGGTCTATTAGGATCTTGAGAAGCTAAGTGAAAAGTACATGGTATAAGATTGAATCCACAGACCCATAGATATCCATCTCTATTGCATGTGAATGTGTTACCATGGAGGTAACCAGTATGGGGCTCGACCAAGGTAGGCAGGTTGCCATGATCCTGATGAAAGGATGAAAGTCAGCCCATGAATGTAGAAAGAGAGATGATGAAGACTTGGGTAAGGTTCTAAGTGAACATGTACTATAATGGAGAATCCTAAGTCTATCCTAGGGTCAGGTAGGAATAAGACCGATGAAAGTTGGAGTTGCCTAATTCCCCAGTTGCACATGACCATAGGGTCGGGAGGTAACAACTATCATTGTCTTAGGGCCATGGGTTAGGAGATTGATCACCTTCATGAACTCATGGGACCCAAAGGGCAGATGAGTAGGGCACTCTCCGGATGCATGAGGGAAGAGGGATGACCCCAAAAGAGTCGGTACCCTATAGACCTAGAGGAGATGACCAAGGATATAAACCTCAGTACGTTCAAGACCAGTTTGATATCATGATGGTTGTGATGAAGAGACATATGTGGCACGTTGCAACATAGATTTAAAGGTGTACTAGCAAAGTGGGATGTACCATCTCTACTCTTGGAACGGGAAGAACTCTGTATTTGGACTGCAGCCAAATGCTTATTTCCTCTTGTTATGGGGGTGAGAGATAGGACATTATGCATGTCATACACCAAGGATAAGAGATGATGTAGGTTGGAGCGTTGCCACGAGAAATGGGGATAGAGAAGATATCATACCATGGTAAAGTGAATGAATGATGGACGACTTGCAAACACTAAGAGGAATGGGGTAGTCACCCTATGAGGATGTTTCTAGCATGAGCTAAGTGGAGCTTGCAAGTTATACCAGGTTGAGTTTGGTCACCATGATGATGAAATCAAGAGTGTTCTTAATAGAGGTAGACATGGAGTTTGAGGTAATATAATAAGTAAAATACATGGAAGTGTAATGTTACCTAATACCTAAGGATGTAAAGTGGTAATGGATGCTCTGGTTGAGATACATCTGACTTGTTTGATTAGAAGCTAGAAAGGGTTGTTTGGCTAACCTTAAGATTCAAAAAAGAGAGGTGTTTGGATGACACTCAGATGTAACTAGATGCGTTGAAAAGTTAAGGGTTGTTTGGTTAGCCAGCCTAAGTTCTTGATACAATGAAAGGATGACGGTAGAACCTCAAGTGCACTTCTTTGGAAAAGAAGGTGATGAAACCCCGACTAGAGTGATTTAGGGTTTCGGAGGAATCGATCTTGGAAGAATCATGACATATAGGAAATCATGATACACCATGGAAAATGGCAAAAGAACTTTAGATGCTTAAGATGAAGTTGCATGTGGTTTATGACCATGCAAGCCAGGAGGTAAAGGCGAACCCCAGTAACCCAGTATATCGATATAGAGGACAAAAGAATCCCTGAGAAGGGAATGAGAGATCGACACTATGGATGTTGTGATAGGTCTCCCCTAGATCAAAGAAGGTCGAGATGCAATATGGGTTATGGTAGATCGCCTTACCTAGTTGACATGAGAAGGAAAGAGTTCTGTCAAGGGACAAATCTGGTTGAAATACCCATGAGAGGGACGGTTCAACTACACCATGAAGTGAGTTTAAAGGTTCCTGAGTTTGACCTAAAGGTTCCCTTCCATAAAGTGGAAGTAGGTACATGAAGAACTCAATGTTAGTATAGGTTATCACCCCTAACTATGGTTAGTATGATCCAGACTAAAGGGTCTGATGAGGGCAGGTGTGCTCGTTCAGGGTGATATCTAGAGATAGTTCTTGTCCTATGAAAGATATGACAATGACCACCATAGCCAGTATCAGGTTTTATATTAAGCTCTATAAGGGAGGTTGTGTCGGTCGCCACTTCAGTAAGGTGATGTTGGTGCGAGGACCACATGATGGTTAGAAAGTACCACATGATGGTTAGAAAAGGGACCCCAGTGCGTGTAGATGAAGTCACTTTGATTGTGCAAGGGCTGAAAGGAGCCTAGAGACGATGAGAGTCGTGAGCAGATGCAAAGTAGACTGACATACAGTTCACTGTGGGAGATTATGTGACATAAAAATCCGACCCCTCTTAAGTTATATCTAAAAGAGCTGAGTCCCCGATACATGGGTCCATTAGAGATGGATGGGTGGAGAAGGTTAGGTTTGACCCTACCCCTCAGGATAGTGTAATGAGAGATGTTTTCCATGTGTCCAAGTTAGAGCACTATGTGAGGTACCCCGACCATGTGCGGAGCGATGAACCTAGTGAGCCCCAAGGGAGGCTGAAATGGCCTGAGTCACCTGTGTAGTTTATAGACGCCAGGATGAAAGAACTCAGAGAAAAGAATATGTGATGATAAAGGTTCTTTGAAAACGCCATGAATACGGAAAAGCCACATAGGGGCCAATGATGGACCTGGAAAAGTCTTATCCTGAATTGTTTGTTTGCTTGTTTGAATTTTGAGGACAAAATTCCTATAAGAGGGGAAGGATGTTATAACCCCAATTTTTTGGGTTCAAGTGGTGAGAAATGTAATTTCTCATATTAAAGATATTTGAACAAATAATCATATATTTGGTTGAGAATAATTGGATTTCGTTAAAATAGCCTTTTTGTATGATTTGTGGGCTTTATTGGCTATTGGGCCCAATAAAAGGAAAATAACAAAGGAAATTCAATTAGTAAATGGATAATTGAATTTTAAGAAAAGAAATATGTGGAAACCTCTAGAAGGCAAATCCAAAGGGGATTTCGTGCCTCTTGGGTTCCTTGGACTCCAAGGAGTACAAGTTGCATAAATAAAGCAATGAGAAAAGAAAAAGATTAATTATGTATTCCTTTATTAGAGAAAGAAATTGGAAATAATGTGAAAATGTTGGAAATAAGTGGGAAAAAGGTATAAGTAGGTGATCCATAGTGGAATTTCGTGTCCATGAGATTTCTAATGATAAAAGGAATGTCAATGAGGAAAATAAAAGAGAAATAAAAGAAATCCTCTAAAAGGAATATTTAAATGAGAAATAAACAAGATAATGTGAAGTAAGGCATAAAGATGAATCTAGAAGGATAATAAATATCCTTAGAAAAAGATTTCGAAATAATGGAATAAATTGGGATCCAAGGAGTCCCAATAAAGAGGAAAGAAAGAGAAAATACTAAAAAGGCAAAATAAGAGGATAATATAATGCATTATTAAGGAATTAGGAGGTTTTGTTAAAAAGAAAATAATTTCTATTAAAGGAAATAGAAATTTTGTGCTTATGGAATAAAAATCAAGCATAAGAGAGAGAAATATAAAGGATTTTCGAAATCCTAGTCGTTAAAGAAAAGGAATATCAAAAAGGATTAGGAAGAGAGAGAAGGAATATTTCTCTTTGAAGGAATAAGGTTCCTTTTTGGGAAACGGACTCTTTGAGTCAAGGATAGCCGACCTAGGGCTTCTTTACCTATCCTTGTATAAAAGTAGACCCTCTGGGTCGAGTCCAGGAGCCCCCGCACACCACCTTATCTTCTTCTTCCATAATCTCGTCCTTAAACCCTAGCTAGGAGGGGCTACGTGATTGCGAAGTCATGAAGCGGCCATAGTAGATTACAATGATCGCTGGATGTCCCAGGAGGTCAGAGAGTCGCATGGCCATCGTGGCTAAACCAAAACCGAAGTGCAGCGACCACCGGAGGTCTGCAACAGGGCCGTGGATTTCAGACCTGGCCCACGCAAACTAGGCACCTTGGCCGAGGGATCTCGACGGCCCTGAGTGCGCAAGGGTAGGGCGGAGGTCGAGGCACCCTTCCTGATGCTCATCGGGGCTAGTAGGGGAGAGGGGAAGCCGCGCCTAGGGCTTCTGGCGCGCGCAGCTCGTCCGTCTGGAGCTTGAAGATGACAGAAGGGCGTTGGACCGTTCTGCCCCTTCGCGGGCTGAAGGGCGTATTGGTTGAGTGGAGGGTATAATCGTAATTCAATTCTAATTCCAAACAGCAACGTTGCATGGAGAATGAGCGACGTGGCGCGCTCTGATTGGCCGGGAAGGTATTTCCTTTATTAATTCATAGTTAAAGATTCGTAACTCTGATTACAACAAGTTATATATGAAAGTTGATCCTCAGAACGAGAGGAACCCAAATAAATTATGATTGAAGCCTGATTCCTTATGAAATTCGAAAAATAATGGAAGATATCAACTTTAGTGTGTTAATTGTTTAAAGAACCCTATGTTGGTATGACTAAAGTGATTATTAAGGTTTAATTAATGATTAAAGTTGATATTAGCCTGTTAATGATAAAAATGGATATTTGGAAGAAAAAGGATGGACTTGGCATATAATTAGTTAGTTTAGAGGTTATATGCTTGAAATTGGAAAAGTACATAAAGATATCATCTTTAATGATTTAACCCTTAGGTTTGCTGTTAGATGGATAATTCAATATGATATTAACCTGTTGTTCATAAAAGTGAAAATAGGATTTTAAAAGATGATCTTTTTATATAGTTGGTTTAATTTAGGGTTCTATGTACATGAATATGCCTTAATGGGATTAGAAACCCTAATTTATGTTGATATGAATTCTAATGGTTTTAATTGTATAAATCGACGAATAAAATAGAATTATGACGATTCGAAGATAAATTGAGTACCAAAGATCTTAATGTTGATAATGTGTATTAGATGTAATGAGTAGTCTAATATGCTTAAGAAGATAATTAGGGTTTAACCTAGTATGCAAAAGTGAGATTGTAATCTTATAAATCATAATATGATGGAATTAGGGTTCGTAGCCCTAATCCTTAGACCAAACAAGAAATAACCCTAAACCCTAGTTTAGGAGCACATCTAGATCTGAGTAATGTAATGTGAATACATGGTGACACATATGTAGTATACATGTTTCAGATATTGTTGATTATATGCTTGGTTACTTGGATGTTTGGATGCACTCATAAAGTCTATGATGTTTGGCATGGTTTCTACAAGGAATAAGGTATGTGGTTACTTATGGTTAACCGTTTAGGTTTTCTGACATTTTCCGAATGTTTAATCGCATTGAATGCAACTAAACAGTTTGGATGTTTATTTCTGCCATGCAAAGTATAAAGTGACTATGACTATCACTTAATGTATATGCCATCTAGCTCAATCCTTGATTCCCTCTGTGTCGTAATGGCGGACCTGATAAAAGACTACCTAGAGGGTAGGTACATCAGGTCATGAATGACTTTGACTACCTAGAGGGTAGGGTCATGAATGACTTTAACTGCCTAGAGGGTAGGGTCATGAATGACTTTGGCTGCCTAGAGGGCAGGTCCATCAAGTCACCTTATAGAGGTACCATGTAAGTCCTAAAGGGACAACACAGAGTTGTGAAAAGATGGATTGAGTAGTTTGGCTTAAAATGTAATCTTGGTTGTTAATGATTAATTGAATGATTACATGGTTATCATAGTTGCACGATTATCTGTTTCCCCCACATACCAGCTTCGGCTGACCGACATTTTGTTTGTCGGCGTTTTAGGTACAATGAAAAGAACAAACAGTAAAGTGGCACATGTGATACTAAAAGGGAATTAAAGTACAAAGGAGGATTAGATAGTTTAGTATCGGTGTGGATAAAAGTTTAGAGATCCAAGTTTTCAAAAGGTATGTAAAGAAAAATTTTATTACCATTTTCAGTATAGTCTGTTAGAATTTGATAATTGTTTATGGTTATATGTCGAACCTTTGATCCGGGATTAATGGATGCGGCTCAACCTCTTGGTCTCCCTTAATTGGGGGTTATCGGGAGGTGGGGTCGTAACAACTGTGGTCCTTTTCTAACCATCATGTGGTCCTTTTCTAACCATCAGGTGGTCCTTTCACCAACATCACCTTACTGAAGTGGTGACCGACACAACCTCCCTTACAGAGCTTCATATAAGACCCGATACTGGCTATGGTGGTCATTGTCACATCTTTCATAGGACAAGAACTGTCTCTAGATATCACCCTGAACGAGCACACATGCCCTCATCAGACCCTTTAGTCTGGATCTTACTAACCATAGTTAGGGGTGATAAACTATACTAACATTGAGTTCTCAATGTACCTACTTCCACCTTTTGGAAGGGAACCTTTAGTTCAAATTCAAGAACCTTTGAACTCACTTCATGGTGTAGTTGAACCATCTCTCTCATGGGTAGTTCAACTAGATCTGTCCCTTGACAGAACTCTCTTCTTTCTCATGTCATCTAGGTAAGGCGATCTACCATAACTCATATTGCATCTTGACCTTCCTTGGTCTAGGGAAGACCTATCAAAACATCCATAGTGTTGAGCTCTCATTCCCTCTCAGGGATTCTTTTGTCCTCCATATCGATACACTGGGTTACTGGGATTCGTCCTTTACCTCCTGGCTTGCATGGCCATAAACCACATGCAACCTCATCTTAAGCATCTAACGTGCTATTGCCATTTTCCATGGTGTATCATGATTTCCTGTATGTCATGATTCTTTTAAGATCGATTCCTTCGAAACCCTAAACCACTCTAGTCGGGGTTTCATCACCTTCTTTTCCAAAGAAGTGCATCTGAGGTTCTACCACCATCCTTTCATTACATCAAGGACTAGACTGGCTAACCAAACAACCCTAAACTTTTCAACGCATCTTGTTACATCTGAGTGTTATCCAAACACCTCTCCTTTTCAAACTTAGGGTTAGCCAAACAACCTCTTCTAGCTTCTAATCAAACAAGTCAGATGTATCTCAACCAGAGCACCTATTACCACTTCACATCCTTAGGTAACATTACACTTCCATGTATTTCACTTATCATGTCACCTCAAACTATATGTTCATCTTCATAAGAACACTCTCTGATTCCATCATCATGGTGATCAAACTCAACCTGGTATAACTTGTAAGTTCCACATAGCTCATGATAAAAACATCCTCATAAGGGGACTACCTCATTCCTCTTAGTGTTTACAAACCATCCATGTATCATTCACTTTACCGGGATAGGTTATCTTTTTTATCCCCATCTCTCGTGGCAACGTTCCAACCTACATCATCTCTTATCCTTGGTGTATGGCATGCGTAATGTCCTATCTCTCACCCCCATAACAAGAGGAAATAAGTATTTGGCTGCAGTCCAAATACATAGTTCTTCATGTTCCAAGAGTATAGATGGTACATCCCACCTTGCCAGTACACCTTTAAATCTAAGTTGCAACATGCCACATATGTCTCTTCATCACACACATCATGATATCAAACTAGCCTTGAACCTACTGAGGTTTATATCCTTGGTCATCTTCTCTAGGTCTATAGGGTACCGACTCTTTTGGGGTCATCCCTCTTCCCTCATGCATCAAGAGAGTGCCCTACTCATCTGCCCTTTGGGTCCCATGAGTTCATGAAGGTGATCAATCTCCTAACCCATGGCCCTCAGACAATGATAGCTGTTACCTCCCGACCCTATGGTCATGTGCAACTGGGGAATTAGGCAACTCCTACTTTCATCGGTCTTATCCCTACCTGACCCTAGGATAGACTTAGGATTCTCCATTATAGCACATACTCACTTAGAATCTTACCCAAGTCTTCATCATCTCTCCTTCTGCATTCATGGGCTGACTCTCATCCGTTCATAGGCATTATGGCAACTTGTCTACCTTGGTCAAGCCCCATACTGGTTACCTCCATGATAACACATTCACACACAATAGAGATGGATATCTATGGGTCTGTAGATTCAATCTCATACTATGTACCTTTCACTTAGCTTCTCAAGATCCTATGAGACTTCTTTAGGTTACTTTGAACCAACAAAACTGATATACACCCTTCCAAAGGGGTCCCTCTCCCAGGATGGGAGGAAACTATCTCTAAGGTCATAAAAGCTCTTAGGTTTTGGGTTTACATCCACACGATCCTACTTAACCCTAGCAAGCCACCAAGGCACAAGCAGATCACTTAATGTACCACACTAGGTCATACTTGTCCTCTTTCCTCAATGTTGTATCAAGATCATACCCTTCTTTATCAACAACCTAGCTGTGAGGGTTTCAAACACACCTTAAACTTAAGGGGCTTCCCTTTCCTTTATATATAAGGAGCACCATGCTCGCTTCTATAGGAACTCAACTTCCCATCGTGAGCATTAGGTACACCACTTCCCTTCATAGGCCTAGGAACCCTAGGTTCACTTGTATGTGTCCAACTGCATACTCTATCTCTTAACTACGAACCAAGCATGCAAAAGGCATGACATGCACTTCTTGTCATCCTTCAACTCGAGAAACACTTAGGGTTGGGTCCTCCTTAAGGACAACCATCAAGGTACAAGGCCTCATAACTCGCTACTAAACCTTTCTAGGTCTAAGGAACTTTTTTTCCTACCTTAGAAGGTAAACACCTATACTATAGGCGCATAGGCACCATATGCTTCATCTTCACTGTCTAGGGTTTGGTCCCTCTAAAGGCAACCAAGATATCATCAACTTATGAGGCAACCACTGTCATCCATTGTTCCGGGTTTTAGGCTTCCAACCTTCTTGCTGGGTTTCCCGCTCTCTCTAGAGCTAACCCTACAACCAACCTCACCATTAGAGGTCCTTTCTTCATGAAGGATCAACCTCAAAGGCATGCTCTACAAGGGTGAAGCCTAGGTTCGAACTTATGGTTGCTCAAGATCATCCATAACCCTTTATGCTCCATCATAATTCCTTATCCAGGGTTTCATCCTATCGTCAACACTATGACATGTCCTATGTGCCAACTATACCCTACTTGCACAAGTCCATAGGATTTCTAAGGTCCTTCACTAACATCATCATCTAAAGAGCTATCCTTTACCCCAACATGCATGACCCTTCCCAGGGTTGGGGTTGCCAAAGGTGCTAGGTCACCCATGGATCCTATGGCATCCCAAAGGCATGTCCTTTCAAACACCTGGTCCAACTCATCTCTCTCTAACCTTCACTTAGGGTTAGGGTTAGCATCATCCTCAGAGGATGTGCCAGATCTCTACTAGCAATGGAGATCTCTATCTCCAAGACTAACTTATCCTCCTAAGAAGAAGGTCTAGCCTCAGGTCTCTTCTGAGGACATGACAACTTATGTCATATGACTTAAGCATGTATCTATTATTTATTTTGCGCTTAATCTATTAAGCTTATGTCCATGACATCTTATTTATATGCCTTTCATTAATTTAGTGGAGAATTCCTTAAACCTCATTAACCTTACCCGTACCTCAAGAGGGTGAGGAGAAGAAAGAAAACCCTAAACCTTTAGGTCCTTATCAGAATTTTGTGATGAGAAGGGATGAATAAGATGAGAAGTCCTAAAGTTATCTTATTTCTATTCGTACCCTAAGACTTTGTCCAGGCGGTCACACGGGTCCGGGAGTCCTCATATTCCAACTAGCGGTGCGGAGGAAAATCTTGCCAGCCCCCGGTCGTGATCCCTTTCTAGACACCTCCGTCTTTCGGATACTCCTCTAATAACTCCCTTGGGTTCTATGGAGTTTGTAAAATCTAATAATTATTAATGGTTAAATGAGGAACCTACGCTCTGATACCAAATGTTACGACCCCACCTCCCGGTAACCCCCAATTAAGGGAGACCAAGAGGTTGAAGCCGCACCCATTAATCCCAGATCAAAGGTTCGACATATAACCATAAACAATTATTAAATTCTAACCGACTATACTAAAAATGGTAATAAAAATTTTCTTTGCATACCTTTGAAAAGTTTGGAACAAATAAACTTCTAACCTTAGCTGAACTATTCTAACTAATTCCTCCTTGCTCTTTAATTCTTGAATTCACAAGGTGTAGCTTTACTGTTTGTTCTTTTCATTATACCTAAAATGCCGACAAACAAAACGTCATTCAGACGAAGCTGGTATGTGGAGGAGACAGATAATGTTCAACTATGTTAACAATATAATCATTCAATTAATCATTTAACAATCAAGATTACATTTTAAACCATATAACTCAATCTGTACATATTCTCGAACTCTGGGCTGTCCCTGCAGTGGACATGGACATCACCTCTCTTTTAGGTAATAGAGTCGCATACCACTATCCGAAGATAGCCCAATATCTAACTCATTATGACTTGATGGTCCTACCTCCTTGGTAGCCATGTACTAAGTCAACCATAGACCTGATGGACCTACCCAATAGGTAGCCATGTACTAGGTCATCCATAGACCTGATGGACCTACCCAATAGGTAGCCATGTACTAGGTCTTTCTCTAACCTGATGGACCTACCCAATAGGTATCCATGTACTAGGTTAGCTATTATGCCACAGAGAGAACGAGGATCTGATTTTATAGGCATATACATTAAGTGATAGTCATAGTCACTTTATAATTGCAGTATGAACATCCAAGCAGTTTAGTTGCATTCAATGCGATTAAACGTCCGAGAAACCATCAGAAAACTAAGCGGTTATTCATAAGTAACCACATACCTGTTCAGAGCAACTTGAAGTCCAAATATTTAATACTTAGGAACAATCAATCAAGCAATCATCAATATCCTGAAATTAATGCATAACATCCAAGTGTCATTGTTTTATCCCAAACTTCCTCAAGATCTACTTGGATTCCACTTTAAGATTTCTAAGTCATCCTTTAGGGTTTCATCTTTCACTATGAATTTATTACTATTGATGTTTTTTAGTCCACAAACCCTAATTTCAACATCATAGATACCATCAAAAGTCAATTAAGTCCAAAATGTCTCTTTTACACTAAAACTACTATCTTTATCATTTTAGGTCATTTCAAGATCATTCATGTTCAGGTTTCTTTGAATTGACAACTCAACAAAGAATTATAGTTCGATTCTTCAGGAACCCTAAAAATTCCACATTAATGATCTTTTATACTCAAATTGGATTTATAACAACATAGCATTGTCTTATTCATGGGTTTGCACAATTAAAATCATTAAAAGACATATCCTCCTAAATTAGGGTTCCTAAGACCATTAATGCACACTTAGGTATATGAAACCCTAATTTAAGCCAATTATGTACAATTAAAACCATTAGAATTCATATCAACATAAATTAGGGTTTCTAATCCCATTAAGGCAAATTCATGTACATAGAACCCTAAATTAAACCAACTATATAAAAAGATCATCTTTTAAAATCCTATTTTCACTTTTATTAACAACAGGTTAATATCAGCTTGAATTATCCATCTATCATCAAATCTAAGGGTTTTTCCTTAGTTAAATCATTAAAGATAATAACTTCATGTACTTTTCCAATTTCAAGCATATAAACTCTAAATTAGGCTAATCATGTGCAAAGTTCTTCCTTTTTGAACTCAATGTTCCTTTTTACATTTAACAGATTAATATCAACTCTAAAGATCCATTAAACCCTATTAAACACATTAATCATATCAAAATAGGGTTTCTTAATCTTTAATAAATCAAAGATGATAATTTACACTACTTTTCTAACTGTGATCATATTCAGACTAAAAAACTATTTTTATTGAATTCCTTGTGTTCTCCTGATCAAAATTCATATATAACTTATCTAAATCGAAGTTACGAATCTTTAATTACGAATTTAACAAAATTTCACTCACCCGGCCAATCAGGACGCGCCACGTCACCTCTATTCCCATGCATGTAGCGATCTGGAAACATTTCAAATTGTCGCTTTTGCCCCTGGTTAAGTCGTACCGCTCTTTATCTTGTGGAGGGTAGAACCATCCAACGCCATTCTACCCTTCTTCTTCCTTGGGCCGACGGCCTGCTGCCGCCCTAGCGGCCACAGCTGCACGTCGTAGGCCGCCTCCCCGCCACCTCAGCACCCGGAACAGGACGGAACTCCCTCCTCTACCTCCGCCTTCCCTCCTCGCAGGCAAAGGAGCCTCTGATCCGTGGCCAAGGTGGACGACATCTGCCGCGCAAGTCCTGTTCTTGCAGGCGCCGGTTGTAGCCATGCGGCCGCCCTGGCGAGCTGTCTAGGGTACAAAAACTCCGGCTAGGTCATCTTATGACCTCGGCGCACCTCCAGCTCCCCTCCTAGGCTTCTCTCTATACCAGTGTTGCAACATCTTACTCTACTAGGGTTTTCTTGCCATGACCAAGAAGAAGAAGAAAAATAGGAGAGAGAGGTGCATGGGGTCCTTCTTGAACTCACCCCTGGGCTCTACCCCTTTTATAGGGGTGGAAAACAAAGCCCTAGATTGTCTTATTCACAACTCAAAAGTCCTTTTCCAAGTAGGAAGTCAAAACCCTCTAATAGAGGTAATATCCTCTCTCTTCTTTATCCATGATTATTTTCTATTATATGGATATTAAGAATTTGAAATTCCTTCTTTCATTTTCTTTGTACTTTCCCTTTTTATTTATTGGCCACGAATTTCTATTCTCTTTTAATAGGAATTACTTCCTTTTTAATAATTCCACCAAAAACATTAATAAAGTACCATATTATCTTTTATTTTGCAAGTTTTGGTATTTTCTCTTTCCACTTCCTTCATTGGGGCTTCTTGTACCCCAAGAAACTCTATTATTTCGAAATTACTTTCTAAGGATACTTATTATCCTTCTAGATGCATCATTAGGCATGATTTCACATTATCTTATTTATTTCTCATTTCAATATTCCTTTTTGAGGATTTATTTTTATTTCTCTTTTATTTTCCTCATTGGCATTCCTTTTATCATTAGAAATCTCATGGATACGAAATTCCACAATGGATCACCTAATTATACCTTTTCCCACTTATTTCCAACATTTTCACATTATTTCCAATTTCTGTCTCTAATAAAGAAATACATAATTAATATTTTCTTTTTCTTATTGATTTTCTTTGCAACTTTATACTCCTTGGAACCCAAGGAATCCAAGAGGCACGAAATCCCTCTTTGGATTTGCCTTCTAGAGGTTTCTACATATTTCTTTTCTTCAGAATTCAATTATCCATTTACTAATTGAATTTCCTTGTTATTTCCTTGTTATTGGGCCCAATAGACAATAAAGCCCACAAATCAAACAACAAGGCTATTTTAAACGAAATCCAATTATTCAAAACAAATCACATCATTATTTTTTCAATTATCCTTAATATGAGAAATTACATTTCTCACCAATTGAACCCAAAAATTGGGGTTATAACAGAGAGGGAGAATTAGGGTTTGAGAGGAGAAAGTCATGGGGATAATGGCCTAGGCTTTTGCGGTATGAGGAATGATGAAATCATGTAATTTTAGCTTCTTTGCATAGACTTTAATGGTGAATCTTGCCTCACATGTCAAGATTCCGTCCCTCCTCTAATTTGATCTAAAATGGTGTCAAAACTTCCCCTTTTCTCACTCTTTCTTCATAATCCCTCATTTTTAGGGTTTCCGAGTTGAAAGGAAGAAGAATCAGGTGAATTGCTAGGGATTTGATATGAGATCGAGATTTTCTGGGATGTGATGAATTTTTAAGATGTTCTCACACCTTAGGCTGAGTGGGAACTTCCTTTAAATAGTGTATTGCATGAAAATTGGTTAAATCATCCATAATCTTTAATTGCTTAGTATGCGGCTACAAACCCTAAATTGTGTGTTTGATCTAAGTTGTAGAAAAATGATATGAAATGGATTCCTCCTCTATTTGGATGAATTTCATATGACAAAATAATATTAGAAATGTATACAATGCATCCTAATGAGAATTCCCTAAGTATTCACAGAGGTTATAAGAGCAAACTAAAATATAGAGAATTTGTCTATGATTGAAATTGTTGTATAATTAAATAGAGAAATGTGTTTATCTGGATCCCCTTGGTTATGAATGATTGTTTATCTGAATTCATAGTACATATATGTCATATATTGTCTTGGATTTCATTTAAGGTGAATAGTGTTTGTTTGATATCTCAATAAATAGGGTGAAACCCTTGATGCGAGGAAAGTTGGATATTTGTGAATAGATATCGTGAAATCCATTTGAACGGATTTTCTTAACATGATATACTTTATTTGTTCAATTTTATTATTTATGCATGTTATCTCAATGAATAGCATGGAAACCCAAATTCAGCTCAGTTCCAAGGTTTCATACATATATAGATTTTATATGATTTGTTGATAGTAGTCTTTATTCAGTGAATGTTTATGTCTCATGAAATCCTTACGAGAGTCATGTGATAAGTGAATGAGGTAAATGAAACCCTATGGATAGGGTGTTTAATGAATCAAGTATTTTGATATCAATGTTCTCAGTATGAGATGTGGTGATGCACAACTGAAGATTTGGGTTGAGGTGCACGTTTTCCAAGAAAGTACAAATAATTTATAGGTGCAAATGACGATTACTTGTATGTCAAGTAATTAACTCTTATTAGTGTATTAAGAAGTTCAATTTCATGATTCTAGTGTATAAAGTATCAAGTGGACATGTATTTTGTTATTAAAGAATTTTAGTCTGCATGCAGGTATAAAATGTTGATTTCTCAGTATATTATAGTGTTTTGAGTATATTGCTATGCCAAGTTTAAAATGATATACAGGTTGTGTTATGAACTTCAACTAAATAGACACGGTACCATAGAGATACCAGAGTCAAGTATAAGTAAGGGAAAAGATACAATATAGTAAGAGCTTTCTAGGAATAATAAAATAATAGACTTAAGAGCCCTGAACATCGTAGAATCCATATCAGAGGTATGCGCCTTAGGGATGAAATGACCTAACCCTGGCGGTACGTCCAGTATACGGGGTCGGAACATACCAATAGGTGGTAAGGGGGATGAAGCCCTAGTGGAAGTCTCCTTAAATTACAAAATGTAGTGTCCAACATTAACTAGAGATCCCGGTGGTACTAGAATACAAAAAAAGCCAATAGGTGGCTTGACTCTCTGCCTGTGTGCACAGGTTAGAGGAGGAGTCTAGTTTTTATGGCATAATAGATGTGTTGAGGCCAGAGAGCCATTTTCCTATTGCAGACCAGAGAGTAGTCAGAGTTAGCATTCCCGGGTGTGTCCGCTAAGTCTTGTACGGTGAAAGCGTAGTTCACTATGAGTCTTCATATGTAGAGTACACTGCATATAATCAGGGCATAAGCTAAAATATGTTCATATAGGTTTAAAGAGTTTCTTATAAGTAAGAAAGGCTAAGAAAGATTCGAGTGTAGTTTTCCAACAATTATTCTTTTTATGTTTCTGAATTATTAGTTCTCTTTGAAATTAATGAAGAATCCTCATATATTGATTTTCTCTTGTTGATATCTAGAGTATCCTGCCATATTTATGATTGTCAATGATTAATCTCTTTAAAGCTTACTGTTGTTATAATTGATATCAGTTGCTCAAAAGTATATATGTAATTATATCAGTGCTTTAGACTATTTCTTTGAAGTACTCATTCACTGAGCGAGTAGGATCACCCCTCTACTCACAAATTTTAGGGATATCACATGGACTTGAAGAAGGTCACTGCATCAGAGTAGATCTGCCACAAGAGTTAAGTCTGAGTATAGTTAAGTTCCGTCGATCCTTGTCACTCTAGGTCCTTGTAAAGAAATAAGTGAGAGTTGTAAATGATGATGTATGACATTATTCCTCTTTTAGCAATATATGCAAATCAGCAAGTCTTATGTGCTTAAAAGTATGAGAAACATAATGAATGTTCATACATGCATTTTTACTGTTGAAATCAGATTAGAGAAATAAATGCTTAAATTCCCTTATAAAGTCAGTTTATGTGGTTAAATGCGAGAAAACAAAGAGTTTGAAAAAGAAATAAGAAAAAACGTTAAGGGTGATCTTTGTATTATGTTAAATCCTCAATTTATGCCCCAATCTCATGATTAGTGGTAATTGTGAGATTGGGGTGTAACAACTTAGTATCAGAGCTTAGGTTGAGTTGTCAGGGACCATTAAGTTAGTAAGTTAGAGTCATAAGTGTGGCAGATAGGAGATATTATGATGTTAGATCTGGGGATTTGAGTATTTGGATATCCTGGCCTGGTATCTGAGTACTTGGATCAACCAGTAGCAAGCTACTCTGTCTATTCTTTCATGTATACCTTGGCTAGGTATACAGTGGAATGATGGTCTTGAGAGGAACCCTAGAAATATTAGGGTTAGAAACAAGATAAGTAACATGAATTAAGAGCATAAATATAAAATGAGATAGAACATTCATTTCATATTGTTGTTTTATTGGAGATGAATAGAAAAACTCTTGTATGTTTGAATTCAGATATTTAGTATTTTGAAATATATATGGGTTTTTAAGATTTGTTGTACACTATGAAGTTGTAGCACTTATTGATTACATTCTTTGTGTCAAATAGATTGGAAATGATCTTTGAATGAGCTTTCCTAAGTGGATAAGTTTTATTCCACACATTTGAAATGAATAGGAGTTGAGTAATCCTGAGTAGCTCTTGGCTTCAGGAATGTACGTTTGTCCTGGTCCGGCTAGTAGGATGTATTAATGGAATCTAATGACTCCTGTTAGTAACATAACAAGAGTAAATTCTGGATAGATTAGATCCAAATTCTAGTATGAATGTATATACTCTAAGATTTTGAAGTATAAGGGAAAGACTGGGATAACTAAGAATCAGTTGGAACGGATATCTAAGATTCAACTTTGGGGCCTCATATGAGAAACCCTTAATTGGGAATAAAGGAACATGACATAAAGTTCAAATTAAGTTTAATTATTAGTATTATATGAACTCTAAATATGAAATATGGAAAAGATATGAGAAAAGTATATAAGGGGCCAAGATAGAAAGAATCAATCATGAGGAATGGATTATATAACTGAGTACAATGTTTTTATGTACTCCAAAAGCAAAGGGAAAATAGAAGAAAAGAGCTAAGTATACAATAACTACATAGAAGTGAAGAGTCTTTAGAAGAGTTAAAGTGAAAAGAACTAGATGAGCATGTAAATCATAAAACTAGGATAAGAAACTTAGTTGAAACAAAGAGAAATGTTGGAAATAATGAGCTTGATTAAGGAATGAGGGTTATGATATAATTGAGAGCTTGGAATGTATACCTTTATTAATAAGTTTAATACATTCATCCTTATTTCCTATGGATTCTAAGTCTCTATAGAACAACAAACTAGTTTCTAAAAGAAGAATAAAAGTGTAGCTAAATAAATGAATAAGTCATACAAAGGTAGACTATATTCAGGAAGGAAAAACTTGATTTAAAGAGAAACTATGTTTCACCCATGCATGAGTCATTTGATTTAAAATGAAGGATATGTAATGTATTAAATATCAGGTGATACTAGTAGAGAGATTATTGATTTAGAATTTCAACTTCACATTAGTAAAAGGATAAAAGGAAATATATGAAACATGGTATACATGATCATACACATAAAAGAAGCAACATGATCATAAGAGAAAACTAGAAGTTAAAGATGACAAATAGTAGTATATGGTAAGGGGATTATGGAAAGTAAAGAAGGGTTTGAAACATAATGCAGTAATATAGATTATAAAAGAAAGAGGTTGCAAGATTCAAGAAAGTGCTAATTAGTCAAGTATCCTTGTTGATAATTAATTAAACCTACATATGAGAAATGTATTATTGAATGTTTGAAGATAAGAATTTTAAGTCTCAAAATCATATTATCTTTCATATCTTCCTTTATGAGAGAAATGTGGGAATGAAGTGATAAGAAAATGAATCATATATGATGCATAACCACCATGGTAGAGACATCTAGTGAATGTAATAATGACACACAATACGATGATGAAACCCTAGCAGGGTAATTGAGAATGTAATCTATCTGAATAGGTTAAGTAAGAGAAAGAAAATTCAATTGATAAGATAACAAAGACCTTAGTAAAACTTGTGAGATCCAAAGTTTGACTTTCAAAATAAGGGAGCAAAGTCACATCACAATAACATCATGCTTCTGATAAGGACCAAACCCTAGAATGTTTAGAGTTGTAGTAGTTCAAGGGATGTCACTAGTGATTTGACCATGAATACTAGCATCTCTATAAAACAAGATCATGAGATTTGCACTATGAGAAGTAAACTAGCACCGATAGTAATCCAGGGTTTAAAGATAGCTAATCTGAAAGGTTGATAAACAGTATGGAAATGATTCGGAGTAATGAGTAAGATATAAATTTGAAATGTAACAAGTGTGTTTTGAACAAATGGAGAAATACAATATGAGTGAAGTGTGATATGAGATAAATTCTTGCAGTGATAGCGAGAATGATGAATAATCTATTTGTACCTTGTATGTTTCAATTTTAGGGATGTTTAATCTACATGATCAAAATGAGAAGGATAAGTAGAAAAAAGTAAGTAGTAGTGAATGAGGAGAGAGATAAGAGAAAACAATGGCTTTTATTAATATGTGAATTTGTTTTTAGAAGTATAATTTGTTGAAGGCATATTAAGGGATGTAAATTGGTTCTATGTATGATTTTAGTGTACATGTGCAAGCAATATGTTTATTAAAGGTGTCTGATAGTTGTAGTCATTCATACCAGTAATCCATCTTAGTATTGTACAATTGTGGTATGGTGATATGGGTTGAATAATGATTGAACAAATGAAGGGTTACCCTGAATAAGGTAGTCTTACCGATTCACTCATTTGAATAGAAGGGATGATAACCATATTGTATTGATATGTAACCCTAATGAGGTATATCTTATTATACCTAGCTTTGATATAACTAAGTGATGGTAATTGGGTACGAATAGTCCTTGAATGACTAATACAATCATGGAGTACTTTGTTACTATTGTTGAAACCCTAGTATGATATAACCCAATGGTTACACCTTGAATTATGTGTGGGTTCATACTTGAGAATAATATGAAATGTGATGGTAATGCTTCACCTTATGCATCCATGATAAAATGGGGATGTTGTGAGTAGTATTGTACAATTGATGTTGAATCTAGACTTCCAACTCAAGACTATTTTGCTATTTGAGTAGCACAATAATAAAATTCAAAAGAACATGGTGAACTCTCTTTTGTGACTTAGAGGTAATACATAACAATAGTACATATTGAGCCATATGGATTGAGATAATTGGATCAGATTATCAATGTTGAGGTAACACCTCAAGAGTATAAAAAAAATCTTGAAATGTTTGTTTCTCTCTCTCTGCTATGATTGATTGTGGCATAGAGAATTTGTTTGTTGTCATTGAGAACTATTTCAAACATGTTGTGATTAGAAAAGAAATGAAGGACTTAATATTGAAAACTACATTCAAGTATAAAATACAAGAATGTAATGACATGTAAGATTTCAAAATCTTAAAATAAAATTTGAATATACATTGTTTGCATATTTATGTTTCGGGGATGTAACTTTTTAGGGGGGTGAGTATCGTAATGACCACATTTGTGCTTAAATGGTAAACTAGGGTTGACCTGAATGATTACATGCTTGATTAGATTGAACATCATTTAGACTTGATTAATGATAGTAGATCAATTATGATATTTCAAACCTAAGAAGAAACTCTAACTATGATTTTAGTTTGAAGAATTAGGGTTTGAGAAATTTAAACCCTAATTGGTAAAAATTAGGGTTTTGATAGTACATGAATATTGAATTTGTTCAGGATAGCAGTGTGGTAAATGATTTTTCATATTTTCTACAAATTTTTTATTTAATTGAATTTTGGATATGAAATGGAAAACTAAATCATGCAAATTGGAGAAAAAATTGAGAATATTTGAATGTTCTTTGAATGTGGTTCTCAGTCGAACTATACTTCGACCAAAATGTTGATAGAGTGCTTTTCAATAGTGTAGTGTTTTATTTTTATTTATTTATTCGTAACTCAAAATGATTTGAAATTTAAGATAGAGATTTGAAACTCAATCATTAACAATATGTAAATTTTGCATTATTTTTTTATGCATTTAGACCTTATCAGTAGATGAATTATACTAATATTTTTATGATAGAAAATTCAGCTGAAATAAGAGAAAGTATAGTGAAGGGTCAATGTACAATTGACCCAAGCAGCTCAATTGCTCTATATGGTCAACCTAACACACAAGGAGCTCTCATAATTCATTATTCAATCTAGATAAATGAAATCCTAGAGAGAGAGAGAGGGAGAGTTAGGGTTTGAGAGGAGAAAGCGATGGGGATGCTGACCTAGGGTTTTGCGGTCCGAGGAATGATGAAATCATGTAAGTTTAGCTTTTTTGGATATACTTTAATGGTGAATCTTCTCTCACATGTCAAGATTCCATCCATCCTCTGATTTGATCCAAAATGGTGTCAAAACTTCCCCTTTTCTCACTCTTTCTTCATAATCCCTCGTTTTTAAAATTTCTGAGTTGAAAGGGGGAAGAATCGGGTGAATTGCTAGGGATTTCACATGAGATCGAGATTTTCAGGGATGAGCTATGTTTTTAAGGTGTTTTCACACCTTAGGGTGAGTGGGAACTTCCTTTAAATAGTATATTGCACGAAAATTGGTTAAATCATCCATAATCTTTAATTTCTTAGTATGCGGCTACAAACCCTGAATTGTGTGTTTGATCTAAGTTGTTACAAAATGATATGAAATAGTTTCTTCCTCTATTTGGATGAATTTCAGCTGATAAAATCATATTAGAAATGTATACAATAGGTCCTAATGAGAAGTCCCTAAATATTCACAGAGGTTATAAGAGTAAACTATAATATAGGGAATTTGTCTATGACTAAAATTGATGTATAATTAAATAGAGAAATTTGTTTATCTGGATCCCCTTGGTTATGACTGATTGTTTATCTAAATTCATAGTACATATATGTCAGATACTATCTTGGATTTCATTTAATGTGAATAGTGTTTGTTTGATATCTCACTAAAGAGGGTGAAACCCTAGATGCGAGGAAAGTTGGATATTTGTGAATAGATATCGTGAAATCCATTTGAACAGATTTTCTTGACATGATAGACTTTATTTATTCAATTTTATTATTGATACATTTTATCTCAGTGAATGGCATGGAAACCCAAATTCAGCTCATTTCCAAGGTTTCATACATATATTTATTTTATATGATTTGTTGATAGTAGTCTTTATTCAGTGAATGTTTATGTTACATGAAATTCTTATGAGAGCCATGTGATAAATGAATGAGGTAAATGAAACCCTAAGGATAGGGTGTTCAATGAATAAAGTATTTTGATATCAATTTTCTCAGTATGAGATGTGGTGATGCACAACTCAAGATTTGGGTTGAGGTGCACATTTTCCAAGAGAGTACAAATAATTTACAGGTGCAAATGATGATTACTCGTATGTCAAGTAATTAACTCTTATCAGTGTATTAATAAGTTCAATTTCATGATTCTAGTGTATAAAGTATCAAGTGGGCATGTATTCTGTTATTTAAGAATTTTAGTCTGCCTGCAGGTATAAATGTTAATTTCTCAGTATATTATAGTGTTTTGAGTATATTGCTCTGCCACGTTTAGAATGATATACATGTTGTGTTATAAACTTCAAATAAATAGACACATTACCATAGAGATACCAGAGTCAAGTATAAGTAAGGGAAAAGATATAATATAGTAAGAGCTTTCTAGGAATAATAAAATAATAGACTTAAGAGTTCTGAACACCGTAGAACCCCTATGAGAGGTCTGTACCTTAGGCATGAAACGACCTAACCCTGGTGGTGTATCCAGTATACGAGGGTCAGAATGTACCAACAGGTGGTACGGGGGATGAACCCCTAGTGGAAGTCTCCTTAAATTATAGAATGTAGTGTCCAACATCAACCAAAGATTTTGGTGGCACTAGAGTACAGAAAAAGCCAATAGGTGGCTTGACTCTCTGCCTATGTGCTAAGGTTAGAGGAGGAGTCTAGTTTTTACGGCATAATAGATGTGATGAGGCCAGAGAGCAATTTTCCTATTGCAGACCAGGGAGTAGTCAGACTTAGCATTCCCGGGTGTGTTCGCTAAGTCTTGTATGGTGAGATCATAGTTCGCTATGATTCTTCATATGTAGAGTACACTGCATATGATCAGGGCCTAAGCTAAAATATGTTCATATAGGTTTAAAGAGTTTCTTATATTTAAGAAAGGCTAAGAAAGATTCGAGTACAGTTTTCCAGCAATTATTCTTTGTATGTTTCTGAATTATTAGCTCTCTTTGAAATTAATCAAGCATGCTCATATATTGATTTGCTCTTGTTGATATCTAGAGTATCCTACCATATTTATGAATGTCCATGATTAATATCTTTAAAGCTAATTGTTGTTATAACTGATATCAGTTTCTCAAAAGTATATCTGTAACTATATCAGTGCTTTAGACTATTTCTTTGAAGTACTCATTCACTGAGTGACCAGGCTCACCCCTCTACTCACAAATTTTAGAGATATCACATGGACTTGAAGAAGGTCATTGCATCAGAGTAGATCTGCCACAAGAGTTAAGTCTGAGTATAGTTAAGTTCAGTCAATCCTTGTCACTCTAGGTCCTTGTAAAGAAATAAGAGAGAGTTGTAAATGATGATGTATGACAGTATTCCTCTTTTAGTAATATATGTGAATCAGCAAGTCTTATGTGCTTAAAAGTATGAAAAACATAATGAATGTTCATACATGCATTTTTACTATTGAAATCATATTAGATAAATAAATGCTTAGATTCCCTTGTAAAGTTAGTTTATGTGTTTCAATGCAAGAAAACAACGAGTTTGAAAAAAAAAAGTTAAGGGTTATCTTTGTATTACGTTAAATCCTCAATTTATGCCCTAATCTCATGATTAGTGGTAATTGTGAGATTGGGGTGTAACAACATAGTAAAATCACATCAAAAGACATCTGAAAGTATGTGTTTACCTAATTTTTGCATTAAGAAATGTTTTATTTTACTTTTTTTTCTTTTATCAAATTATTTAAATGCAAGCATATATGTATGTATATTTCCACCCACATACACAACACCTCATGTGTTGATCCACTATTTCATGTATTTTCTAGGTTCAGAGCTAGCATGGGAGAAGGATGAGAAGTGAGCAAGTTTTACAGGTTGTACCTATTGTAGATCCAAGCATACATGTTCAAATTTATGTAAAATCTCCTTCAATGTGTAATTGTAATCCGTGTTGTATTAATTCATTTTGTAACATATACATTTTGAATGTTGATAATGTCATGGTGTATGCAATATTGTTATGTGTTCATGTATGTGCATATTGCTTTCATAACACACTTTGATATAATTTCATAACATTTTCAAATTTTTTTCTTTCAAGCCTTCTAAGTCGCGAGACAGTGGATTCTGAGGTTGTTACATATAGCATATAGGGATTTTGATTCGGCAGTTGAACCATCAGAGGACATCCTCTTGGTTGCACCCATGTCCCTTCTCCATAGTCTATGCCTGGTTGTAGCCCAACCATGTTCACTAGTACAATAATGGTCTGTAGGGTGGGTTTTTTTAAGCATGTAGCATCACATTTTAAGCGACGCCTAAGTGGTCGTCTCTATAGGATTTGCTCTAGAAGGTTGGTTTTTTAAATCAAAGAAAACCGACCTTGGAAGGTAGCATCGGGTAGGCACAAAGTAAAACCCGAGGCAATGGCTGCACTACTGTGTCACTTATATCAAAATAAAACCGACCCAAAAGAGGTACAAAAAACTAAACCCGATGTCTATAAGGTCAGTTATATGTAAAAAACTGACGCAGATGTGGGTACAAACCTGCTAGCCGTAGAGGTCTAAGGTCGGTTATATATAAAAACCGACCCTAGAGGTCTATAAGAACCGACCCTATAGACCCCATAGAGTTGATCCTAGAGGCTATAAGGTCGGTTATTTATAAAAAACCAATCCTAGAAGTCTTCAAGGTTGGTCATATGAAGAAAACTGACCCAACATTGGTACAAAGTTATTTACATTGAGGTTTTTAGGTCGGTTATTTAAAAAAACCGACCCCATAGGTCTCTAAGGTCGGACATATTTAAAAAATCGACCCTAGAAACCCAGTAGACCCAACAAAGCCGATCTTAGAGGCTATAAGGTCGGGTATTTATAAAAAAATCGACCCTAGAAGTCTTCAAGGTTGGTCATATGAAGAAAACTGACCCAACATTGGTACAAAGTTATTTGCATTGAGGTTGTTAGGTCAGTTATTTAAAAAAACTGACCCTATAGGTCTCTAATGTCGGACATATTTAAAAAAATTGACCCTATAAACCCAGTAGACCCAACAAATCCTAGAGGCTATAAGGTTGGGTATTTATAAAAAACTGACCCTAGAAGTCTTCAAGGTCGGTCATATGAAGAAAATTGACCCAAAATTGGTACAAAGTTATTTGCATTGAAGCTGTTAGGCTAGTTATTTAAAAAAATTGACCCTATAGGTCTCTAAGGTTGGACATATTAAAAAACCGACCCAAAAGACCTTGAAGATCCTAGAGGCTTTAAGGTTGGGTATTTATCAAAATCCAGACCTAGAGGTCTACAAGGTCAGTTATATGAAGAAAACTAACCCAAGAAGGTACAAAGACCTGAAGAAATTTGCATTGAGGTTGTTAGGTCGGTTATTATAAAAAACTGATGCTATAGTTTAAATTTTTTTTAAAGAAAAATTTTGCAGAACAAAAATTTTTAGAACAGAAACATGCACAACAGAAATCTACTTTACAAAGTTCAAAACCTGCAATAAAAGTAGACTTGCAAATGCAATGATGCAAGCCATAAATTCATTCCAAAGCCATTTGCTAGCTTTTATGTGCAATCCTTTTTGAATTGATGTATCAATTTCCAAACCACACACATTCATAACATCAATAATTCACATATTCAGTTGAGACATATTCATACACAACACATACTAACATTCATAAAATGATAGATTGCAAGTATAAGATGATATTAAAATTCATGTCAGATACACAAGTAAATTTGAAAGAGTTTCAAAAGTACAAACATAAATGAAGCTATGCATTCAATCCAATGCAATAGTGACTTCATTTAGAAAAGCATATGACCACTCTTCTCAGAATTTATTTAAATCATCATGTGTGTAAGGCTGAGTTGTAAAGATCTGCAATAGAAAATGCACATGCTAATATTTTATAAAATGACTACATCTCACTTGTAAATTTATGATGTTATTCTTTATTACCTGATCTATTATTTGAATATCATGTGATGCTCCTCTGACAATAGCTTGTATATATTTCATTACATAGTAGCCACAAGCCCAATCATTATTTTGTATAGATCACTACAAATAAAGAATTATACTTAATGTTAGTAAACTATTATAAATAGAGTTGAAATAAGACTATAAGAGTTGACATTGATACATTACTCTAAGAGGTACATATAAGACTAAGCCCTCAAAGTAGCTACCCTGACATTTTTCAAACTCAATGCCTTTAATTTTGAGGGTATTCCTCCTCCACCTTCACAAAAAGCCTTTATACCCCTATCAATTAAATTGTTACGATAGTTGTCAAAATAGAAATTCTAAGTAGAAATGTCATGTTGAAGCATAACAATTGATATGGTAGAGACTAAATTTATTCCTACTCCATAGTTGGCAATTTTAGTTCGTGGCCCCTTGTTGTTTTTCCCATTGGGTCAAGATAATAAAAAGTCATCAATTTTGGGACAAACACCACTAATTCCCAATGTCTAGAGCTGATTAAGAATAAAACAAACATTAAAATAAAGCAATTTAGTCAATATTAAAAGTATATTGAATAATAATACTTATTGGATGTTAAAAGGAATTAGAATGATTTCCTTTCCCACACTAGCAAAATATTTGAATGTAGTAGAGAAGTACTCATTCACATCCTCAATATGTGTCTCCACTTGACTAGTGACTGAAGGAACTAAGAATCCAACATTCTTTATATCAAAGTTTATGGCCTCGGTATATAAATGGCTGTAAAACATTTGTAATCATTTCATATATAGAAATAAGTTAAAAATGTGTATTGGAATTTTCTAAATTGATGGATCCTTACTGTAAGGACCCTGACCTCCGTTTAGGGTTTATCCTATCTGCTTTGCTTAACCCAGATGTTTAGTTGCTTGCAAATCACCTTTAGTGGTGATTAAGGTTTGTTTGTGCTTGTTGTGTGTTGGAGGTGCTACTCGCAATTAACCCAAGTCTATGGTTGTTGAGCAAGTTTATCACCTTGAGAGGTGTTCCTCTCTCTCCTTGCTTCCTCTATTGTTGAGAGGAAGGGTTGGGCTCGTTGCCTTGGGCTTGGTTGAGCCTTGTTGGGCCTTGTTGAGCCTTGCTTGGCCTTGTTGGACCTTGTGTCAGCCATGGTTGTGACGGCCATGGTTGTGTCACCCTAGGAGGTGTGTCGGGCATGGTGTTGGGGTGTATCGTCCATGGACCCCCTTTGACCCTTTGACCTCATTTGTGTCACCAGTCTTGGACAATTGGTTCTTGATGCTTGCATGTGGCAATGGCCTTGGACATGTGTTTAAGGCAAGATAGAGTGGTGGCATTGCCGATGGACAAGTGTCCCTAGGTGGGCAACACCTTGCCTTGTCTTACCTTGGTTTCTCCTCCACCCTCTCCTATATATGTGTTCCCTTTCTCTTGCTAAGGATCCCTTTAGTTCCTTAGTTTCCCCTCCCCTTTGGTTGCACGACACCTCTTCCTTTGCAAAGCTTGGTGGTCGATCCTTATCTTTGGAGTCTTCTTCTTCTTCCTCTTGAGGTGGCCGAAGGTGTAGCTTGGTGCAAGGAGCTTGGAGCTTCTTAAGGCGGGTTACATAACTCCTAACCCTAATCATATTACCTTCTTCTATATTCTTTTATGTTTTCTTATGATCATCATCGGCCATGTATGTTGCTAGATATGGTTCTTGCTTAGTTGCACCTTTAATCTTGTTTAGGGTTCCTTGTTGAGCAACACTACTTTCGCTCCTTGGTCTAGAGAAGTGAGCTTGAGCTCTAGTAATGTCGGAAATACCCCTCTCTCATTTAAGTTGAGAGGTGAGCTTGTGTTCTAGTTGCTTGAGCAACACCCTCCTCTCACCATGGATCCGAGAGGTGAGCTTTTTGGGTAGATGATGTCTTATGTTAAGGTCGATCCTTGTGGTTTCCCGAATTGTGATAAGAGGCTATGCAAGACCCCTCTCTCTTAGTTGTTGAGAGGTGAGCCGGTCTTCTTGATCAATTAGGGTTTGGTGCCCTTGTGTTTGAGGTTGATGACGATCTTGTTGGGGTGTATCTTACACGATATGGCTTTGGGTTGGTGCTGCCTGATACCCTCTCTTGGACTAGAGTTCTGGATCGTTATGATGAGGTTGTGTTGGGCGATACACCTTGGTCTTTGCCTTGTGTGTTGGCCGATAGGATGAGGCTAGTGTGGTTGGACGATAGGCTTTCCCCTGGTGCCCTTGTATCGATGGAAGATGTGTGTTCTTAGTGGGCGTTATAGGGTTGGCCTGGGCTCCATGGCTCTAGCTGATATGATAAGATGTTTCGTGTTATAACCCTAACCTGATACACATGGATGCACGATACACATGGATGCATGACACATATGGTTACATGATACACCTTGAGGTGGTGGCATGACATCCTTGCTATGGTTATCCGATATGTGTGTAGGCCATTACCCTGCCCGTCACACTTCTTGTGAGGGTAGTGGGCACTTCTAGTGAGGGTCATGTTCCACCTAGAAATCCATCTAATAGTTCTTTATCATGCAATCGTATCCTTGTTGCTAAGAGTTATGGTTTATGGTTTGTGAACCTTTGATATGTTTGATAGTAGTGAGGTGTTTGATATGGTAGAACGCACCTAAGTAAACATGACATATCTGAACTCTAATGACATGATACTATATGTGTTTATGATCACTTTGAATCATATATATATATATGATGATGAGTAATGTTAGGCTTGCAAGCATATGAGTTGCTTCACATGATGATGTGACCAATCTCTATGGTCACAGGTTTGAGGCATGAATGATAAAGCGTATAATCATCAATGTTGCCCAATGTTTGATAACATGATCCTTCTATTAATCCATGATGGTTTCAGTTATCTCTATGATTGTGTATACTAACCATGCAGGTGTTTCATGCATATGAATAGCCAGGTAAAGGACTATGAGGTATATATGTTTGAATGACACTACATTGATGATCACTCTTGCTGATGGGATAACATGCATCACCTGTATAATGTGTTTAGGTCTGAGGACCTGAGTTTGGCTAAAGTACCTAGTTGAGGTGTTATCCTCTGATGATGAGATCTGGGATTGTTATCCCCAGTGATGAGAATGCCTTAAGAGGTAGTGGTTTCTTGTGATGAGGGATTGAGATCCCAGGATATTGTGATGGTGGTAACAATAATGTAGCTTAATATGCGATACCACTTGTTTTCCCCAACAATTTACTTAAAATACATTAACTAATTACAGATGAATCTCTCATGTAGTTTGCCCTGGCCATAGATCCATCATCGTTAGTAGCTGGTGATGGTGAAATAGGTCCTCCTGCGGGTTAACCTAGAAGCTCATATTATTGAATATGTGTGGTTTCTCCTAGCCAAAAATGAGGAGGTTAGAGTGCAACTTCAGTTGTAGACTCATGATGTGTATAAGAGAATGGTGAACATGCCCATGGCTCAGTGTGATAGAGCACGAATGCGTTCATGGCTCAGGGAGCATGATGAACTGGCCTGTGGCTTAGATATACTAGCACTGAGACCTATACCAAGGCGGGCTAGAGAAAGGGTAGCCTACGGGAGCTGACCCTGTGGCTAAGGCCACTTAAGCATGAGACTGCGGTCCTACTTGTGTTGAGCTCGTGCCTTAACCACGAGGTGGGAGGTCGTGGATTCCGGCTCTTCCATTGACCTTGTATGGCACCGGCTTAGGTTTCACAACTGAAGGTTGGATTTGAGCGGTACGGCTCACTTCCTCAGGGCATAATAATACATTATGCAGCCGACTAGTATTTATTGCTTAAGAAAAAACACAGAACATTGGTTGAGGCCTTGCTTGTATAGTTGATCTTGTTATACATTACAGTTACTTATATGTTCCTTACGTTATGTGGTAAGATCTTATAAATCTTATATTTTCAATCATGTTCCACAAAGAAATACTTGGTTATATGCCTTCCGTACATCTTGGTAAGCTCGATGGTAATAACAACCTTTCTCTATAGACTGCTCTTATTGTACATTTTATCAGTTATCTGTTGTTGTTGCTTTAATCTTTCTAAGGTTGTATAGTTTCGGCGGGGAGTTATGTTTCTCGCTGGGACTGTGTGTCTCATCTCGTTGGTTTACAACTTTTTTAGGTGTTCATGCTAGACGTGGTGGTGATCGCGGGGTTGTGGTCGAGCAGCAAGAAGAGGAGCAGTAGAAGGCAAGAGATGGATATGCTGCTATTTTGGTTGTTTTGTAGTAGAGTCATAGAGTCATCCCTGTACTCTCAGGTCCTCAGAGGCATTCTGATGTTGTTTTATGATGTATAGCTGATGAAGCTTTATATATCCTACAGCTGGTAGGATGTGGCCGTTATGTATATATAAACAGGTGATGAACACATGTGATGACAAGACAGCTGATGTTAAGCTGTGAACACATATCTAGACTTGTAGATGTTTATATAACATGTCTTCTTCCACGATGAGGATCTGAATGTAATAGTTTCTTGGTTTATCTACTTCTTGAAATCGGTTTTAATTACCCCGTATTTTTGGTACTTTAGTGGTTTATGGTGTTTTTTGCGTGTTTTCACGTGGCACCTCGCTGTCTGTGTGATAGCGGGATGTGTTGCCACAAGCTTGGTATCAGAGCTCTAGGTTCGCTGAGTCTACAGGGATTTAGGACTAGGTTGTGTCTGTTCTTGTGAGTTTTCCAGATTTTCTAACAATTATCTTCTGCCCTTAGTGGAAGAAAAAGCCAAGATGTCTGGAAATCATGAAGAACATCCTGTCGAGAGCAGCGATGCTGCATCATCTGATGCAGTAGGAGGGCAGGCACATGGAGATCGGGTGCCTGAGGTTCCCCAACTTGACCCAACCATTCTCAAAAACCCTGCCTACCAACAGCTTATGGGGCAGATGATGGCTACGATGAATCTCATGGTAGAGTGATTTCCAGTGCCTCCGCCGAGAGCACAGACTCCCAATAGTGAAACATCGGGTATTGGGAAGACCTTTGAGCGGCTTCGCCGAGTCGGAGCTTCAGACTATGCTGGAAGGCTGATCCAGTGGATGCAGATCTGTGGCTGACAGGTCTTGAGAAGGCCTTCCGGATCCTCGACATCCCTGAAGCAGACAAATTCAAGCATGTTGTCTACCTTCTGAAGGGTAGTGCTGGCCACTGGTGGGCCATCGAGCAGGAGAAGCGACCCAGTGAGGTGATTGGTTGGGAGATCTTCTGGCGAGAGTTCGTCAGCAGATACTTTCCAAAAACGTATCTGGACGAGAAGATCAGCCAGTTTGAGTGCCTGCACCAAGCAACGATGAACATCACCGAGTATGAAGCCAAGTTCATGGACCTATTAAGGTTTTTCCTCACCTGGTATTGATAGATGGCGAGCGGGTCAGACGTTTTGAGAAAGGCCTGAGTGCGGAACTGACAACACATGTTGTTGCGTTGGAGAACTGAGAATAGTTTGCTATGTTTGTGGAATATGTCCGGAGGATTGAACAGTTAGTCAGGGAGAAAAGAGAATCCATGTCTAAAAAGAGGACTGCTCAGTTCCAGAGACAGAGATTCGATGGCTTTAAGAAGCTGAGGTTTTCAGCATCTTTTGGGTTAAGAGGTTCCAGTGCACCGTCGCAGTGGTCTCCGAGTAAGGGAAGAGGATATAATTCTTCACCGTCAAAGGCACATAGTACAACTTCTGTAGTAGTGATAGGGTTGTCTAGGCCACAACAGCGAGACCAGTCATGCCATCTTTGTGGTCAGATCGGGCATTGGAAGTCAAATTGCCCAAGTAAAGATGTTGAATTGACGCATCATCTGAGGCAGAATCAACAAGGGGAAGATAGACAACAACCCAGTAGTAGCAGAGGGCGAGGACGCGGTCAAACGTTACAAGCGGGATCTTCTGCATAAGGAAGCAGAGGACGTGGACAACAAGCAACAGCTCGATTCTATGCTTTGATTCAGCCAGAGGCGATAGTCAACCCGCGAGTGGTGACAGGTCAGATGGAGTTATTTCATTCTGATTTGTCTTCTTCTTGCTTTATAACTGTTCTGGTTGACCCGGGTGCTACACACTCTTTTATCGCACGTTCTATGCTTTAAAACTGTCTTTCACCTGTTAGTTGTAAGAAAGATAGCTTGTTGTTAGAAACCCCTCTTGATGGCTCGTTGATGCTTCGAGAAGTGTGTCCATCCTATGTTCTCTCTTTTTCGGGACACATGATACAAGTGGATCTCATACCACTTGATATGCATGGATTCGATGTGATCCTTGGGATGGATACCTTAGAGAAGTATAAGGTTGTGTTGGACTGTGGTTCCAAGCATGCAGTGTTTGATGATGATGGAGAAAAGTGGATCTTCCAAGGAGATAGGAAGATTCTTCTGACGTGTCTAGTGTCAGCAATGGTGGCAGAAAAGTTGCTACGGCAAGGTTGTAAGGCATTCTTGGCTCACGTTGTCGATACCAAGGCAAAGGGTCCTAGTCTTGAGGAGGTGACTGTTGTCTGAGAGTTTGCAGATGTGTCTCCTGATGAGTTCCCCGGTGTTCCTCTGCCCCGAGAGATTGATTTCGAGATCAATCTGGTTCCAAGAACACAACCAGTTGCACATACACCGTATAGGATGGCTCCAGTAGAGATGGCAGAGCTAAAGAAGCACTTACAGGAGTTGTTGGAAAAAGGTTTCATCCAACCAAGCACGTCGTCTTAGGGTTCTCCAATGTTGTTCGTTAAGAAGAAGGACGGATCGATGTGGCTATGTATAGATTATCGATAGTTGAACAAAGTCACGATCAAGAACACCAAGGATAGATGATCTGTTTGATCAGTTGTGTGGTGCTACAGTATTTTCAAAGATTGATCTATGGTCTGGATATCATTAGTTGAGTATTAAGGCAGATGACATACAAAAGTCAGCTTTTAGGACGAGGTATGGTCACTTCGAGTTTGTGGTTATGTCATTTGGGCTAACCAATGCACTTGCTGCTTTCATGGATTTAATGAACTGGGTGTTCCATTCATTTCTAGATCAGTTTGTTGTAGTCTTTATAGATGACATCTTGATCTACAATCAAGACAGTCAGAAGCATGAATAGCATCTTCGACAAGCGTTGACTCTCCTTCACCAACATTAGTTGTATGCCAAGTTTAGTAAGTGTGAGTTCTGGTTGAAAGAAGTAACTTTCTTGTGTCATGTGATATCTGCAAGAAGGAGTTAAAGTGGACCCGAAGAAGGTGGAGTCTGTTGTAGAAAGGGAAAAGCCGAAGACGCCGACTGAAGTTCACAGTTTCTTGGGTTTAGCAGGATACTACCGGAGGTTTATAAAGGACTTCAGTGTGATTGCATTGCCGATAACGAAGTTGACCCAGAAAGATGTACCTTTTTTCTGGAATGATCATTGCCAGCAAGCTTTACAAAGTCTGAAGAAGAAGCTGACTAGTGCTCCAGTGTTAGTACTTCCAGAGCCTGGGAAGGGCTATATTGTTTTCTGTGATGCTTCCAAAAAGGGCTTTAGATGCGTACTGATGCAGGAAGACCATTTGGTTTCTTTTGCTTCATGAAAACTTAAGAAACATGAGGAGAACTATCGGACTCATGATTTGGAGTTGGCAGTGGTGGTTCATGCGTTAAAGATTTGGAGACACTGTCTTTACGGGGAAGTGTGTCAGATCTTTACAGATCATAAGAATCTGAAGTACATCTTCTCGCAGAATGAGATAAACATGCGACAGTGTCGATGGATGGAGTTGATCAATGATTATGACTGCACCATCGAGTATCACCCTGGTACGACAAACGTGGTAGCTGATGCCCTTAGCCGAAAGTCTTCTTCTCTTCCTACAAAGGAGGCACAGTTGAGTTCCTTAGTATGCCATAGATAGGATATGTTTGCTTCCTTGTGGCAGATGAATGTGCAGATGGAAGTTTCCTTGTTAGCAGGACTTTTGGCACAGATGCAAGTCAAGCCTACACTGAGACAGCAAATCAAGGATGAACAACAAACAGATGATACAATGCAATTGATCAAGTCAGAGCTCGATAGCGAAAGGCGTGATGGGTTCCATGAATCTGAGGATGGACTAGTTTGCTATCATGATAGGATGGTGGTCCCCGATGTTGATGATCTGAGGAAGCTAGTGCTCGAGGAAGCACACACATTGATGTATGTTATGCATCCAGGAGTCACTAAGATGTATCATAATCTAAAGGACCTGTATTGGTGGTCTGGCTTGAAGAGAGATGTAGCCGAGTTTGTGGCTAGATGTGTGGTATGCCAGCAAGTCAAGGCTGAGCATCAGAAGCCGGTAGGTATGTTGCAACCCCTACCAATACTGTAGTGGAAATGGGATCATATAACCATGGACTTTATAGTTGTTCTGCCCAGGACAGCTAGGAATCATGATTCCATTTGGGTGATAGTGGACAGATTGACGAAGTCTACCCATTTCATACATGTGAAGACAACGTATATAGCCGAGAAGCTCGCTCATGTATATGTAGATGAGATAGTACGCTTGCACGGTGTATCAGCAATGATAGTTTCCGATAGAGGTCCTCAGTTCATGAGTCGTTTCTGGGAATAGTTGCACAAAGATTTAGGAACGTAGTTGAGGTTCAGCACCACTTTCCACCCACAGACAGATGCACAGTCTAAAAGGACTATTTAAACTATGGAGGATCTTCTCTAGGCTTGTGTTTTGTAGTTCCTAGGTAGTTTGGATGTACAACTCAGTTTGATAGAGTTTGCCTACAACAATAGTTACCAACGGAGCATTGACATGGCTCCTAATGAGGCCTTATATGGCAGGAAGTCCAGATCTCCTTTATGTTGGTATGAGTCTGGGGAGTATCAACTTTTGGGTCCTGAGTTAGTACAACAGACAACAAAAAATATCAAAGTGATATAGCAACAGCTGAAAGCAGTACAGGACAGACAGAAGTCTTATGCAGACAATCGTTGACGACCTTTAGAGTTCCAAGTGGGAGATAAAGTGTACCTCAAGGTCTCACCTTGGAAAGGCATGCTAAGGTTTGGCCAGAAGGGTAAGCTAGAACCCACGTATATGGGGCCATATCTAGTAATAGCACGTGTTGGCAAGGTAGCTTATAAGTTAGAGCTACCGCTAGAGTTGCACAGGTTACACCCAGTGTTCCACATCAGCATGCTGAAGAAAAGTCACCCAGATACAGGGACAATGATATAGCCAGTCGAGGTTGAGCGTGATGAAGATGTGACCTATGAGGAAGGTCCTGTGATGATCCTTGACAGAAGAGTAAAGAAGCTGAAGAGGAAGGACATGGTTCTGGTAAAGGTTCTTTGGTATCATCGTGGCGTTGAGCAAGCCACATGGGAGCTTAAGGAAGAGATGAGGAGGAAGTATCCCTCACTTTTCTCTTCGGATTTCGAGGACGAAATCCCTTTGTAGAGGGTTATAGCTTATAAGGACCCTGACCTCCATTTAGGTCTTATCCTGTTTTCTTTGCTTAACCCTAATGTTTAGTTGCTTGCTAATCACCTTTAGTGGTGATTAGGGTTTGTTTGTGCTTGTTGTGTGTTGGAGGTACTACTCACAATTAACCCAAGTCTAGGGTTGTTGAGCAAGTTTGTCACCTTGAGAGGTGTTCCTCTCTCTCCTTGATTCATCTAGTGTTGAGAGGAAGGGTTGGGCTCGTTGCCTTGGGCTTGGTTGAGCCTTGTTGGGCCTTGTTGAGCCTTGCTTGGCCTTGTTGGACGTTGTGTCGGCCATGGTTGTGATGGCCATGGTTGTGTCACCCTAGGAGGTGTGTCAGGCATGGTGTTGGGGTGTATCATCCATGGACCCCCTTTGACCTCGTTTGTGTCACCACTAGTGGACACTTGGTGTTTGATGCTTGCATGTGGCAATGTCCTTGGACATGTGTTTAAGGCAAGATAGAGTGGTGGCATTGCCCATGGACAAGTGTCCATAGGTGGGTGACACCTTGCCTTGTCTTACCTTGGTTTCTCCTCCACCCTCTCCTATATATGTGTTCCCTTTCTCTTGCTAAGGATCCCTTTAGTTCCTTAGTTTCCCCTCCCCTTTGGTTGCACGACACCTCTTCCTTTGCAAAGCTTGGTGGCCGATCCTTATCTTTAGAGTCTTCTTCTTTTTCTTCCTCTTGAGGTGGCTGAAGGTGTAGCTTGCTTCTAGGAGCTTGGAGCTTCTTAAGGTGGGTTACATAACTCCTAACCCTAATCATATTACCTTCTTCTATATTCTTGTATGTTTTCTTATGATCATCATCGACCATGTATGTTTCTAAATATGGTTCTTGCTTAGTTGCACCTTTAATCTTGTTTAGGGTTCCTTGTTGAGCAACACTCCTTTCCCTCCTTGGTCTAGAGAAGTGAGCTTTAGCTCTAGTAATGTGGGCAATACCCCTCTCTCTTGGTTGTTGAGAGGTGAGTCGGTCTTCTTGATCAATTAGGGTTTGGTGCCATTGTGTTTGAGGTTGATGATGATCTTGTTGGGGTGTATCTTACACGATATGGCTTTGGGATGGTGCTGCCCGATACCCTCTCCTGGACTAGAGTTCTAGATCGTTATGATGAGGTTGTGTTGGGTGATACACCTTGGTCTTTGCCTTGTGTGTTGGCCGATAGGATGAGGCTAGTTTGGTTGGACGATAGGCTTTCCCCTGGTGCCCTTGTATCGATGGAAGATATGTGTTCTTAGTGGGCGTTACAGGGTTGTCCTGGGCACCATGGCTCTGGATGATATGATAAGTTGTTTCCCGTTATAACCCTAACCCGATACACATGGATGCATGATACACATGGATGCATGATACACATGGATGCACGACACATATGATTGCATGATACACCTTGAGGTGGTGTCCTGACATCCTTGCTATGGTTGTCCGATATGTGTGTAGGTCGTTACCCTGCCTGTCACACTTCTTGTGAGGGTAGTGGGCACTTCTAGTGAGGGTCATGTTCCACCCAGAAATCCATCTGATAGTTCTTTATCATGCAATCGTATCCTTGTTGCTAAGAGTTATGGTTTATGGTTTGTGAACCTTTGATATGTTTGATAGTAGTGAGGTGTTTGATATGGTAGAATACACCCAAGTAAACATGACATATCTGAACTCTAATGACATGATACTATATGTGTTTATGATCACTTTGAATCATGTATATATATGATGATGAGTAATGTTAGGCTTGCAAGCATATGAGTTGTTTCACATGATGATGTGACCCATGTCTATGGTCACATGTTTGAGGCATGAATGATAAAGCGTATAATCATCAATGTTGCCCTATGTTTGATAGCATGATCCTTCTATCAATCCATGATGGTTTCAGTTATCTCTATGATTGTGTATACTAACCATGCATGTGTTTCATGGGGATGCATAGCCAGGTAAAGGACTATGAGGTATATATGTTTGAATGACACTACATTGATGATCACTCTTGATGATGGGATAACATGCATCACATGTATAATGTGTTTAGGTCTGAGGACCTGAGTTTGGCTAAAGTACCTAGTTGAGGTGTTATCCTCTGATGATGAGATCTGGGATTGTTATCCCCAGTGATGAGAATGCCTTATGAGGTAGTGGTTTCTTGTGATGAGGGATTGAGATCCCAGGATATTGTGATAGTGGTAACAATAATGTAGCTTAATATGTGATACCACTTGTTTTCCCCAACAATCTACTTAAAATACATTAACTAATTATAGATGAATCTCTCATGTAGTTTGCCCTGGCCATAGATCCATCATCGTTAGTAGCTGGTGATGGTGAAACAAGTTCTCCTCTGGGTTAACCTAGAAGCGCATATTATTGAATATGTGTGGTTTCTCCTAGCCAAAAATGAGGAGGTTAGAGTGCAACTTCGGTTTTAGACTCATGATGTGTATAAGACCATGGTGAACAGGTCCATGGCTCAGTGTGATAGAGCATGAATGCGTTCATGGCTCAGGGAGCACGGTGAACTGGCCCGTGGCTCTGATATACTAGTGCCGAGACATGTACCAAGGCGGGCTAGAGAAAGGGTAGCCTGCAGGAGCTGACCCTATGGCTAAGGCCACTTAAGAATGAGACTGCGGTCCTTCTTGTGTTGAGCTCGTGCACTGACCATGAGGTGGGAGGTTGTGGAGTCCGACTCTTCCATTGACGTTGTATGGCACCGGCTTGGGTTTCACAACTGAAGGTTGGATTTGAGTGGTACGACTCACTTACTCAGTGCATAATAATATGTAATCTGAGGCCTTGCTTGTGTAGTTGATCTTGTTATACATTACAGTTACTTATACGTTCCTTAAGTTATGTGGTAAGATCTTATAAATCTTATCTTGTCAATCATGTTCCATAAAGAAATACTTGGTTATATGCCTTCCGTACATTTTGGTAAGCTCAATGCTAATAACAACCTTGCTCTATAGACTGCTCTTATTATACATTTTATCAGTTATCTGATGTTGTTGCATTAATCTTTCTGAGGTTTTATAGTTTTAGCGGGGAGTTATGTTTCTCGTTGGGACTGTGTGTCTCACCCCGTTGGTTTACAACCTTTTTAGGTGTTCACGCTAGACGTGGTGGTGGTCGTGGGGTTGCGGCTGAGCAGTAAGAAGAGAAGCAGTAGAAGGCAAGAGATGGATATGTTGTTGTTTTGGTTGTTTTGTAGTAGAGTCTTAGAGTCATACCTGTACTCTCAGGTCCTCGGAGGCGTTTTGATGTTGTTTTATGATGTATAGATGATGAAGCTTTGTATATCCTGCTACTGGTAGGATGTGGCTGTTATGTATATATAAACAGGTGATGAACTCATGTGATGACAAGATAGCTGATCTGTTAAGCTGTGAACACATATCTAGACTTGTAGATGTTTATATAACCTGTCTTCTTATAGGATGAGGATCTGAATGTAATAGTTTCTTGGTTTATCTGCTTCTCAAAATCGGTTTTAATTACCCCATGTTTTTTGTACTTTAGTGGTTTATGGTGTTTTCCGCACATTTTCGCGTGGCACCTCATTGTCTGTGTGATAGCAGGATGTGTCACCACACTTACCTTATCCATACTTCTAATATCGAAGTATTTGGCCAATCATATCGGAACAACTCTATAATATTATTAAGAAAAATATAATTTTGAAAGCCCCTCACAGTTGCATCTTCTGTTAAATTGACCAACATATGTGATCTCGAGCTTTGGTTGGCTAAGTATCGACACAAACATTTACATTTACTTCCCAACTTATCGAATGTGGATTCTGGAATAAAAGATGGCTTGGGCATAGGAGGACGAATAGTAGAATTTTCACTTTTTGGTTTACAAACCTGTTAATTAAATTACATACTTATATTACACAAGTTTATATATGTAGTCAAATATGAAAAACATAGTAGAATTCAGGTATACCTTGCCATTGATAACCAAGTGTCTAGGCCAACCCACCATAGCACCCTCAAATTCTTCAACTATGCTATATTCAGGATTATATATGGGTAGTGGGTTGTCCCCGATTCCATCATACACAATATGGATGGACACACGAAAAATCTCATCAGTAATTGGTTGTCAATGCAATGTACCATTGAGGTTGTATACCTTGCCGACTGCCACAACATTATATTTTGGAACCTGAACTGCAAGTTTACAATTCATACCAACCTAGAATTGAAATAATATAAGATTATATATGAAGTGGTAAACTAGATACCTACTACAACTATATATATATATATATAACACAACATATAGAACAAACTTACTACAAATTGTTGCGGTGGGTCATTAGGAGTGCTCCCACAACCTTCTACAACTGGATCATGGGCTTGTACCTCATCATCTGAGAGACGCACAGTTTGAATAGGTTGAGAAGGTTGACAAGGTTGAAATGAAGACATTATTTCTTTTACTTTCTGTGCTACAAATGCTTCAACTTCCTCTTGTGTAAGACCTCCTATATGACCTCTTTTGGATTGCGAAGAGCCAAAATAAGACTTGAATCCTATGCCAGCTCCTAATCCCCTAACACAGCCAGGATGCTCCTTTGTACCAAGACCAACTGATAGTTCATCTGTGCAGCCAGTTGGGATGAACTTTCCTTCTTTTCTTTGCTCATGGAGATCAATCTATTCATAGTTAATAAAAATATTAAATCATAATGAATTAGATATAAATAAATCAAATTTGTGGGAGTTGCTCTTTACTTAGTTGGGATGAACCTATCATCTTTTGTGCCACCTCCTTAGTTACAGGGTTGAAAATTTCACATGCTCGGTTTTTTCTAGCATCAATCCACTGCAAGTGTCAGGGTGGATGCTCAACTTGAGTTGTACTAGACTCTTCTCCAGAAGAGAGTTGCTTCTCTTATAGTTAGCGGTGGAAGGCATAACCACTGGGCCCCAAGCGATGGTCATGTACATTTTTGGCACATCTTTCCTTTTGGGCCTCGTGAATAGGCTGATCATTTAAAATGAGATATTGCAATTTAGACTTGGCAAACATATATAAAAAGATTCACCTCCTTAATTGTATAAAAATATTCATACAATACATCACAATCTTTATTACTTGAAACTCTTCTAATTTCCTAGATGCAACCAATCTTTCCCACACCTCAAGATCTACAAAAATATATTGATCTGTTGCTTTCTTGTTTTGATTAGCATCATCTATATAATCCCTTTTGAGAGAGGTCTTAAAATCCCTCCATCGTACACCACAACATTGTAGCACTTTTTTCTTGTGATCTTTTTCATTTAGACGAAAAACACCCTATACATACAAAAGAAGCAATATAATGTTATTTTAAATAGGATATGTCTTTCCAAGAAAACTAAATTAGAATCAATAAACAAAAAACATATTAAAATAAAATCACTTTAAATCATAGATATATCTTTCCATAAGAGGTCTTTTAAGGCATTAGAAACATCATGCCAATTTTCTATATCTATTGCCACCTTACTGCGTGTGGTTGCCCCTACATAATACTTGAAAGCACTAGCATGTTCCCCAATAGTTTCTCCCGTGACATCAAACTGGATTGGAAATTTCTCGCCTTTGACCCTGAGCTCCTGCAACCTACGCATCAGTGTGGGACCTCTACATTTCTTAGCATCACCACTACCATCCTCAGGTTGCTCATGCTCAGAATGTTCATCTTCACTTGCCATTTTATAACAACCTACAAATATACATGATAAAAGAAACATAAGTGATAATAAAAGCACAAGTGGTGATACGATGTATATTAAAAGATTAAATGCTTGAATGAAAATAAAATAAATAATTCAAAGAATACATGCCTCTAGTATTGGTTGAGTTGTTAGTCAAGTAAAATTCCTTCAGCATGGTCTTAAGTTTTATAGTATTCATCGGTGTTAACTTCGACATTTACACTTGGCAAACCAACTGAGAATGGGCTGGAATCATCATACTTTTCGTAGTATTCTTCTTCATTTATAGGATCTACAGTAAACTATCTTTTTCCATGAAGAACGACAGATCAATTTTTATTTGTCGAGTCATCAATATAGAATACTTGTTTTTCTTGGTCTGCCATGATGAATGGCTCATCTTTCTCATCAATCTTTTCAAAATTCACTAATGTGGAACCCAACTCATCCACTAAAACTCCTTTGTTGTTATGAACCCAATTACACCTAAAGAGAGGAACTTTGAAATTTGTATAGTCCAATTCCCATATGTACTCAATGACACCATAATACGACATTTCAGCTTCGCGTGGTCTTTTAACTTTGGCACTAGCAAAATACAACAAACAAGCTTGAACAGTGACTCCGCTATTTTGGACTACACTACTTTCATCTTGACGCTTTGTGTAGTATGAAAATCCATTTATGTCATATCCTTCATATGACATGACATCCATTTTTGGCTTAAAGGCGAGCCATTTTATGTTCTCAACAACATTATTCGGTGATTTAGATAGTTGATTAAAGACTTTCTCTTCAAACCAACTAATAAATGTTTGATTATGCTCTCTTGCAAGCCACATTGAACTGGATCGCGGATGATTTATCTTGATAAGATCATTGTGTTCTATGATGTAGCTACTAACTTCATCGATGTTGTGTAAAATATGCAAATGTGCTTATTCCCACAACTCATGACTAATTCCTTTCACTCGTGCTCCTAGAGTTCCTTTTCTACAATAAGATTCAGTGTGATGGGAATTTTTTAGATCGCTAGAAGTTTCATTGCAATTCAAAAAATCATTGCAAAAGTCCATCACCTCCCTAGCCATATAACCCTCAATAATACTTCCTTCAGGACGATAACGATTCCAAACATCACCTTTAAAAACATTCATGTAGCGTTCAAATGGATACATCTAGTGTAAGAAAATTGGACCCAACATCTTCACCTCCCTTGTATATGTACTACAAGATGAACCATGATATCAAAAAATGAAGGAGGAAAGTACATTTCATGCTGACACATGGTAACAATTACATCTTTTTGCAATTTATCGAGAGTTTCAGGATGTATCACTTTGTTGCATATTTCATTGAAGAAGAAATAGAGTCTTGTAATTGCAAACCTTACATGCTTTGGCAATATAGATCGAATGACCATAGGTAAAATTTGTTGCATTAAGGTGTGACAATCATGAGATTTGAGACCTATCAACTTCAGATCCTTCTTTGATACCAATCTATGAATATTAGAAGAGTATCTTTGTGGAACCTTAATATTATAAAAGCACTCATAGAAAGTGTTTTTCTCATGCTTTGACAAAGTGTAACCAGTTGGTGGTAAATATGTGCGGCGACCCCTGATCTCCACTGATAATTATTTTCTTATACTCATCAATTCTAAATCTTTTCTAGATTTAACGTCGTCTTTAGTCTTTCCTGGTATATTCAATAGTGTACCAATGATGCTATCACAAACATTTTTTTCAACATGCATGACATCAATGCAGTGTCTAATTGACAAGAATCCCCAATAAGGAAGATCTTAGAATATTAACCTCTTCTTGTATAAATATTTGTCACATGCGAGAGTACGACTACGTGATCTCTTTCCAAATTCATTGACAATATCTTTCACCCTGTCATATACAACATTTTCTAGTATAGGTTTAGGAGAACTCCATTCCTCAGTTGATCCATTAAAGGTTTTGTGTTGCCTTCGATAAGGATGAACTTGTGGGAGAAATCTCCGATGGCCAAGATATACGATTTCACCACCATGTTTCAGTCAGATTAAATCAGTATTTTCCTCACAAATAGGACATGCTTTGTATCCTTTTATGATATATCCAGAGAAATTTCCATAAGCTGGAAAGTCATTAATTGTGAAAAACAACATAGCATGCAAACTAAAGATCTCTTCATGGGAAGCATCATATGTCATAACACCTTCTTCCCATAGTTTCATTAGGTCATCAATTAGAGGTTGAAGGTAAACATCAATGTCATTTCCAAGTTTCTTGGACCCTGATATCAATATTGACAATGGGACATACTTATTTTTCATACACAACCAAGGAGGAAGATTTTATATAACAATCATAAAAGGCCATGTGCTATGTTGGCTTCTTAATGTACCATAAGGATTCATTCCATTTGTACAAAGCCCAAGTCTTAAGTTTCTTGTTTCTTTACCAAATTGAGGATATAATAAATCAATTTTCTTCCATTGTGGTGAATCAGATGCATGTCGTAGGATTCCATCATCATTGGCCTTTAACTCCCCATGCCAAGACAAATTTTGCACATCTTCAATATTAGCAAATAAGCATTGAAATCGTGGTATTATTGGTAGATACCACATCACCTTGGCAGGAGAGCCATTCTTAGCCTTACCTGAATTTGTGGTCTTGTACCTTGACGCACCACACTTTGGACAATTTATCAAATTACTATAGTCCTTCTGAAATAACACACAATCATGTGGACATGCATGAATCTTCTTATCCTCCATTCCCATTGGGCACATTATTTTCTTTGCTTGATATGTTGAAATTGGAAGCTCGTTGCCTTTTAGGAAGAATTTCCTTTAACAAAGATAACAGTAAAGTGAAACTCTTATCGCTCCACCAGTTTTGAGCTTTAAGAGTATATAATCACATCACAACACTCAACCTCGTGAACTTAGTACAACCCTTATATAACGGTCTTTCAACATCATTGACAATGTCTGCAAATAAAGAAGGTGGATCAATGACATTGTCCCGACAACTACATAGAATCTCATCAACCATATCATCTTGAATCGGTTCATCTAGAATCGGTTCATCATTGACATTATCATCATTATCTATATCTTCTATGCCACAACTATTAGTATCGACATTTTTTGATCCATAATTAAATTTTTCTCCATGCCAATACCATTCATTATAACCTCGTATGATCCCATTGCATATGACATGATTCTTAATTTCCTCAACAATATCAACTTTCAAATTGTTACCACAATTTCTACATGGACAATAGAACCTATCTATAGGTAGTTTCCTATGTTCCACAGCAAATCTGATAAATTCATCAAGACATTTTTCAAACTCTGGACTGCAACTGTTCTTGATAGACATCCAACTTCGATCCATTTTCTATATCACATTAAAATTAATTATAAAATTGAGCATTTAATATTGATACTATAAGTTGTAAGCTTGTATTGATAGAAAGTTCACTACTTTCATATTAAAGTGTACCACCTATCCCATTTTTGAATATTTAATTTCACTAGTAACTGTATAATGTATGTTTCGTTTTCAAGAAAATTTCAGCAGCATTTCCCCTAAGTTCTCCAAGTACATCGATGTAAATGGAAAATAACCACCCACATATGTACCCAGAGAACAAATGAGGAAATACCACTAAAATTTTCTTCAAAACTAAACATACAAACAGAATTACATCCTAAGTGAGATTAAATATCCAAAAATAGTCCCAGACCGGGGACTATCCAAAATTTACTCCTAATGAGTAAATTTTGAACGGGTTTCTAAGTTAATATATAAATGTATTATTCTCATATTTATATATTAAGTTAAACATCATGTGTTGATGATCTCATCTATAAACCCTAAAGTGTCGATCTGGGACTACACAATGTCTACCCACATATTTCTATAATGTATACAATTATTACATATGTGACTGATAATAAAATATATGAAAGAATACATATGTTTATTATTGATTGGGTTACTTGGGTTACTAGTCAAATAAAATGAAAAAATAATGTAACTGACCTGAGCCGCCGAGATGAAAATGAGAGAAGATCGTGGGAAGTGGAAGGCGCACAGGTGACAAAGAGCAAGAGCATGACCGCCGAGCGTTGGAGCTTCTACAAGCAAGAGGATGACTGGTTGTTGGATTGCCCTGTTGATCAGTTAAAGACCTGCAATTGAAGAGGCAAGGGTTCAGTTTATGTGGGTATACGGCTGCAATGATGACATATAAAATGTGTTGAATAGACTTAAAAAAATACATCATTTATGGGTAAACAGCTGCAATGACGTCGAAGCCACAACCATCAAGTATAGGATATCTCCCATGGGATATCTCCCATCAATTTTTTGTTAAACATACATCATTTATGGGTTTATGGCTGCAATGAAGCCCATTTACATGTCTTGAAGCCACCCTAAAACCCAAGTGATGCACGACAACCATAAATCCTACCAATATATAAAAGACTATAATGGCATGTTTGGTTTGTAGGAAAGGATTAGAATAGGATGTGTCTAAGGATGGGATATGAAGGTATAAGTGAGGGATGGGAGATTGGTTATCCTGTCCTATGTTTGGATGTAATGCCGAATATGATAGTGATACCTTTACATAAGAATTCCTAGTTAATCCACTAATCATGTACTCTATTTTGAAGATCAATGATGAATGATGTACTATATATAATAAAATGTGTTCAACAAGATTATGAAACACCTGATGACGTTTTTTGATGAAATCATTTCACAGAAATTGTTTTTAGGAAGAAGAAAGTAAGCACTTACGATTCAGAGAATAGATGCAATAAGGATCAAAGCAAGCACCTTCCTTTCGTGATTGTGGCAATGTATTTGATGAGAATTAATGCTTAAAGAAGAAAATATTGTTTAGGAGTTCACAATCGGCTAAAAATCATTATCGTTATCAATGGACAGAGTTGACAGAAAATGAAGATAAATAAACAAAATATATGGAACTTGTAACCGAGATGTGGATGATCTCGTCACCTTATGCAGTAGTAGTTTTTGTACCTTGTCTGCAGGACAACGAAGACAAATTCGTCGGCGCCTGCGGCAATTGGAGGAAATATGAAGATGTCGACGCTGCGCATGTCATCGCCGACAAGGGTATCCATGATAGGAGAGGACGACGATGATGGTAGATGATGGTGGTGCGGTGAGCTAGAGGTTGACGGTGGTGGGAGAGCTCGCGATAGAGGTCGACAGTGGACTAAGGCAGTGGAGATCTTGCACGGGAGAAGAATGAAGAGTTGGGCGTGGGGAGGAGAACGGCCACCAGTTTCTATGGGTGCTAGGAAGCCACCGTGAATAGCCAGTACCCTTGCGTGAACGGCCAGTACCGAGCAGAGCCTACAACAAACGGCAGACTGAGGTTGCGAAACGGCCCTTCTGGGAACCACAAGTCTAGACTCTAATCTATAGGCTCCAGCACCTAGGTTCGTAAATCAGTGAGAATGTGTCGTCTTCGTCGAAGCAAGAAAGACATGTGGTATCTGAAACCCTAGAAGCGAATAGTAGAGAGTCTCGATCGGGGCAGTTATACGGACCTGCTATTTAGTGACAGTTATTTGATAGAACCGATGCAAGAGACCGGCCCTATAGGGATGGTTATTTGATATAACTGACCCAAGAGATAAAGTAGTCTCCGAACAAGACATCCATAAGGTCGTTTATATATGAAAAACCGTCCCTACAGGTAATAGTCACGAAACAACCTACAAGGTCAGTTATATGGGAAAAACTGACCCAAGAAGTCTCGCAAAATTGAACCTACTAGGTCAATTTGGTGTAAAAAGCCAACCCAATAGAAGTAAGCGGTACTTGAATTTTTTTGTACACTGCTAGGTCAGTTATTTAACAAAAACAACCCTATAGCTCGACACATATTAGACACATGAAGGAAAAATAGAGCCAATTTTAGCCGCAGGAAACATGTTGGGTCAGTTTTCTTATAAAACAGATGTTATGTTTATGTGTGTGAGCAAAATTTTGATTTCACGGGTCTTTTGTAGCGTCAATTATCTTTAGTATAACCGACCTTGTACCCCAAATGGTACCCAGATTTTTTCCTAGTGACTTATTGCTTCATTTTTTTTCAAAAAAAATGATGCAATAGCTTATTAAGTCAGTTTTGCTAGTAAAAGTGACACTTTCGACAGTGACATTATTGGCCAAAAATGTAGTAGTGTTATCGATGAACTTCATGGTGTTCTTCGTCTTTTGCCAAGGAAATCACTTCCTATAGTGGCATTCAGCGACGGCCTTTCTATAAATGTTAACCCATTGTAGAATGTGGTCACATGAAGACCCTTGTCATAGTTGTGATGAGAACAATCTCTATGATATTCTTGAAATTGTTCCCATTCTTCATAAATATTCTCCCCATGCTTTTGCAAGAATCCACTGATCTTGTGTCTATTCCTTTTCATTTTCTCAATAGGGTAAAACATTGTTACAAAAGCATCAGCTAAAGGTTCCCACCATTAATGGACATGTGAGGTAAGATAAGATACCAAGATAATGCTTTATCTCTTATAGAGAAGACAGATCCCTTACAGTATATCACCTCTTTAGGTACCATGTTTGTCTTAATTATGTCACACATGTTCTTAAAGGCATCGAAATGGTGATGAGGGTTCTAATCTCTGGAATTTCCTCTGAAAGCTTTATTTTGTATCATGGATATGACTCCAAGTTTTAAGTCAAAGTTCACAGAATTGAACCTCAGAATGATGACGGGGCATCTAAATTCAGTAGCTCTTCTCATAGCCAAATCCCTAAGGGATTGACCTTCTTCCTCCTCGTCATCATCTTTGTATTCTTTATTGTTGTGGTTGTTATTGTTGTTCCTTCCATTCCCCCTTGCCCTCGTACGGTGTCCTTCATCATGTCATCATCCTCATGCTCTTCATCACTTGGCGGTGGAGGAGGTATCTCACCAGGAGGGATGTCACCTATTGGTTGTTTACGGTTGTAATCCTCCCATTTAGATTCCTGATTCACTTGAGGTATCTCAACCCTTGCATTCCGGTTGCCTCCAGCCTGACGTCCTCCTCTACGAGGCAGCATGATGACGACAAGGTGGGTTGTTTCTCTTGTAATCTACTTCTTCCTAAGTTACCAAAAATAGATCGCACAGTCAATTTAAAAACTTGACATGTTTAAACGAAGTATTCTAGGTAGCTACTAATTAGCAGATTAAAAATAATGACCGGTCAAGTCTATCGCTAGACTTGAAGAAGGGTGTCTGGTGAGTAGACTCGTGTTCTTAATAGTACTGAATGCCTTGTCCCCAGAAATGGCACCAAAAATTTGAACATTCTAATCCCAACGTTCAAAAAGGATCAAATCTAGATTAGTCAAACTCTTAAATTGATAACCTGACACTCAAGCCCGTGCAACTATTAAACTGGCTCTGATGTAGTAGTTTGGGTTCAAACCATAGGGATAAGTAATGGTAAGTGATAAGAATGTAGAGTCTTGGCACAGTTACACCAACCAAGTAGATTAATATGGTGTTCCTTAAGGAACGATGTTACTTCAATCGAACAAAATAAGTAAAAGAAAAGTTAAGAAAGGAAACAAGATAATAAAGGCAAGTGAACATGCTATAACAAATATGGATGGCAACTTGGATTGGGTTTCACCATCTAAGGAATCTCACCAACATGCAATACTCACACCCTTTGTATACCCTTTGAAAGATTACAAGCAATCATCACATATGTTTCCCTCCTCTATTGAGTTTAGGATATATCTAGATTTTAAGGTTGTCTCTCTCTCAAGATGGCAAATAAACAATCACAAATATAACCAAATGACCATTAGCTTAAGCATTCCAACGTTCTCATGCATTCATGCAACTCCAATGCACTTACAAAAGATTAGTGCTACTATTTTAGGCACTAACAATCAAACACCACAAGATGCATGGTAGCTAATCATACAAGTGAAGCATTAAGATCAAGTGAATGGAGATAATCCTTGCTAAGAACATATATATTCAAATGGATGCAGGTATATACATGTTAGGAGAGCTTTAATGGCTACTCTCAACCCAAGTTATGAGTTTAGCTATTCATGTTAGCGAGTAGCATTATGGATTTACACAAGTGGAGAGACATTAAGGATAAAGACAAAATGGATACAAGTAGATGAATAGATATAGAAGTACAGAAAGGGACTACACCAATGATGATCTCAACAATCACAATTGGTGCATGTTGTCTTGAGATCTAGATCCAATGTGGGTGTTGATGAGTGACTAGTACTCCATTCATAGGATGAGTCGAGGATGATGGCAACAATGTAGATCTTCTCTCTCCTCCAATTCTCATATTTGGAGATCCAAGATCAACAAGGGGATGATGGGTGAGTATGGAGTGCGACAACACTTTGTCATCTCCTCAATATTGTGACTCCCTTCACAGATGAAGTGTGGGTCTATTTATAGGTTCTTCTAACTGACTTAAGCATCCCAAGAGATTGTAGTGACCTCTAAGGATGATTGGTAGTTGTGGTCACTATAATGGGAAGTTTCATCGGTGGTAGAGATTTTGAGTTTAGAGAAGAGGCATCAGAAGGTGTGATGGTCGTAGAGGAACAACCTTTTGTCGGTCTCTGTGGATGTGTCCTTCATTGACCTCGGGGGAGTTGATTTCAGCTATTTTCGACATGGCATGAGACTCATCGATCGCTAAGGTGTCCATGTGAGGAATAAGCAATGACCAGTGAACTATGGTGACTCTTAGTAGTCGTTGAGGATCACAAATGTGGTGTATTCCTTGCTTTTGGTGTCATCGACTGTTGGGTGCTACAATATGTTCAAATTATAGGAAGAGTGGTGAACTTGGGTAATTTTGTTAGTACGATAAGACCGATATAGATAAAACATGGTAAAGATGACACAATAAGAATAAATAAGAACAAAAATATGCACAAAATTGGATGTTATCAACATCCGAATAGGGTCACAAGGCTTGTCCATACCCTTATTCATGTTTCAAGGTTGCAAGTAATGGTTAGGATAATTATACTTTCTCTTAGACATTTTCCCTACTCTGACTTCAACCATCCACCTATAGGGTAAATGTGTAGGATAATGAGCCAAATTGGTATAACAACATAAATATAAATATGAGATATTTACAACAACCAATTCAAATGATATAGCATGTCAAACACAAAACACTCCTAAAACCTAATGTAGATAGTAATAAGTTATGTTTGTCCCAAAATATTAATGTTTATCCAACTTTTACTTTAGAAATGACATATATTTTTTATTGAGTAATATTTTTTCTCTAATGTATGATTAAAAATTTGACATGCTATTGATAGCTTAATAAAGTTCTTAGTAAAAAACAATGGTACAAGTAAAGTGAGTAGTTGTGAGGTGTGTTGGGGGTTTTGGTAGGAATCAATACTTGTATTTAAACCACAACTTAGTAATTAAATATTTTATGAATTGGTAAACAAGTAAAATGGTTAGGATAAACTTTTATCTTTATCCTATTATTTTTTAGGTGTGGAAAAATTACGTAAAATATAAACATGTGATGGATACAAAAAATGCTTACCTTACTCTACCCTAGGGGGTATGGGTGCTGAGAGATCCAAAGAAAGAACATATTGTGTCTCCCTATAACAAACTGAAATCTATATACATTTTTAATCTCACCCTTTTTCCTAAGTTTTCCTATCCTTTTTATCCTTTTTGTCCTTGATGTTGAATTTGTGAAATTATTAGTGGCTTTGTGTATATTTCAATCTCCGTTGATGCCAATGAATGGGCTTGTGCACAAATACACCATTTAATGTTTTAGTCAGGGTCTAAGATGCAAAATTACCACTTAAGTGACATATTGATAAAATAATTTCGTTCTAGAACTTTCTCTGTCCTTTTGGTTTAAGGAAGAGAAAAAGAAATAGATAATAAAGCTTTAAACTTGATAATGTAGCAGTAAAAAATTCAATTTGGCAAATACCAAAAATAATGGGTAAGGCAGATGAAACTCATAAGAGGAAGACTAATTGGATGAAAGTATCTTTGGATTCAAATTCTTTGGATCTAAAATGGCCTGAAGTACAAGTTTCACCATTTTGGGGTAATAATAACTAAAATCTATTTTATTTAGAAAAGAAAGGTGGGTTTTATCCAAAATATGAAATAAGTCATTAAATGACCCGAAATGTGGCAAGTAATCTTAGATTCATATTCTACACATTACATTTATCCTTTGGGTAAATTTACATGCAATTTTGATAATCTTTAATGTTCATATGTTTAGGAGAGAAAATGTTAATAAAGCCCAAAATGTTAAATAATAGGATAAATTACTTCAAGGGATAACTTTAATTGCAAACTCATGTTCCATATATTTTATTTTTTTTAGGTTGAAGTTTCACACTAATTAATGGATTCTACATGTATCCAATGTGCCAGGAAAGAGAAAATGTGATTTACTTAAAAATAATTAAATAAAATACTTAGAGTATCCAAAAACTGGAAACCAATGCTAAAATTGGATTTTACACGCCCTTATTCAGCTAGGTATTATTTTACATTTAATTTGGAGCTTGTTTGCACTCTCAATTGAGGACAGAGAAAAAGAGAAATAAATGTAACCATACTATATTCGATTTTGATTGGGAATCAATTTAACGTGTCACACTGATTCGATATGTTGGCTTTTCTATTGTTTCATAGTCACGCTGGCTTTCCTATTTTCAGGTTGCTTATAAATCGGCCGATCTTAATCATGTGGCACAACCTTTGTCTCCTACCTTCTAATGTAGGCGGATCTCCTATGTTCATACGACTCCAATTTTCTTTCCCTATTTTCTTCCTCCTCTCTCACCAATTATCTCCAATTTCATATCCTCTAACTTGCTCACTTAGTTTTGTTCCTTTCCATTCTAGGTTTCCAAGCGTTTAAATACCTCGACCTCTCTATTGATGGATGATACTCTCTTTCCCTTGTCCTCCTTATCCTTCCCATCTCATCCCCAACTCAGGTCATCAAACCCCTCAAAAACCCTCCACTGACCTTCCCCAAACTAGCGAGAATCATCACATGGTTCTAGCTTGGTCCGTTCTATTCTGGAAGCTATCTCCTCAACTCTGGCAGACTACCTCATTTGCAATGTGCCCTTCAAGCGTAGGGGTGGTGCTACAACCTTTGCATGGTCTGGGATCTTGTTAGAGAATCCCTAGGGTGCTCATGGAACTCTTCCAAGTCCAAATTTTCTTATATTCGAGGTACACAGGTTTCCCCCTTTTGTGATCTTTCTTGTATATGTTTCAGTGGAGATATGACCTAGGTCATTTCATGTTACTTCCACACCCAATTTTTGGTTTGTTGATCTTGGTATGAGTTCATGAATCTTCTATGATGATTTTTTTCAGTGCAAAACTTTGGATTGGAGGCCAGGACAGAAGATCAATCAACCTAGATTCCTACTCAAACAACTCTGACTTTGATACATCATTGCAAAAAAGTAATTAGAATGAAGGACTCGAGATACATGTTTTGTCCTCATTTTGATTTTTGTCACGCATGCTAAGGGAAAATTTGTCTTTGTGTCGAGGGTTTGGAAGGCGCCCCATCCTTGGTCTTTATCCAGGACATCATGATCTTACGGGCTACCATTTGGCCAACTCATTTTGATTTTGGCTTTTAAAATGAATCATGTTTGCAAAGATGGTAATTTCTAATTGGTTAGAAATTGTAAAAATCATATCTTTTAATCTACTTGTCCAAAACTTAAGTTAAAATATGCTTTGAAATCACAAAAATATTGTATTTCCAATTAAAGTAGTTGGATAGTCTGATATATGTGTTTTTGATGGTTGATTTTTGAGAATCTGATAAATCATATAAAAATCCCTAAATTTTGTAACTTAATCATATAAAATCAAAATTGGAGAAATAACTATGTTTTCTTAATTAGAAAAACATAAGGAATCATTTGGTCTAGGTTTTTGGACCAAAATCTCATATTTTCCAAATAGGTCTAAAATTATGGTTTCTTTACATATTATCTATAAAACCCTAATACATGTGAATAAATTGTAATTAGGAAAAGGTGATATTAGAATCAACTAAGTTGGTGAAAGTTGATTAACCAAGACTCTGAGTTGAGGTATGTGTATCTAATTTCCCAATAAGGCATGGATTAAAACCTTGATTACTATTATTTCTCTTTTTGGTGCAATTATTTTCCTTATTTGCTTGGGTTTTGACCCACAAGTCATATCTCTATTATTTGATGTTAAATCTTACCATGACGTATTATTTCTTTTAGCATAATGATTTGGTTGACTTGTTAGATGATGTAGTATAACTATGTACAACCACACATAGTTTGGGCATGTGTTATTTCGCCCAGGGGGATGTGTATATTCTACCCACTTATATATATATATATATATATATATATATATATATATATATATATATATATATATATATATATATATATATATATGACTGGGAATTGTTTATTCTCCCCTCACCTATTGGATAAGGTTTGGTAGGTGCCTAGTAAATATGTGAAACCACATCTCTTCTAAAAATTTGAAGAATAGAAGCAAACACACTCATAAAGGTATGATGGAGTGGGTGTAAAATTTTCAAATCTTTTTAATAGTATTCAAAACAACCAAAGTATAGTAGCGGAAGAAAATAATCACTATATTCATCTTTACAACAAGATTACAAAAGTAAACCTTAATCCCCCACATAGGGTTTACATGTATGATACAACATAAGGATCTAAGATAAAGGGAAGTCTACACCATAACACCTTTGTCTCCAAGCTTAAACTCCTTAAGCTATGACCATATCTTCAAGTCCTTCACCTAGAGTTGGAAGCATATCCCAGCAAGAAGAGAAAAATAGATAACATCAACAAAGGCTGGTATGTGCTTACTAAATAGGAGATTGAGCAATTTAAAAGATTAAAGGGCAACAAAATAAAAGGCTTCCGATAGAAAAGATAAATACAACCCAAGTGGGTATCAAGAGAAATAATTTGTGATAACAAAAGTGATAAGAAATAGAATTACTTGCCATGAATAAACAATAAAGATGTGCCACATAAGCACATATCATGCGGTTAGGGCACATAACCCATCATCAAGTATCATCGTCTTGTATGCATGTGATATAAACATCGACCTAGAACAATATAACAACAAAGTCAGCCAACTCTCATAAACTTGAAACTTGATAGAGAATGGCACATAACTAAACTCCCAAATATATATAAAGTGGGCCAAACCTCATAAATTTGAAACCCACGTATGGGGAACATAACCTCCATCCCAAAAATAAATACGGGTACATAACCCAAAAACCAATGCAATTACACTACTCTAGTGTTGTTGAATCACATAGAATGTTAAATGTAGAGGCAAGTAGAAAGTACAGTCAGATTATACAAAAGTTGTCATCATACTAATGAACAACATAAACATCCACCTCACAATTGGGAAAAAGACATCACATGTCATCATATAGAGTTCCAACATGAACAAAGCATAAGTAAGAGACCAAAAGAATATCAAATTATGACCATAAGATCAGTAACAAACAAGATACTTCACATGAAGCATAGTTTTCAAAAGAACAAGATAATGTGTGGGCTAATGTCCATAGGACTAAGATAATGATAAAGATAGGTTATTGCTGAATATAGAAGAATAGGAGATGCAAAAATACCTTAAAATAGAGTCCTAGAAACACTCCACAAATCTAGTAGTTTTTGAGATCAACTTTACCTAATTACAATTATTCACATGTGTTAGGGTTTGTCATATTCATTAATGTAAAGAAAACCCTAATTTTGGAATTTCCACACAAAACTCTGATTTAGACTCTAAAAACATCACCAATGATCTACTTAGGTTCTCATGATTAAGAAAACATATAATTTCGACTATTTTGAAGTTATCAGGTTAAAAGTGCATTTTTAGTGATTTTTATGTATTAAATTCATTTTTAGAAAACACCTTCAGATAAAACTCAAAACCAAACCTTGAAAATATTTTTATTAGAAAGATCGCATATTTTGCATTCCAAAACATATTTTACTTTAATTTTTTAACAAAGGAAGTGAAAGATATAAATTTTCTAATATTGGCCAACCAAAATAAGTCACATCACCAAACACCTCATGAGAGAGGGAGAGAGACAGATCGAGATAGACCCTCTGACTTGTCCCTATCAGATGCAACCAAATTGCATCATCAGCAGTTCATGTGACTTCAAACCAAGCAAGAAAATCAAGGGCTAAAAGACCCTTTTTCCCTTGGGTGAAAACACAACGAAAGAAGTCACGTGGAGGGGTAAAATTGATAAAACGCCTAGGGGATTGCTCCACCTCTCACGCTAGCCATAGACGAGAGTGTGAGCTCTCCAAGCTTCTACTAGATTTGGGGAAACACACGAGAATGGAAATCAAGCCGAAAACATAGATCGAATTCGAATACGGGGGTTTCATGATGCTTACCCTCTGAGCTACTAGCCTATGGTGGGGGTGACATCGGTGGCGAGGAGGTCTGTAGTGATGAAGAAACTTGACTTGGTGGCAGTGACACAAGGTAAGTTGGATGAAATTGAAAAAGGAGGAGAAACTATCGGGGTCTTACGATGCCATTGACACTCAAATAGGTAAGGTACCAAGAACTAAGCCATGTGATCTCGCGGCAACGAGGGAGTTAGCATGGGTTTTGGGGGTTTTTGAAATAAGGAGAGTTAGGAGAAGACCTAGGGATCAATAGGTGTAGAATCCTCTCCTGGATTCAACGCACAAAAATTAGCTAAAATAGATCAAACACCAATGAGATAGGGAGTTTGCAAAATAGGGGGTACTGTTTGCGTGGAACATGACTTCGACCTAAGGTAGGGGATGAGTTCATCTCTGTCGGATCCTCATTCAAGGGTCAGAATTCAAAGAAAAATTAGGAAATAGTGTGAGTGGAGAACCATATTCGAAGTTGAGACATAAATTCATGACATTTAATGCAATATTGAATCCTAATTGAATAAAGTGTGAATGTCATTTTCTCTCTCTTTGTTTTAGGGTGCAAAACAATCCCAAATTAAATGAAATTTTGCATAGAGGCAAATTAAAGCATTTAGATTTCGATTATGCACTTAGTTTTGCCTTTTGAGAACTTTTGATGTGTTAAATAAATCAAATCCTATTTTCTCTTTCCTCATGCATTAATGATTATAAGATTCTCCAAATTTGATGAAACTTCACCCACAAGTCATATTTAATGTGTTGGATATGAATTTCCCATTAATTTTACATGTTGGAGAGGTTTGTACATTTATTTAATATTTTGAAGGTTCTACCCACTTTCTATCTCCTGATTTCTTCTTTTAATCAAGCATCTCCCAAGTTGGATGAAAATTCACCCAAAGGCTATATTTACTATTTAGATTAGAATCCAAGATTATTTTACTCTTTTAAAGTCATGTAATATTTTATTTGATATTTTGGGAAAAACATAGATCTTCTCTTTCCAAAATGAATTAAATTAATTATTATTATGTGAATAATGTGAAAATTGACTCCCAAGGCAATTGGGACCCAAGAACATGATTTTCAACTTCTTTTTCACTTTTGAGATTTCTTTTAATGAGTTATATCGCAATTATTATTTGTGGCTCATTATTGTTATTACCATTATTCATCCAATTATGCTTCATCTTTTCATATTATCACCAAAGGAATTATGTAAGATTGTTTTGTATGGGATATTATGAAACCTTCCATCATGTGACATATTCTATGTGTCTATTATTGGCCTAAGATTAATGTGAGAACATTAGGTTACATTAATGTGATTTATACATGCTTTAGCTCATTAAGGTTATACTAAACATCTTCTATATCTATCCTCAACCTTGTTTGGCGAAGTCCAAAAGGTCAAACTTCGAGGGTAGGGTCCAAGATTCGGTATGTTACAGCACTCCGCCGCTTAAAAGGATTTGTCCTCAAAATATATTGATCCAAACATCAACAACCAACTACTCTCCACCCCTTAAAAGGTTTCACCTAACAAGTCAAACTAAACAACATTTAGGGTTACCCACGTATCTTTTAGTTGTGAATGTTTTTGAGATTTATGTTATCCATGTATCCAACTAAAAGTCATACCATCTAGTGTGAGTTTTCGTTCCTTGTTTCTATAACCTAAAAACCATACAAAAAATCCAAAAATCTTAGGGTAGGTCAACTACACCTTTACTTCAGTCCACATATCCTTAGGAACATCACATATCTAAAACTAGGGTTAGCACTAGGTTTAGGTTTTCACTATATCACATCATTGTGACTTAGTTTAAAAAAAATTGATCAATCAGAGAATTTTTTTTACATGTAGTAGTATAATGAAAATAATTTTTGTCGATAGGAAACATTGGAGGTAAAACAAAGATGGTACCGAAATCAATGCGATAAACCAAATCACAACTTATCCATAACAAGATCTTCTTATCCTACTATTACTCATCCACAAAACCTAATTCCATCCTCAAGTTAAACCCCATTGCAGACAAAGATCCTTGACATCAAAAACCTATATAGAAGGGTATGATTATCTAACCTCATCACATTAGGGTTTACTAATCATCAACCTTTCACTGCCTCATGAACAACTTAGGAAAATTCTACGGAAACATCTCACCTAAAGGGTGATCTTGTAAGGCAAAGATTCTAACTAGGGAGACAAAATTGAATTAGTCAAATTCTGACTACCATGGGCTCTAATACCATGTTGTAAAGAAGTGAAACCACCTCTCTACTAAAAATTTGAACAATAGAACCTCCAATCCAAACACACTCATAAAGGTATGATTGAGTGGGTGTAAACTTTTCAAATCTTTCTAATGGTATTCAAAATAACCAAAATATAGAAGCGGAAGAAAATAATGACAATATTCAACTTTTTAACAAGATTACAAAAGTATATCTTAATCCCTCGCATAGGATTTACATGTATGATACAACATAAGGATCTAAGATAGAGGGAAATCTAAACCATAACAACTTTGTCTCCAAGCTTTAACTCATTAAGCTATGTCCATATCTTCAAGTCCTTCACCTAGGGTTGGAAGCATACCCTAGCAAGAAGACAAAAATAGATAACATCAGCAAAGGCTAGTGTGTGCATACTAAATAGGAGAATTTAGCAATTTAAAAGATTAAAGGACAACAATATAAAAGGCTTCCCAAAGAAAAGATAAGGACAACTCAACTGGGTATCAAGAGAAATGATTTGTAATAACAAAAGAGATAAGAAATAGAACTATGTACTAGGGTTTGTCATATGCAATAATGTAAAGAAAACCCTAATTTTGGAATTTTCAAACAAAACTCTGATTTAGACTCTAAAAACATCACCACTGATCTAGTTAGGTTCTTCTGATTAAGAAAACATATAATTTGTCTATTTTGGAGTTATGAGGTTAAAAGTGCATTTTTAGTGATTTTTATGTATTAAATTCATGTTCAGAAAACACCTTATGATAAAACTCAAAATCAAACCTTGAAAATATTTTTATTAGAAAGATTTCTTTTTTCAATTCCAAAACATATTTTACTTTAATTTTTAGACAAGGGTATTAAAAGATATGAATTTTGCAATATTGGCCAATCAGAATAAGTCACATCATCAAACACCTCACGGGAGAGGGAGAGAGAACAAGACTAGCCCACTAACTTGGCCCTTCAGATGCTGCCAAATTGCATCATCAGCAGATCATTTAACTTCAAACCAAGCAAGAAAATTAAGGGCTAAATGACCCTTTTGCCCTTGGGTGATAAACACAGTGAAAGAAGTAACAGGGAGGGGTAAAATCGATAAAATCCTTAGGGGATTGCTCTGCCTCTCACCCTAGCCATGGACGAGAGTGTGAGATCTCCAAGCTTCTGCCCAATTTGGGGAAACACCCAAGAATGGGAATCAAGCCGAAAACATAGATCAAATTCAAATACAGGGGTTCCATGATGCTTAACCTCTGAGCTACTAGCCAACGGTGGGGATGACGCTGGTGGTGAGGAGGTCTGCAATGATGAAGAAACTCAACTTGGTGGCAGTGACACAAGGCAAGTTGAATGAAATTGAAAGAGGAGGAGCAACTATTGGGGTCTTATGATGACATTGACACCCATATATATAGGTAAGGTACCAAGAACTAAGCCATGCAATCTCACGTCAATGACGGAGTTAGCATGGGTTTTATGGGTTTCCAAAATAAGGAGAGTTAGGAGAAGACATAGGGATCAACAGGTGCATAATCCTCTCGCAGATTCAATGCACGAAAATCAACTAAAACATATCAGAGACCATGGAGATAGGGAGTTTGCAAAATTAGGGATATTGTCCGCGTGGAACATGACTCTGACCGAAGGTAGGAGATGAGTTTGTCTCTGTCGCATCCTCATCTAAGGTTCAGAATTCAAAGCGAAATTAGGATACAATGTGAGCAGAGAACCATTCTCGAAGTTGAGATAAATTTGTGACATTTAATGCAATATCGAACCCTAATTGAATAAAGTGTGAATGCCATTTTCTCTCGCTTTGTTTGAGGGTGCAAACCAATCCCAAATTGGATGAAATTTTGCACAGAGGCTAATTAAAGCATGTAGACTCTGATTATGCACTTATTTTTTCCTTTTTAGAACTTTTTATGTGTTAAATAAATCAAATCATATTTTCTCTTTCCCCATGCATTAATGACAATAAGATGCTCCAAATTTGATGAAACTTCACCCACAAGTCATATTTAATGTGTTGGATACGAATTTTCCATTAATTTTACATGTTGGAGAGATCTGTACATTTATTTAATATTTTGAAGGTTCTACTCACTTTCTCTCTCCTGATTTTGTCTTTTAATAAAAAATCTCCCAAATTGGATGAAAATTCACCCAAAGGCTATATTTATTATTTAGATTACGAACCTAAGATTTTTTTCCTCTTTTGAAGTCATTTATTATTTTATTTGATATTTTGGGAAAACATAGATCTTCTCTCTCCAAAATGAATTAAATTAATTATTATTATTATGTGAATAATGTGAAACTTGACTCCCAAGGCAATTGGGACCAAAGGAATACAATTTTTAACTTAGATTTCTCTTTTGAGATTTCTTTTAATGAGTTATGTCACAATTATTATTTGTGGTTCATTATTATTATTATTACAATTATTCTTCCAATTATGCTTCAACTTTTCATATTATCACCAAAGGAATTATGTATGATTGTTTTGCATGGGATATTATGAAGCCTTCCATCAAGTGACATATTTTATTTGTCTATTATTGGCCTGATATTAATGTGAGAACATTAGGTTACATTAAGGTGATTTATACATGCTTTAGCTCATTAGGGTTATACTAAACATCTTCTATATCTATCCTCAACCATGTTTGGCTAAGTCCAAAAGGTCAAACTTCTAGGGTAGGGTCCAAGATCTGATATGTTACATGCCACAACCCTACTTAGTTAATGTAGTCGTACTATTAATCATGCATGCTGCTTTATTATTATCTTTTATGGCAAGATCCTTATTTGATATGTGCCTTATACTCTTGACTTTCCTTGTTCTTGTTCAAAGTACACCCTTTATTATCTTTTTTGGATCTTATCTTGTTCTTGTTCCTTATTTGACACATACCTTGTTTTCTCTTCTTGCTGGGTGATCCCAACAACCCAGACCTAGGACAAGGAGTGGAATAAGATCAAGGAGGACCAACCTAGGTTTAGGATAAGGAGTACATGGCTTCCAATAAGGTCCTAAGTCATGAAGTTGATCTTGGAGACAAACTTGATATGGTTTAGATTTCCCTCTACTAGATCCTTATGTTGTAATATTCATGTAAATCCTATATGGGAGATGGTGATGTACTTTTGTAAAATTGATTATAGTCATGTTTTAAATTTTGTTGCTATACGTTGGTCTTTTATATGACATCATGTGACAAAATTTTACACCTATTCCATCATACCTTTTGAGTGTATTTGGAATAAATCTTTTATTCTACAAATTTTAGTACGGAGTGGATCCCCTCTGGGTCCCACTCCTTACAGTCCCTATGGAGGTATCAAAGATACCCCAATATATGGTGAACATGGGTATCCTTTTAGCTGCTCAAATGGATGTGCATGTGTAGAATACTAGATATAGACATACATGCCACCTCTGAAAATTCACTCATACTTTGGTGTCTGTCTCCATGTTTTTAGGTGTTATTGTCTATGACACCCCCATTTTTTGTCATCCAATCAAAGACCATGGTCAGATCTTCACCCTAGATAACTATAAAATATTTTTATTTACAATATTCTCGCTTTATTTAATTCAAAAATGTTCTCCCATTTACTAGTTATTTAGGGTTCATCGGGAAGAAAATCCTTTCTTTGAACTCAAGTAAAGTTTTTGCTGAGCCATTTTCCAAATTTTCTAATTGAATTGTCTTGAATAAAATTTGAATCCACTCTAATTGTAAATTTAAACTCTTTTCATAATTCATTCAAATTCATATATTTTTTATCAAAAAGGCATGAAGAAATACTTAGCCCTCAACTTTTCATGCCTTCTTCCTTTCTTTTTTAATCAAATTTTATTCTTTAAATAATGCAATCTCACAATTATATTGATCTTCTTTCACGAGATATCTATAGAATCTTCTAAACAATTCCCAAAAACCATCTAACTGAATCAGACATTTCACAACGGTGCCACATGGTGGAATCTTATGTTCTACCAATCAAAATCTCCTCCAAATAGAGTGTTCCTCGGGATCTTTCCTCAGGGTACAATATTATAATTTTTTATTTACATTATCTAAAATCATGTGGAGATTTGTTCACAAAACTTCATTTTAGATATTGAACTCTCAACCCTAATCTACAACTATATATCCTACCCCATATTTATCATCTCAAAGACTCCCTCTCGACTCTCCTGAAATCAAGGAGAAACTATATTTCCTTGTGAAAGACTCTATCGTCTAGTGCTGATAAGATCCTTTCTTCTAGCACACCGACTCAACTATGTTGGAAGGATGAGAATATGGTAAGACAACAACTTGTCTATTTGGTCTAATTACTAGTCAACTTGCTTGATCATCAACTTGTTCATTACTATTTTAATTACTTCAACTTGATTAAATATTTACTTATTCAATAAATACGTATATGAGGATAATTTTCATTATCAATAGGATTAGATATTGCATTACTAGTCTAGACATTTTTCAATCATTGAATGCATAACTAGGTCTTTATCATGTAGATCTAGTTATATTTCATACCCTTTTATTAGATCACAAGCCTATATTTAAAATTTTACCATATTGACTACCTCACTAATTATCCATCTATTTATCTTCCCACATCTCATCTCAATCTTTAGGATGGATTTCCACTAGGGAGATGCTGAGTCAATTGGGTTCTCATTATAAAAAGTAGACTTATTAGGGATGACTACAGAAAATTACATTCATCTTGAACCCTGATAGACTCACATATGGTAATGATGGTTGTTCTTTTTTTCATTTTCCTTAGCAAAACCCAAACTAAGTGCCTTTGCAAACATGAGATTTTGAGATATCATACTGAATTTAGGCAATGTGGGAGTGCTTAATACATTCCATGCTTGTAATAGGATTTCCAACTATGATCTCATAGATATGGTTTTCATGTCTTGATTCAGCCTCGGGTAGAGTCACTTTTCATCCTTTTTGAGTTTTTCTTCTAATCTAAATTCCTATCTACAGTTTTCTTGTTTTTCTCTTAAAATAAGGTTGTGACTTTAAATCCTTATCTTTTTATATATTTATGATTTTTACATCAACCATCAATATTACCTTCTCGTATATTTTCTCTCATGGCTAAAACAATATGATGACTCTTCTAGGGATACTAGATAATCCAAGTTGTTGCTTTTGTATCTTGGGTTTCTTTTTCTTTTCTTAGCTTTTGTTTAGGGTTTCTTTTTTTCTTACACTATAGGGTTTCCTATACACTTCCCTTTTGGGGTTTTCCTTTTGTGTCCCTTTTGTTTCTTAGTTTGTTTCATGCAAAACAAATAAGAGATAAATGGAAAGAGAAGTTTTCCTAAATCATTATCTACATACATTTATGATTTCTTGCTTACATGATTTATTTAGTTTAGGCTAATTAGGAGTACACTTGCATCTTCACTTGAAAATTTCCCAGTTGCAACTTCACATTATGTTTTTCTATCATGTCATTGCAATTAACTTCTAAATATATGCACAAATCACTTTCCACTATTACAAACCCATGTGTCTGAAGCACAGGTGTCAATAATCACATTGGATCCATAAATGATGTGTGAGTATGTTAGTAAATGTGCCAACATTGCGTAATCTATACGTCCAAAGTCCTTCAAGAGACCCCCCCTCTTAGAACTAATGATTGACTATTGTCATAGTACCACGAAATGTAGTGGGAGTCTTATCAAAATTCATAATAATTGGGTTACCAAACACAAGCACCATCATGCCATACAGAATTTCAAGACCAACCCTTCCTATATAAGTAATGCTTCAGTGAGGTCATATAATAACATCTAAATTCATGAGCTAAAAGGGAGTCTTAAGCTTATACTATTTGGTTCTTAATTTATATTCCAAGATTGTTGCTTCCTATATGCCTTGAGGTTATTTTTTGTATCATAACAACTGTATTTTTCAGTTAACACTGATATCTTCATGTTTATAGAAAACTTCATGCCAATCACTATCAAAATTCTCTAACAAGTCCAATAATCTTACTCAAAACTTTCTACATGTGCACCGACCGGATGCCAAATTTACCCTTACATGAAAAATACTTTGGGCATTAATTTATATCTTATTGTCGGCCTACTTTGCTAAAATTATACCGTCCTTTGGCAACTTTCCCCAAAAAGTTCTTCTGACATGATTCAAGTCAGAAGGTTGGCGAATTTTGTTCTCATCAAATGATCCCACCACTCAAAATTAAAACTCCTGATACCTACTAAAAGACCATCGTAACTCACTCAAGACCTTGAGGAACCATATTTATGGACACCTTTTAGGTTCTATCATTCATAAAATATTGTGAAAGGTTGTTAAAATTCAAAGAAACACATCCAGGGGGCCTTGTCTATGGGAAGATCAATTTTAAACCTTCAACCTCATGCCAAAAGGCTACCCATTTTTACCCACAAGCTATGTGCTTTTGTTTGAACAAGCTACATTCATCTTTATGCCATACCACAAGATGTGGTATCCATCATTTGTACATTCTTGCATTCTTGGTCCTAAAGTTGGTTTCATAATGGCATGGCCTCATAAAAGTCATCGGCTAGTATGGATGCCTAAACCAGTATATGCATCAGCCAATGCTACATCGATCATCATACCATGGTTGGTTGAGTCCAAGGAAACTACACTAGTGGTGATATTAAAAAATTAAGAAAAAGGTGATAGGCCAAAAATTTTCTTCCCTTCAATAAGATAGATCATAGCCCAAGCCACTTTGATTAAGGCTCCTTCACCCTTGGACAAGATAAAGATGAGGATTACCATCTATGAATGCATTCCTATCAATTCTCTAGAAGGACCAAAAGAAGAAAGATTGTGGAATCGTCATTCTAGTATTTTATCTAAAGCAAGGACTTCCTAATCTTAATATGTGCGCAAAGACACAATTTGAAGGAGTGGAGGTCATACAATTCCTAGGCTATCTATAGAAGATATATCACTTGAGATGATGAGAAACTCTACATCACATTAAGAAGTTAAGATGAAGACCCTAGCGGAATCTTGTCTCCAAAGATATTAAGATAGAGTCACTCATTGCCAACCATCAGCCTCATCACAACACCACATTTGATTTCATTTATAAGAATAAATTACCATAAGGTTAAGACCACAATAAGCCCCTACTCATTATTTCTATACATGTAGGACTTACGGTCTCCTCATGCATCATTGTAAATGGGGCAGGCCTTAACGTGTCCCCCCTCAAGACACCCATAACTTTGGAGATAGACCTCAATGATATCCAACCAATTTCAAAGAAAGATGCATTTTTATGGTTCACTAAATGCTTTTGTGGAAGAAATTAAGGATTGAACTCTATGTTGAACCACAACTATTTTTAATACTATTATAGTCATTATATTAAGTCCATATTTTAATGATCTCTTGGGAAGGACATGGATTCATAATAACAAAGTGATTATGTTTTTCTGTAACATCCTAGGGCTTTAGGCCTCGAAGAAAATAAACTTAAAAGGAATTATTGAACTACCCATATCACCAAGGTGAACCTCCTTTTTATGGAACCCATCACTAAAGAAGTTTGTGGTTAAGCATGCTCAGCCTAGAGTAGTACTAGGATGGGTGACAAGTGGGGAAGTTTATCTTGGCTTGTGCGCGAGTGAGGACAAAGTGCATAGTTAACTCTAGTGGTGGTCTGCGGGGGTATTCATCATTCTAGAAACTCTAGTCGAGCCTTGGGCAATCATCCCAGGTGTTAAAAATGGTATCACGGCCATAACCTCTCAAGCAGTTGGGGCCTACATGGGCATGTGTCATGCCAGTCTTGAGCCATGTAGTCCAGGTATGTTGGAAAGGGTTGTTTGTGATGATATAGCCACCCTGGCATTGGTATTTTGTGACTGGGAGCTAGGTGTACATAGGCCATTCTGGGTCTATGGTGAAATTGGGAAACATTACATATAATTGAGCCTTGTCAAGGACATCAAGAGTCTAAGTGTGGAAATTTAACATCCTAGGATTTGAGGTCTCAGATAAAATAATCTTAAAAGGAATGATTGAACTACCCATATCACCAAGTTGCACCTCTTGTTAGGGATCCCACCATGAAAAAACTTTGTGGTTAAGCATGCTTATCCCGGAGTAGTACTAGGATGGGTGACCAATCATGAAATTTATCATGACTTGCACATGAGTGAGGACAAAGCACACAGTTAAAGATAGTGGTGGTCTGTGGGGCCAGTCCTCCTTCCTGAAATTCTACTATAGCCTTACGTAGTGAGCCCAGAGGGTGTTACAATTTCTTTGTCAAAAATCCTAATACAAGATGGGTAACACTATAGTTACAGTCCATACAGGAATCCCAACCAACAATGAATCATGAGTTGAAGAAAACTACCTACCACTAAGATTGGACATATTTCATATCATAAGTATCAACTACTTATCACCTCAAAGACATAGATTGTACCACTGACCAAACAATCTTGTTTTTCTATAATAAAAAAACTATAAACATGAACTTCCACCAAGATTGTGTTCTAGTATACAGAAGACAGGGTCTCATAGATACCATTCAAATATGAAAATGACCAACAAATATGGGTCTCAAGTTCGATGACCCATCTTATTGTTTCTTGCACATTACAAGGTGGACACTACTTTTAAAACTAGTCTGATCTAGAGGATATGGAAATTCTATGCTACCGTAACTACCAACCACCTTCTCAAAATCATATTAGGAAATCCCAAGAAGATAAACACCTCATTGTGTTTTACAAGTGGGACCTAGGCCCCAAGCATAAGGGTCCCCCCCCACACCCCCCCAACACCATTTCTATAGTTGATGATGATTGAAACAAAATCAAATCTATCATCCTTGTGATAATACCTTACCTCATTAATTAGATTGAATACAAAGAAGGCGATGAATAAACAAGCATTACAACCAAAATCTCGCAAAATCACCCTCATCACAGAAGTTCCCAGTGGAATCTGCACTGTTAGAACACCAACCATTTAAAGACATGATCATCTCATTAGTCGAGAATGTTTTCAACAACATGGAGGATGTTTGATTGGACTCCTATAGTGAAGGGAATGACATTCAAATCAGCTTGCTTCATTGTATTTGCACATGCACTCATGGTTGACTCACCATGCCCAAACAAACTCCAATAGGTGGAGTGATGAATTCATGGGGGAGAACCATGGAGACTCATCTGATGATTATGACATACAAACTACCACAAATTACATGGAGGAATCTAGTGGTCTTACTCTAAAATAGATGGAGAGATCATTTTATGTAGATAACTTCACAACACCCGCATCTGCTATCAATTCACCATGTTTAATAGACTTCAATGATTGGAGTAATTAGTGCATAAAGGAGGACTATGGAGCTCCCTATTATGATTACATTGATGCATACAAAATTCTTGAAGTATGGGGAAGCAATGTCATCCTTGAAACATACATCATAGAAAATCTACATTGATTCATCTGTGCTATGTAAAAGATGAACAAACTAAAAAAATTGGCAAAAAAGGAACGAGTTAACCTAAACACAAAGCCACCTCCACTTCCCAAGAAAAATCTAATCTGAAGAAAATCATTCTAACATTGTGGAGATCCCAAAGTGATGATTTTTTTCATGCTCCACAATGCCCTTACCCTACGCACAAACATACCAAAAAATCACAAAATAAATAAAATAAATATGGGTTCTCCTACCATACATGACCTTGTTGAATACTTAATTAAGTATCATAAATATACAATGACAATGATATAGAGTTAAAATATGTTGTAATTCCAGACTACATGTTGAAAGATCACCCTCCATTTCACGTTGAGGATGATATGAAGACAATCAATATCATCTCTGGTCACTAGCCACCTAAAGTCAAAATTGGGGTGTGTCTACCTCAACTTATTAAAGATAAGCTCATAGATCTCTTATAAAAATAATTGATCTATTTTCCTAGAGCTTCTTAGACTTGTCAAGATTGGACAAGTGGATCATGGTTCACCACCTTCCATTCATCCCTATCATTTTCTCTATCAAGTAGAAGGCTAGACAACTGAAATTTCATGTTCATAGAAGATGTTTAAAAGTAGTATAGTGTTTTTTTCAAAAATATGGTCGATACTTATACATGGATCACCATAATTATACTTGCACCAAATAAAGATGAATATGTGTGGGATATCACAATCTCAAAAGTGTTTTTTTTGGGAATACCTACTATTGAACATAGACATTCTAGTTGACAACACAAATATCTATCATCGTTAGAGAACATGGTCAGAAAGAAACCCTTGCCCCTCGCCCGCACCTCCATGGAACCTTTGACATTCTAGATTTGTACAAGGTGAACCACTAAAGCTTGACAATAAGGTTTCAATCCAATGACATACCCTATCACAGTTTTGCTCCACTTTTCTTTGTTCCTTTCTACAATGCTCTTGGGATATATCAACTTCACATCTCTTATCTTTGTTTGTCTCTTATCTTTGTTCCTTTCTACAAAGAAGATATGGAAGCTACTATGGAAGGGGGTCCCTGGTTTGTGGTTGATAAACTGCTAATTATGAAGAAATGGGAAAGAGGGGACCAGATAGAGGAGTCCTCGTCAAATGTGATAGTTATTATAGGGGATGAGGAAGATAGGTGGAGGATAATAACTTTTCATCTATTATGGTAGCAAATGCAGCCATACCAGAACAAAATGGGGAATGACAAACTATTCTGAGATCAAGAAACCCTCCTAAACGTGTTTTGAGAAGTTTCAATGAGAAGGAAGTCGATGAATAGGTCAAAAGAAATGAAAATATCTGACCGAATAGGTTTTCTCTTCTTGAATAGTGGGAGGAAGATGAAAATTACTCAGTTCTTGGTCCAGAGGAGGGGTAGGAGCTCTGCCTAGCTTTCCAAATGGATAGACCTTTCTCAGTCATGTCATGGAATGTCAGGGGAGCTCATAAAAAAATCCCCTACTTTCGTAAGGAGCTTATGGATTATAACATCCCAAAATTTATTTGAAATAAGATTAGGGTTTTAACAACAATTTTCCAATAATTAATTAATTATCTTTGACTTTGATGTAATCTTAACCAAATAATAAAATAAGACCATAAAGATAACTCTTGAGTGGACAACCACTATCAATCATTAAATTTTGACTCAACTAAACCACTAATTTAACTTATCTCAAATTTAAATACATATATAATTCGATAATGACATAAATGAATTTAATGAACAAAAGATGATCATAATCAAAATCTAAACATATAGGAAGATTCTAGACTTCTAGTTTAACCTATGGCCCAATTGTGAAGTCATTAGGACTTCATTGGCCACCTAATTGAATTATACAAGAGTTGGTATGGTTTTAATTAAAACATATGTCACTTAACCTAAGTTTCCATTTTAATAAGTTGTGTCACACATTTTTCCTTTGAGTAGGCTCGCAGATCTAGAGTCACCCATGAACGGGGACTCATCCCATTCGCCTGAGTCCCGGTGGCTATGGACTCCACAGTAGTCGCCTCCCTCTACCCTTCTAATCTTCCTCTCTACTTGTCCTTAGAATGATATGATACTCTCCTCATCAATCCTTACAATCTCCTGACTATTTTGACCCTTATCATGATGGGGGTTCATGCCCTAGATCTCTCAGACTCCTGGAGTGGCAAGAGACCTCCCATGTTCCCCCTGGGGTTGGGACACCATGCCACACCAGAGAATCACACCTATTTATAATCATCTCTAAACCATCCTGAGAGCCCCAAAAACTATTTCCTCTTGCTTGATATCCCCCAGCTAGGTCGCAAGTTCAAACCCCAACTCCACATGCACCCGCAGGTAGGATTGACTCCACCGTGATGTTGGTGACCTTTACAGTGACTCCAAGCTCCCTAAATCTGGTTTTAGGTTCACAATGAAGATTGTCACAGGCTTGATTCATCCTTTCTGGGTGAGTTCCTCTTTTCCCCCTTCTCGTGCCCGGTTATGTCTGTTTAGGAATACATGGTGTTTCTTAGCATGATGAGGGAATTTTTGTGATTCTTTCCTCTGTTGACTCTATTTGATCTCCAAGAAGTCATCTTTGGGATCATTTTTGTGTTTCTTTTTGTGTCCATGGAGTGTCAAGATTTATTCATGGGCAACCATGGGGAACTCCACCCAAAGGCTTTCGGTCACCTAGAAACTTGTGTCTGGGTTCGCCAGGTAGGGAAGACGACGAGGAAGGTGCCTAGCACCTGATGTTTTGAAAGAAAAAAGGGGTTGTAAGCCATTTTTGAATTTTTGGTCTTCTGCCTGGTTCCCAGAGGTTTCTTCTCTTTATTGAAGATGAAGGTCCCTAGGGATGGACTTCCAATTTCACCCCTGATCGTTTAATATGTCTGGCACGCCCCTATTGGCGTATCCGTGATTACTCGGCCCAATTATTATTGATTGTGAGTTTTAGTTGGGAGCACAATCGAGCCATGTGGGTGTGCACCATTGGTCCAGGTAGGCAAGCGGCCTCTGCCCAGATAGCATTGCTGATGTGGATTTATCTCATTTTCTGATTGGTCAGATATTTGAAAATTCACAGTAAATAATAGGATGATCAGAAAAATACCCAAAAATGGTCATTGGAAAGGTTTTTCGATGGAGACCATGATTTTTAGGTTTTGAAACCCTGATTCAAGAGCGTCTGACCATTTTTTATAGAAGACTCAAATTAGGGTGTAGGAAGTATTAATGGAGATAACTAATATAAATCATGTATTTTCATGAACATAGGATTCAATCAATATCAGGGATATTAAGTTAGGATCCACCTTGCTCTAGGTAAGTGGGTCATGCCACTATACATATTTATATTGGTTGAGTTGTATGTTATGTATGATTTAGGAATTATGCTTTCAAATTCAAGTTTAATGATCAAGTCATGTTCATCATATAAATAGATTGATGTTTTCTATGTTATATGGTTATCATGTTCATTAAGATTAGAGATTATGATTTATGATCAATGATTAATGGATTTTAAAGTTCAATTTTCAAGAGGGAGAAATCCCATCATGTTAAGTTTAAGGATGCATGTTAATGTTAATGCTAAAAGTCATGTTAACGATCAAGTTAATTGGAATTGAATTAGTTTTTATATTTTCCTCGAATCATGGACATCAAGGGGTCGTTATGGGCATTCATGCCAATTATGGGTTTTTACTGCCAAATCATGGGCATTCATGTCGTTATGGGCTTTCCTAACATTATGGGTTTTCCTAGCAATCATGTGCTCTTAAGTGGGCGTCATAGGAGAGGCATATATTACTGTTCAATTCTTCATGTTATAAGACTCATGTAATCAAGAATGCTTCAGTTAAATTGCATGTCAATGTTTTCTTTCAAGTCAAGGATATATGCTTATTTTCAGTTCTTATAAAATTTATAGTGTCATTTACTGATGTGTGTCTTTGTTTTCACATGGTTGTGGGACAAGATGTCCCTAGATCAAGGAGCAAGAGGGAATTTAAGTGAGCCCTTCAAGTGTAGCTGACTCAAGGAGACTTTAGCTTGGTGGGGTACCATTAAATAGATTATCTAGTCTAGTTTATCATTTTGTGTTCTATATTTTCTTAGGTTGCATGTATTAGGCTTGAGATCAAATTGAGATAGTTATGTTTTCCCTCTCAATGAATAATGTATGAATCTATATTTTCCTATTAATGCATGGTGTTCCATTTATCTCATTGTAATGTATATCATGTTTTGCAATGCTCCTCCAATCCAAGTGGCCCATGTTGTTGACAACACAGGGTTTGCTTCTGTTGATGTATATATAACTTGGAGGGGCATTACAATATGGTATTAGAGCAACGAGTAGATGGCCATTAAGCTAAAGATTCACATTGTTCTAAGCCCTAGGTATAGAAGATTAAGATAAAGATATTGAAAATCAAAGTATAGGTTTAGATGTGAGACAAAGGTTTAGATAAAGATTAGGGTTATGTGCCTAGATGTTTTGGACTTTTATGTTAACTCTAGAATTGTATATAGCATACTCTCTCCTTTTTCCATCTATTTGTGTATGGGACATAGGCTCATGGGGTTTTGTAGAGAAAATGTTATACGCATAATGATGATTGTCTTGTCCTTTCAAGTGCATGTGGTATGGGACACGTGCATGAGGGAGGTACTAAGATAAGTGTGATAAATCATGTCACCTTTGAATATATGATTGGTTGGCATGTATCCAAAGGAGAAAAAGAAACTAAGAGTTGGCATTAAAAGTTTAAGGCATATAGTCGCCTAAACCTAATCAGACACATAGTAAGACCAAGCATTCATATGAAGGGTAGATAAGTTGACATAGATAAATTAGGTATAGTGTAGTACCAGAACCCCTAGAGAAGAGGTGAAGAGGTCATGTTCCATGTAAATGATGATGAGATAGATTTATTGGTGGTATATCCACATGTTGTTTCTAATAGTGTGGTTAGAGATAGTGTTCAACCATGAGAAGGTCAAATCCCAAGTATGATAGTGAGACTTTAAAAATAATGTGAAACCCAAAGGTCGGTAGTAAATGGAAATTTTGAGGATGAAATATATTTAAGTTGGGTAGAATTGTAACATCACAAAAATTAATTTGAAGTAATATTTGGGTTTATCAATAATTTTCCAATAATTAATTAATTATCTTAGACTTTGATGTAATTTTACCCAAATAATAAAATTGGACCATAAAGATAACTCTTGAGTGGACAACCACTATCAATCATGAAATTTTGACTCAACTAATCAACTCAAGAGAGGATGGTTAACTTATCTCAAATTTAAATACATATACAAAAAGATAATGACATATATGAATTTAATGAGCAAAAGAAGATCATAATCAAAATCTAAACATGTAGGAAGATTCTAGACTTCTAATTTAACCTATGGTCCAATTTTGAAGTCATTAGGACTTCATTTGACCACCTAATTGAATTATTCAAGAATTAGTATGGTTTTAATTAAAACATATGTCTCTTGACCTAAGTTTTCATTTTAATCAACTGTGTCACGCATATTGCCTTTGAGTAGGCTCACGGATTTGGAGTCACCCACGAACGGGGACTCTTCCCCTTCTCCTGAGTCCAAGTGGTTGTGGACTCCATAGTAGCCGCCTTCCTCTTCCCTTTTGATCTCCCTCTCCACTCGTCCTTAGAGAGATATGATACTCTCCTCACAATCCTTACAATCTCCTGACTAGTTTGACCCTTATCATGATGGGGGTACGTGCCCCAGATCTCTCGAACTCTTAGAGCTACGGGAGACCTCCCATATTCCCCCTGTGGTTGGGACTCCATTTAACACCAGGGAAATATGCCTATTTATAATCATCTCTACACCATCCTAAGACCCCCAGAAACTATTTCCTCTTATCTGATATCCCCCAGCTAGGTCGCAAGTTTGAACCCCAATTCCACCTACATCCACCGGCAGGATTGACTCCACCCTGATGATGGTGACCTTTACAGTGACTCCAAGATCCCTAAATCTTGTTTGAGGTTCACAAGGAAGCTTGTCACATGTTTGATTCATCCTTTCTGGGTGAGTTCCTCTTTTCCCCCTTCTCATGCCCGATTATGGCAGTTTAGGAATACATGGCGTTTCCCACTGTGAAGAGGGAGTTTTTGCGATTCTTCCCTCCATTGACTCTATTTGATCTCCAAGAAGTCAGCTTTGGGCTCTTTTTTAGTTTCTCTTCATATCTGTGGAGTGTCAAGATTTATTCCTAGCCAACCATGGAGGAACTCCACCCAGAGGCTTCTGGTATCCTGGAAGCTTATGCCTGGGTTCGCCAAGTTGGGAAGATGATGAGGCAGGTGCCTAGCACCTGATGTTTTGACAAAAAGGGGTTGTAAGCTAGTTTTGAATCTACAATCTTCTACATGGTTGCTGGACATTTCTACTCTTTATTGAAGATGAAGGTCCTTAGGGATGGACTTCTAGTTTCGCCCTTGATCGTTTAATATGCCTGTCACGCTCCTATGGGTATATTAGTGATTTTGTCGCCTAGGTTTTTGTTGATCGTGAGTTTTGGTTGGGAGCTGAATTGGGCCATGTGGATGTGTGCCATTGGTCTAGGTAGGCAAGTGGCTTCTTCCCAGATACCATTGTTGATGTGGATTTATCTCATTTTTTGATTGGTCGGATATTTGAAAATTCACAGTAAATAATAGGATGATCAGAAAAATACCCAAAAATAGTCATTGGAAAGGTTTTTCGATGGAGACTGTGATTTTTAGGTTTTCAAACCCTAATTCAAGAGCATCTAACCATGTTTTTCTAGAAGACTCAAATTAGGGTTTAGGAAGTATTAATGGAGATAATTAATATAAATCATGTATTTTCATGAACAAAGGATTCAATCAAGATCAGGGATACTAAGTTAGGATCCACCTTATTCCAGGTAAGCGGGTCATGCCACTATACATATTTACATTGGTTGAGTTGTATGTTAATAATGATTTAGGAATTATGCTTTCAAATTCAAGTTTAATGCTCAAGTCATGTTGATCATATAAATTGATTGATGTTTGCTATGTTATATGGTTATCATGTTCATTAAGATCAGAGATTATGATTATGATCACCGATTAATGGATTTTAAAGTTCATCTTTCAAGAGGGAGAAATCCCATCATGTTAAGTTTAAGGATCATGTTAATGTTAATTCTAAAGTCATGTTAATGATCAAGTTAATTGGAATTGAATTAGTTTTTATATGCTTCTCAAATCATGGATCTCAAGGGGTCGTTATGGGCATTCATGTCAATTATGGGCTTTTATAGCCAAATCATGGACATTCGTGTCGTTATGGGATTTCCTAGCATTATGGGCTTTCCTAGAAATCATGTGCTCTTAAGTGGGTGTCATAGAGAGAGGCATATATTACTATTCAATTCTTCATGTTATAGGACTCATGTAATCAAGAATGCTTAAGTTAAATTTCATGTCAACATTTTCTTTCAAGTCAATGATATATGCTTATTTTCAGTTCTTATAAAATGTATAGTGTCGCTTATTGATGTGTGTCTTTGTTTTCGCATGGCCGTTGGATGAGATGTCCCTAGATCAAGGAGTAAGAGGGAATTTCAACGAGCCCTTCAAGGGTAGCTGACTCAAGGAGACTTTAGCTTGGAGGGGTTCCATCTACCATTAAATATATTATCTAGTCTAGTTTATCATTTCATGTTCTATATTTGCTTAGGCTGCATGTATTAGGCTTGAGATCAAGTTGACACAATTTATGTTTTCCCTTTCAAAGAACAATGTATGAATCTATATTTTCCAATTAATGCATGGTGTTTCATTTATCTCATTTTAATGTATATCATGTTTTGTAATGCTCCTCCAATCCAAGTGTCCCACGTTATGGACAACATAGGGTTTGCTTTTGTTGATGTATATATAACTTGGAGGGGCGTTACAATATGGTATCAGAGCAACGAGTAGATGGCCATTAAGCTAAAGATTCACATTGTTCTAAGCCCTAGGTATAGAAGATTAAGATAAAGATATGGAAAATCAAAGTATAGGTCTAGATGTGAGACAAAGGTTTAGATAATAATTAGGGTTATATGCCTAGATGTTTTGGATTTTTATGTTAACTATAGAATTGTATATAGCATACTTTCTCTTTTTTCCACGTGTTTGTGGTATGGGACATAGGCTCATGGGGTTTTGTAGAGAGAATGTTATATGCATAATTATGCTTGTCTTGTCCTTTCAAGTGCATGTGGTATGGGGCATGTGCATGAGGGAGGTACTAAGATAAGTGTGATAAATCATGTCACCTTTGAATATAAGAGTGGCCGGCATATATCCAAAGGTGAAAACGAAACTAAGAGTTGGTATTAAAAGTTTAAGGCATATAGTCGCCTAAACCTAATCAGACACATAGTAAGACCAAGCATTCATATGAAGGGTAGATAAGTCAACATAGATAAATTAGGTATAGTGTAGTACCAGAACCTCTAGAGAAGAGGTGAAGAGGTCGTGCTCCATGTAAATGATGATGAGATAGATTTATTGGTGGTATATCCACGTGTTGTTTCTAATAGTGCGGTTAGACTTTGTAACACACTGGCCCACTGTCCAAGGCTCTAGTAAGATTTCAAGAATGATGACTGGCCCCACAGACCACCACTAGTCTTAACTGCACACTTTAATCTCATTCACGCACAAGCCAAGATCAACTTCCCAACTGGTCACCCATCCTAGTACTACTCCAAGCTGAGCATGCTTAACTATGGAGTTCTTTCATGATGGGCTCCCGGAAAAGGAGGTGCACCTTGGTGATATGGGTAGTCCAATCATTCCTTTTAAGATCATGTTATCTGAGGCCTAAAATCCTGGGACATTACAATCTCCCCCACTTAGACTCATGATGTCCTCATCAAGGCTTAACTATATGGCCTCATAATATTTCCCCATTTCAGTGTAAACCCAGCATGGCCCATGGACACCCAGCTCCTGATCACGGAAAACTAGCGCAAGGGTGGCTACATCACCATGGATAGCCCTTTCCTACATGCCTGGACCGTATGGCTCAAGACTAGCATGCCACATGCCCATGTGGGCCCCACACCTACTGGAGGGGAATTGGCTCTTATACCATTTGTAACGCCCGGGCCTACTGCCCAAGGCTCTAGTAGGATTTCAAGAATTACGACTGGCCCCACAGACCACCACTAGCCTTAACTGCACGCTTTAATCTCACTCATGTGCAAGCCAGGATCAACTTCCCGACTGGTCACCCATCCTAGTACTACTCCAAGATGGGCACGCTTAACTATGGAGTTCTTTAGTGATGGGCTCTCAGAAAAGGAGGTGCACCATGGTGATATGGGTAGTCCAATCATTCCTTTTAAGATCATGTTATCTGAGGCCTGAAATCCTGGGACGTTATAGATAGTGTTCAACCATGAGAAGGTCAAATCCCAAGTATGATAGTGAGACTTTAAAAATAATGTGAAACCCAAAGGTCGGCAGTAAATTAAAATTTTGAGGATGAAATTTATTTAAGGTTGGTAGAATTGTAGCATCACAAAATTTATTTGAATTAAGATTAGGGTTTTAACATCAATTTTCTAATAATTAATAAATTATCTTAGACTTTGATGTAATCTTACCCAAATAGTAAAATTGGACCATTAAGATAACTCTTGAGTGGACAACCACTATCAATCATGAATTTTTGAATCAGCTAATCCACTAAAGAGAGGATGGTTAACTTATCTCAAATTTAAATACATATACAATAAGATAATGAAATGTATGAATTTAATGAAAAAAAGAAGATCATAATCAATATCTAAACATGTAGAAAGATTCTAGACTTCTATTTTAACCTATGATCCAATTTTTAAGTCATTAGGACTTCATTTGACCACCTAATTGAATTATACAAGAATTAGTATGGTTTTAATTAAAACATATGTAACTTGACCTAAGTTTCCATTTTAATCGGTTGTGTCACATGCTTTTCCTTTGAGTAGGCTCACGGAATTGGAGTCACCCGTGAACGGGGACTCATCCCCTTCGCCTGAGTCCCAGTGGTTGTAGACTCCATAGTATCCGCCTCCCTCTACCCTTATGATCTCCCTCTCCACTCGTCCTTAGAGAGATATGATATTGTCCTCACAATCCTTACAATCTCCCGACTAGTTTGATCCTTATCATGATGGGGGTTCATGCCCCAGATGTGTCGGACTCCTAGAGCCACAGGAGAGCTCCCATGTTCCCCCTGTGGTTGGGACTCCTTGCAACACCAGGGGATCACGCCTATTTATAATCGTCTCTACACCATCCTGAGACCCCTAGAAACTATTTCCTCTTGCCTGATATCCCCCAGCTAGGCCGCAAGTTCGAACCTCAATTCCACCTACATCCACCGATAGGATTGACTCCACCCTGATGTAGGGGTGTAAACGGTGTGGGTACGGTGCGGGTCTGGCCATACCCATACCCATCTAATTGAGCGGGGCCGGTTCCAGTTCTAGACCCACATAATACAAAACTTAGACCCGCACCATACCCGTACCCGCAATAATAGCGGGTATGCGGTGCGGGTATGCGGGTAAGCGGTTCTATAAAACATCATATTGTTTATGTAAGAGAAATGACTATGTTATATATATTTAACACAACAAGATATTGTTATCATATAGTATATTAACATGTAATAGTTATATTAGACAATGCTATATTCTATACAATAAAATTAATTGAGTAATTGTTTACATATTTGTAGTCATGATCATAACATTTAATTTGTGTAGAAAGTAATGTAGATTAGTAGACATTTTGATTTTAAGTTTACATATGATGTTCGTTATTGTAACTAGAATAGTTAATTCTTAGTTATATGACTAGTCTCAATCTTAGAGTAGGATATAATCTTAATAATTATATTAATTAGACTAGTAAAGTATGTTATATATAACATATTATTTTAGTAGTTACTTATGTATAGCGGGTACATGGGTCTAGCGGGTCTGGGTCCAAGAATACCCATTATTGGACCCGCTTATATGCGGGTCCAAGGGTATGCGGGTATAAAAAAATTAGACCCGTGATGGGTTTTTTAAGGGTCCAGATTTGCGGGTCTGCGGATCTACCCGTACCCATTTACAGCCCTACCCTGATGCTGGTGACCTTTACAGTAACTCCAAGATCCCTAAATCTGGTTTGAGGTTCACAAGGAAGCTTGTCATAGGTTTGATTCATCCTTTCTGGGCGAGTTCCTCTTTTCCCCCTTCTCTTGCCCAGTTATGGCATTTCAGGAATACAAGGTGGTTCTCAGTGTGACGAAGGAGTTTTTGTGATTCTTCCCTCTGTTGACTCTATTTGATCTCCAAGAAGTCAATTTTGGGCTCATTTTTGTGTTTCTCTTCATGTCCATGGAGTTTCGAGATTCATTCATGGCCAACCATGGAGGAACTCCACCCAGAGGCTTCTGGTTTCCTAGAAGCTTATGCCTGGGTTCGCCAAGTTGGGAAGATGACTATGAAGGTGCCTAGTACCTGATGTTTTGACAAAAAGGGGTTGTAAGCCAATTTTGAATCTCTGGTCTTCTGCCTGGTTGCCTGAGGTTTCTTCTCTTGATTGAAGATGAAGGTCCCTAGGGATGGACTTCTAGTTTTGCCCCTGATCGTTTAATATGCCTGTCACGCTCCTATGGGTATATCAGTGATTTTGTCACCCAAGTTTTTGTTGATCATGAGTTTTGGTTGGGAGCTGAACCGTGCCATGTGGATGTACACCATTAGTCCAGGTAGGCAAGTGGCTTCTGCCCAGATAGCATTGCCGATGTGGATTTATCTCATTTTCTAATTGGTCGGATATTCAAAAATTCACAGTAAATAATAGGATGATCAAAAAAATAACCAAAAATAGTCATTCGAAAGGTTTTTTGATGGAGACCATGATTTTTAGGTTTTCAAACCCTAATTCAAGAGCATCTAACCATGTTTTTCTAGAAGACTCAAATTAGGGTTTAGGAAGTATTAATGGAGATAATTAATATAAATCATGTATTTTCATGAACATAGGATTCAATCAAGATCAGGGATACCAAGTTAGGATCCACCTTGCTCCAGGTAAGCGGGTCATGCCAGTATACATATTTACATTGGTTGAGTTGTATGTTATGTATCATTTAGGAAATATTCTTTCAAATTCAAGTTTAATGCTCAAGTCATGTTCTTCATATAAATTGATTGATGTTTGCTATGTTATATGGTTATGATGCTCATAAAGATCGGAGATTACGATTCTGATCAATGATTAATGGATTTTAAAGTTCATGTTTCAAGAGGGAGAAATCCCATCATGTTAAGTTTAAGGATCATGTTAATGTTAATCCTAAAGTCATGTTAATGATCAAGTTAATTGGAATTTAATTAGTTTTTATATGCTTCTCAAATCATGGACCTCAAGGGGTCTTTATGGGCAATAATGCCAATTATGGGCTTTTATAGCCAAATCATGGACATTTGTGTCGTTATGGGCTTTCCTAGCATTACGGGCTTTCCTAGCAATCATGTACTCTTAAGTGGGCGTCATAGAGAGAGGCATATATTACTGTTCAAATCTTCATGCTATAGGACTCATGTAATCAACAATGCTTAAGTTAAATTTCATGTCAACATTTTCTTTCAAGTCAAGGATATACGCTTATTTTCAGTTCTTATAAAATGTATAGTGTCGCTTACTAATGTGTGTCTTTGTTTTCACATGGTCGTGGGATGAGATGTCCCTAGATCAAGGAGCAAGAGGGAATTTAAGCGAGCCCTTCAAGCATAGATGACTCAAGGAGACTTTAGCTTGGCAGGGTGCCATCTACCATTAAATAGATTATCTAGTCTAGTTTATCATTTCATGCTCTAGATTTGCTTAGGCTGCATGTATTAGGCTTGAGATTAAGTTGAGACAGTTTATGTTTTCCCTTTCAAAGAATAATGTATGAATCTATATTTTCCAATTAATGCATGGTGTTTCATTTATCTCATTGTAATGTATATCATGTTTTGTAATGCTCCTCCAAGACAAGTGGCCCATGTTATGGACAACATAGGGTTTGCTTCCGCTGATGTATATATCACTTGGAGGGGAGTTATAGGAATCATAAACCTAATATCTTCATTCTTATTGACTCCAAAGTTTGCAAAGGAGAGCTTACATCATTGTTTAGTCTATTTGGCAAAATGCAAAGTTCATTAACAATTCTAGCTTCCATTTGTAATCTAGAATTGTCATCTTCTAGGATAATCTGAACATCTATATTTCTAAAAATTGTGAAGGAGATCAGTATATACATTGTGATATTGTTTTTGGGGAGTATGTCCTTAATATCTCAACAGTTTATGGTGCAAATGGAGACTTGGACAGAAATCAGTTATGGGAGGGCCTTACTAATTTTTCTAAAGTTGTCTCAAAGGATTGGTGTGTGGTTGGAGATTTTGATGTAGTTAGATTAGCTGGGGAAAGGCTTGGAAAGAAGCCACCTACTGAGTTAAGTATGAACACTTTTAATAATGCTTTGAGTGAGATGGACCTTATCGAAATGCCTATTAAAGGTCCCTTCTATACCTAGGACAGTAGATGTAAATATGGATCAAGTACCTTTTCTAAAATTGACTGCATTTTCTGCAATATGGGTCTCTTAAATAGCTTCCCTAATGCGTTGGGTGAATCAGTCACTAACATAGTCAGTGACCACAACATAATTTTTGTTCATCTTCTTAAACGAAATAAGAAGGCTACCCCTTTTAGATTCATTAATGGGTGGACATCTCAACCTGGGTTCAAAGATGTAGTTGCAAAAACTTGGAAGATTAATATCTCAGGTGCACCAATGTACAAATTATATAGAAAGTTGTTTTCTGTAAAGATTGCTCTAAGTAAGTGGACAAAGGAAAAGGTATCCAATTTCATTTCTAATGCAAGATCTCTTAAAGAGAAGGCCGTGTGCATTCAAAATTTAGTGGACAATAATCCTTCTGATAGAGATCTTCACATAAGAGCCAGAAATATAAGGTACAAAGCCTTAAAGACGCTAAAGGTTGAAGAGAATTTCATTAAGCAGACATTGAGGGTTCATTGGTTGAAATGTGGTGACAGAAATACAATATTTTTATGCTTCTCTACAAAATAGAAGGATGTCAAATAAATTTATAATATGAAGATTGATGATTCATACTACAATGATGCTGGAATCTTAGAAGAGAATATTACAACATATTTCAAAAAATCCTTCATTTGTTCATGCCCTGCTATGATTTCTTCTTGGCATGAGGATTGAGTTATTCCTAGAACTTCTGAGTTGAAAGTTGATAATCTAAGGAGATGGGTTTCTAAAGAGGAGATAATAGAGGTCATTAAGAACTTGAAAGTTGAAAAATCCCCTGGTTCGGATGGTTTTAATTCCCTCTTTTTTAAAGATTGTTGGGAGATTGTTCACAAAGATGTAATGGTTGTTGTTTTGAAATTCTTTGAAAATGGGAGGCTATTGAAAGAATGTAACAAGTCTTTTGTTGTTCTGATTCCCAAGATCAAGGAAGTTTCTACTATTAAAGACTACAGACCCATTTCTCTATGCAATATTATCTACAAAATAATCACAAAGATCCTTACAAATTGATTGAAAGAGGTTTTACCTGAGATCATCAGCTTGAACCAATTTGCTTTTGTGAAAGATAGAAACATTGGGGATGCTATTCTTTTAGCAAATGAGATCATGAGTTCTTTTAATAACCCTAATGCTAGAATGCTATGTCTAAAAGAAAATTTATCCAAAGCTTTTGACTCTGTTGATAGAGAGTTCATTCTATTTTTGCTTCAAAAAATGAATTTCCCGAACTGTTGGTTAGTTTGGATCAGAGAATTTTTTTCCACATACTCATTTAATATTCTCATAAATGGATCCCCTTCAAGGTCTCTTAAAGCTACAAAAAGGGTTAGGCAGGGAGACCCTTTGTCCCCTCTTTTGTTTGTCATTTCCTTGCAAGGCCTTATATCCATTCTTGATAGCTATGTGGATGTGGGGACAATTGTTCCTTTATATACTGATAAAAAGAACAGTGTTGGAGTATCGCATATTATCTTTGATGACGACCTTTTAATCTTTGCTAAAGATGACTCAAGGACATGGAGGTGATTAAGGAAGTTCTTGATAAATTTGGTAGATGTTCAGGCCTATTCCTTATTAATTCAAAGAACCACATTTTTTAGGAAAGGGAGTGGAGATTTCTTTTTCAAGCAAGTCTGATATTCCTATCACTAATCTTCCTATGAATTACTTGGGGCTACACCTTTTTACTGGAAGACTCATGAAAGGTATGTGTGCACCCTTATTAGACAAACTGAAGACTAGGCTTGATTCATGGAAAAGTAGGTTCCTCTCTATGGTGGCTAGAGTGGAACTGGTCATAACCATCTTATCCTCCTTTTACATTTTCTAGACTACAACTTTCCCCATTCCCAGGTCACTCATTGATGATATGGAGAGGATCATTCATAATTTTATTTGGGGCGATATTGATAGCAAAATATCTTTTCATTTTGTTCTATGGAAGTCTATTTTTAGACCAAAGAAGGAAGGGGGTCTTGGTCTCGGGAGGATTTTAGATTGGTCGAAGGCCAACATGCTAAGAAACCTTTGGGATATAGAAAATTTAAAATCATCTCTCTGGGTTAAGTGGGTTCATGGAAGATATATTGGTGAGAAATATCTATGGTCTGTTAATCACAAAGCAAACTTCTTGTGGATGTGGAATAGGCTCCTGAAGTACAGGAAGGACTTGCTTGATCTTAATAATTTCAAGGTAAGTGATGGTAGAAATTTTTGATTATGGCTTTACCCTTGATGCCCAAATAAAAAGACCTTGTTGGATTCGGTTGATAACCAGCTGGTTCATAGGATGGGTGGAGGTCTCTATAGCATGTTAAGCTATTGTATTAGTAAATCTCAGAAGGATTGGTTGTTGCTAGATATTATGGGAGTTGTTGAAGTATATATCTATCTGAAAGTGTTTCCCAAGCATGTGGTTTCAAGTGTGCACTCAGTTGAAATGATTAACTCTATGAAAACTATTATGAGAAACTTCTGGGAGCTATCTAGTAAGACTCATCCAAAGGTGGATTGGGGTGTTTGGATATGGTCGAGTTCTCTCCCCAGGAGGGTCTCTATTTTTCTTTGTAAGATTTTTCTGGATAGATTGATCACTATGGATGTAACAACCCCACCTCCCGGTAACCTCCAATTAAGGGAAATTAAAAGTTTAGAGATGTTATCCCAATATTTCCATTTCAGTGGTTTGACATTTAATCAATAATTATTAAATTCTACTAAAACTAAACTGAAAAGTTGGAATAAAATAAAACTTTGCATACCTCTTTAAAATCTTAGACTTCTAAACTTCTATCCACAACAGGAGTCTATTCAAACTAATCCTCCTTGTACTTTAATTCATATATTCACAATGTATCACTTTACTATTTGTCCTTTTCATATTGTATCTAAAATGCTGACAAGAAAAACATCGGTCGGCATAAATGAATATGCAAGTATGTTGGGACAACCAAAATTTCACAAATATTGCTAACAACCTAAATATCACAATTAAGTTATTTAACAATCCAAAATTATGTTTTCAATGTGACATTCTCCACCACTTTTGCCCTAACCCTAGAATACCCTCTCTATGGTTTTTCTTTTGCACTAGACATAAGGAAACCTTCTCCATCCTGAGCTTGGTGCCTGGGGTCACCTCTCATGGTGCCCAATAGTCATGCAAGAAACATAAGGCCACCTTCTCCATCCTGAGCTTGGTGCCTAGGGTCACCTCTCATAGTGCCCAATGGTCTTCCCTCTTGGGCTTCACCTAATTGACCTTCCCGCTAGGTATTGGTCATGCATCATAATTGTGATAATCATAGTGACTTTATATATTTGCATAAATGAACATCCAACAGTTAGGTTGCATCCAATTCGATCAATCATTCGAGAAAACTCCATGAAACTAAATCGGTTACTCATAAATAACCACATACATGTACTGCTGATTTTTTAGAAAGAATCAACCAAGTAGGGAAATCCAATCAAGCAAGCAAGTACAAGAATCCTAAAATAAACATACAATTTCCTTTTATGAAGATCTATCCAAACCAACTTGCTTCTTAGGATTTCAATTCCTTTTTAGGGTTTCTATACCTTTTTAGGGTTTCACTTGCAATTAGGGTTTTGCCTTCACTTTTAGTACCACAAACCCTAATTAGACAAAACTACTTATAAACCCTAAGTTTCTCATTCTATCTCTCCTAACATGCTTAGGATCATCATTTAACAACATATTTCCATATTTTCGAATTACATATGATCTTCTCGTCTTTTACCCTAAATTAGGGTTTCTAGATGAAATATAATTCATACTTGGTTTAAAACCCTAAAACATGCAATTATTCATCTAAAATAGGTTCAAGCCTATCATTATCATTCAATAGGTTAATATTACTCAAATTAACCTATTAAGCTTCATAGATTCATTCATTGATCTCAATTAGGGTTTCTAACCCAATTTCAATACATTTTCCATCAACTTAACATACTTTTGCGAATATAAACGAAATTAGGTTCTCAAACCATTTTTATCTTATTCCTTGTATTTTTCTGTTCAACTTTCATATATTAAGTTTCATCATTAGAGTTTCCTAGTAATTTCTACGAATTTTACAAGGAAAACATATTTTCTAGAATATTTGAGCAGAGAGAGTGATTTACCAAAATTCTATGGTTGTTTGATCGATGATCTGCTGGTCCGCCCTTTGGATCTGACGCTCTGCGTCACGCGCCTCCACTCGCGAGGTAACTAAGCCAGCCGAGCCTGAGACCATTGGATCTCTTGGTGAGACCACGGTGGAATGCGATCGGACGATTACTACTTGTCATCCTCTTCCTTTGCTGATGCTCGACTCGCGGCGATGTCGAGGTGGATCTCTCCCCGAAGAGGGATTGATCTAGAGGTAGAGAGGGAGCTAGGACTCAAGAGGTAGCCATTTGGGATCGCAATGTTGTGAGGAATTGAGTGGGGGGTCTATTCAAAGGATTTGGGGGCTCCATTAGGGTTTCCCTACCCTCACCACCGCCTATCCCTCAGCCTGATTGGGCTTTTCCTCTAGAAACCTCAGAACACCCTAAGAATAGGGTCAGTTATGCACGGAATTGCCTCCCAAAGACCCTCGTGGTCTTGGCTTTGTGGCAGGTGGGAAGAAATGCGAGGAAATCACATTGGGAAATTTGGGTTTCCCTCTCCCTTTCCTTCTCTTACTTGAGGTGGGCGATGGACAACCACTGTTGGATCTGTGATCCTCTGGACCATGCGGGGAATCCAACGATTGTCATCGCGCCCTTATTTCTAATTTATTAAAAATGAAGGAAAAAGGGTATTAAACAATGGAATCTTATGAAAATCATATCTCTCTCCTCGTTTATTTTTTTTCACTCAAATTTTATAGGAAACTCTGTCTTGGAATTATCTACTCATGTATTAAATTTGAAACCCAAATTCCAAAGGAAAAGGGTGTTTCCTTCATATGCAAGTTATTCATTAATAAAACCAAATTAATTGATATTTCCTCTTTCTTTTGCCATTATCTTATCATCTTGGATTCCTTGGACCTCAAGGAACCCTAAAGGCACAAAATACCATCTTGGGAAATATTCCTTTTCCTTTTTCCCTTATTCTTTTCTCCCTTTCTTACTTATTCCTTTTATTAAATAAATTCCTTTTTCTTTTATTTTTCTTTTTCTTGTAATTGGGCTCAATAGCCAAAAAGGCCCATGAAATCAAACACACAAGGCTATTTATCAAAGGAATCCGTTCAAGGCACCTAATTCATACAAAATACATAATCATATATTTATTGGGGAAATTGCATTCCCCACCATTTGAACCCAAAACTTGGGGTTGTAACATCCTTCCCCTCTTATAGGAATTGTGCCCTCAAAACTCCCCAAACATACAAACAATTTAGGATAAAACTTTTCCATGTCCATCATTGGCTCTCATGTGGCCTCGTACTCTCCATGGTGCTTCCAAAGAACCATTATCATATTATATTCTAACATCTGAGTTTTCTCTCACCTTGGTATCTCATAGCCTTGTAGGTGTCTCAGGATATTTCATCCTCCCTAGAAGTGCAAAGGGTTTATGGATCATCACATGGTTTGGATACATCACATAGCGCACTAGATCAGACTCATGGAACACATCATACATCATGTTATCCTGAGGGGTAAGGCTAAACATAAGCATCTCCACCAATCCATCCCAAATAGACCCATGTATCGGGGACTCATCTTTCTCATCTATAGCTCAGAGGGGTCAGGTTTTCGTAACACATATTCTCCCATGGTGATGCATGTCAGTCTGCTTCGCATCAGCTCATGACTCATATCACCCCTGGGCTTTCTCAGCCATCGCATGATCAAAGAGACTTCATCTGCACACATTGTGGTCTCTCTGACCTTCACAAGGTCCTTTCACCAACATCACCCCATATGAAGTAGTGTTTGACATAGCCTCCCTTACAGAGCTTCTTTCATCCCGATACTGGATATGGTGGTTATCGTCACAAACAAACTCTCATAGGATAGGAACTACTCCCATGTATCACCCTGAATGAGCACACATGCTCCCATCAGACCCTCTAGTCTGGATCATACCCACTATCAGTTAGGGGTGATAAGTTGTGCTAACTTCAAACTGGTATCAAATTCTTCATGTACCTACTTCCACCACATGGAAGTGAACTTAAGGTCATACTCAAGATATTGAACTCGACCACAGTGTAGATGAAATATCTCTTCCTCATATATAGTTCAACCAGATCTGTCACACTGACAGTGCTCTCTTTCTTAGGCAAGGGATTAGGTCAGCTTGGTAAGGCAATCTACCGTACCCATATTGCATCATGACCTCTCTTAGTCCAGGGGAGACCCACCGCAATGTCTATGGTGATCTACTCCCATTCCCTTTCGAGGACTCTTCATTATCTATAGTAACTCACTGGATACTGGTGTTCAACCTTCACCTTCTGGCATGCATGGTGACAAGCCACATGCAATTCTTTATACTTCTTCATCTTAGGTCTTCAAGCACTACTACAAACTTTAATCATGTTAATAGTACCAGATGCAGGGTGTATTTATCATCACCAACTCCTGCATGTCATGATTCCTCAAGGTTGACTCCTCAGAAACCCTAGAACACTCTATTCATGGGTTCCATCACCATCTTTTCCTGAGAAATGTATCTGAGGTTCTTCACCCATTCTCTTATCGCATCAAGCCCTAGGCTGGATAACCAAGCAACCACCACTAACTCGACCAACGGAACTCATTGTATCTGAGTGTTAGCCAAACATATCTCACAAACTTAGGGTTCACCTAGCCACCTCTTCTAGTCTCTCTACTAGCTAAACTAGATAGTTACGTCTCGACAAAGAGCATCTATTACGACCCTACATCCTTAAGTGCTAGGTAACAGTGAAGACATAAACCTTCATATATTCCACTTATCATCCTCATCTCAGATTTAGGTCTATCTGGGTCAAGAAAACTTTGAGCTCATCATCTTGGTCATCAAACTCAAACTTATATAACTCATAAATTCCATATCACTCTTGATAGGAACGTCCTCATATGATGACTACCTTAGCTCTCTTCATGTTTGAAAACCATCTATAAAAAGGCATGATACTTCCTCAATCCTCAAACATCATAGCAATGTTTCAACTCACATCATCTTTATCCTTAGTGTATGGCATGCGTATTGCCCTATCTCTCACCCCCATAACGAGAGGAAATAAGCATTTGGTTGCAGTCCAAATAAAAAGTTCATCCTGTTCCAAGAGTAGATATGGTGCATCATACATTGCCAGTACACTTTTCCAATCCAAGTTGAAACATACATCACATGTCTCCACAACATGAACATCTCAATTATGGGTCTATACCCATGGGAAGATTTTTCCCATCACCTCTGTATCTTAACATATCTCTTTTATTTGCAATCCTTAGTCGTTACCTCAAGGTGTGGTGACACATCCTGCTATCACACAGACAGCGAGGTGCCACGCAAAAACATGCGGAAAACACCATAAACCACTAAAGTACCAAAAACAGGGGGTAATTAAAATTGATTTCAAGAAGTAGAAAAATTGAGAAACTATTACATTCAGATCCTCATCCTGCAAGAAGACAGGTTATATAAACATCTACAAGTCTAGATATGTGTTCACATCTTAACAGATTAGTTGTCTTGTCATCACATGAGTTCATCACCTGTTTATATATACATAATGGCCACATCCTATCAGTAGCAGGATATACAAAGTTTCATCATCTATACATCGTAAAACAACGTCAAAACGCCTCTGAGGACCTGAGAGTACAGGGATGACTCTAAGACTCTACTACAAAACAACCAAAACAGCAGCATATCCATCTCTTACCTTCTACTGCTCCTCTTCTTGCTGCTCCGCCGCAACCCCACGACCACCACCATGTCTAGCGCGAACACCTAAAAAGGTTGTAAACCAATGGGGTGAGACACACAGTCCCAGCGAGAAACATAACTCCCCGCTGAAACTATAAAACCTCAGAAAGATTAAAGCAACAATAGCATATAACTAATAAAACATACAATAAGAGCAGTCTATAGAGCAAGGTTGTTATTACCATCGAGCTTACCAAAATGTACGGAAGGCATATAACCAAGTATTTCTTTATGGAACATGTTGACAAGATAAGATTTATAAGATCTTACCACATAACGTAAGGAATGTATAAGTAATTGTAATGTATAACAAGATCAACTACAAAAGTAAGGCCTCACCAATGTTCCGTGTTTTGCCTTGAGCAATAAATACTAGTCGGTTGGATTATGTATTATTATGCCCTGAGGAAGTGAGTCGTACCGCTCAAATCCAACCTTCGGTTGTGAAACCCAAGCCAGTGCCATACAAGGTCAATGGAAGATCCAGACTCCATGACCTCCCACCTCGTGGTCATTGCACGAGCTCAACACAAGCAGGACCATAGTTTCATGCTTAAGTGGCCTTAGCCACAGGGTCAGCTCCCACAGGCTACCCGTTCTCTAGCCCGCCTAGGTACAGGACTCGATGCTAGTATATCTGAGCCACGGGCCAGTTCACCGTGCTCCCTGAGCCATGAACGCATTCATGCTCTATCACAATGAGCCATGGGCATGTTCACCATGCTGTTATACACATCATGAGTCTACAACCGAAGTTGCACTCTAACCTCCTCATTTTCGGGTAGGAGAAACCGCACATATTCAAGAATATGTGCTTCCATGTTAACCCGCAGGAGAACCTATTTCACCATCACTAGCTACTGACGATGATGGATCTATGGCCAAGGCAAACTACATGAGAGATTCATCTGTAATTAGTTAATGTATTTTAAGTAGATTGTTGGGGAAAACAAGTGGTATCACATATTAAGCTACATTATTGTTACCACCATCACAATATCCCGGGATCTCAATCCCTCATCACAAGGAACGCTTGCCTCATAAGGCATTCTCATCACTGGGGATAACAATCCCAGATCTCATCATTAGAGGATAACACCTCAACTAGGTACTTTAGCCAAAATCAGGTCCTCAGACCTAAACACGTTATACAGGTGATGCATGTTATCCCATCAGCAAGAGTGATCATCAATGCAGTGTCATTCAAACATATATACCTCATAGTCCTTTACCTGGCTATGCATCTGCATGAAACACCTGCATGGTTAGTATACACAATCATAGAGATAACTGAAACCATCATGGATTAACAGAAGGATCATGTTATCAAACATAGGGAAACATTGATGATTATATGCTTTATCATTCATGCCTCAAACCTGTGACCATAGACATGGGTCACATCATCATGTGAAGCAACTCATATGCTTCCAAGCCTAACATTACTCATCATCATATATATACAGGATTCAAAGTGATCATAAACACATATAGTATCATGTCATTAGAGTTCAGATATGTCATGTTTACTTAGGTGTGTTCTACCATATCAAACACCTCACTACTATCAAACATATCAAAGGTTCACAAACCATAAACCATAACTCTTAGCAACAAGGATACGATTGTATGATAAAGAACAATCAGATGGATTTCTGGGTGGAACATGACCCTCACTAGAAGTGCCCACTACCCTCACAAGAAGTGTGACGGGCAGGGTAATGGCCTACACACATATCGGCCAACCATAGCAAGGATGTCGGGCCACCACCTCAAGGTGTATCATGCAACCATATGTGTCGTGCATCCATGTGTATCAGTTTAGGGTTATAACGGGCAATAGCTTATCATATCGGCTAGATCCATGGTGCCCAGGCCAACCCTGTAATGCCCAGTAAGAACACACATCTTCCATCGATACAAGGGTACCAAGGGAAAGCCTATCATCCAACCAAACTAGCATCATCCTATCGGCCAACACACAAGGCAAAGACCAAGGTGTATCGCCCAACACAACCTCATCATAATGATCCAGAACTCAAGTCCAAGAGAGGGTATCGGGCAGCACCATCCCAAAGCCATATCATGTAAGATACACCCCAACAAGATCGTCATCAACCTCAATCACAAGGGCACCAAACCCTAATTGATCAAGAAGAGCGGCTCACCTCTCAACAACCAAGAGAGAGGGGTCTTGCACAACCTCTTATCAAAATTCGGGCAACCACAAGGATCAACCTTAACATAAGACATCATCTACCCAAAAATCTCACCTCTCGGATCCATGGTGAGAGGAGGGTGTTGCTCAAGAAACTAGAATACAAGCTCACCTCTCAACTTAAATGAGAGAGGGGTATTTCCCACATGACTAGAGCTCAAGCTCACTTCTCTAGACCAAGGAGGGAAAGGAGTGTTTCTCAACAAGGAACCCTAAACAAGATTAAAGGTGCAACTAAGAAAGAACCATATCTTGCAACATACATGGCCGATGATGATCATAAGAAAACATACAAGAATATAGAAGAAGGTAATATGATTAGGGTTAGGAGTTATGTAACCCGCCTTAAGAAGCTCCAAGCTCCTAGCACCAAGCTACACCTTCGGCCACCTCAAGAGGAAGAAGAAGAAGAAGACTCCAAAGATAAGGATCGGCCACCAAGCTTTGCAAAGGAAGAGGTGTCATGCAACCAAAGAGGAGGGGAAACTAAGTAACTAAAGGGATCCTTAGCAAGAGAAAGGGAACACATATATAGGAGAGGGTGGAGGAGAAACCAAGGTAAGACAAGGCAAGGTGTCGCCCACCTAGGGACACTTATCCATGGGCAATGCCACCACTCTATCTTGCCTTAAACACATGTCCAAGGCCATTGCCACATGCAAGCATCAAGCACCAAGTGTCCACTAGTGGTGACAAAAACGAGGTCAAAGGGTCAAATGGGGTCCATGGACGATACACCCCAACACCATGCCCGACACACCTCCTAGGGCGACACAACCATGGCTGACACAAAGTCCAACAAGACCAAGCAAGGCTCAACAAGGCCCAACAAGGCTCAATCAAGCCCAAGGCAACGAGCCCAACCCTTCCTCTTAACACTAGAGGAAGCAAGGAGAGAGAGAGAGGAACACCTCTTAAGGTGACAAACTTGCTCAACAACCCTAGACTTAGGTTAATTGCGAGTAGCACCTCCAACACACAATAAGCACAAACAAACTCTAATCACCACTAAAGGTGATTAGCAAGCAACTAAACATCAGGGTTCAGCAAAGAAAACAAGATAAGCCCTAAACGGAGGTCAGGGTCCTTACAAGCTATAACCCTCTACAAAGGGATTTTGTCCTCAAAATTCGAAGAGAAAAGCAAGGGATACTTCCTCCTCATCTCTTCCTCAAGCTCCCACGTGGCTTCCTTAATGCCATGATGATGCCAAAGAACCTTTACTAGAACCAGGTCCTTCCTCTTCAGCTTCTTTACTCTTATGTCAAGGATCATCATAGGACCTTCCTCATAGGTCACATATTCATCAAGCTCAACCTCGACTAGATGTGTCATTGTCCCTGTATCTGGGTGACTTTTCTTTAGCATGCTGACGTGGAACACTGGGTATAACCTATGCAACTCTGGCGGTAGCTCTAACTTGAAAGCTACCTTGCCAACATGTGCTATTACTGGATATGGCCCCATATACCTGGGTGCTAGCTTACCCTTTCGGCCAAACCTTAGCACGCCTTTCCAAGGTGAGACCTTGAGGTACACTTTGTCTCCCACTTAGAACTCTAAAGGTTGTCGGTGATTGTCTGCATAAGACTTCTTTTTGTCCTATGCCGCTTTTAGCTGTTGTTGTATCACTTTGATCTTTTCTGTTGTCTATTGTACTAACTCAGGACCCAAAAGCTTATACTCCCCAGACTCATACCAACATAAAGGAGATCTGCACTTCCTGCCCTATAAGGCCTCATAAGGAGCCATGTCAATGCTCTCTTGGTAACTATTGTTGTAGGCAAACTCTATCAAACTGAGATGTACATCCCAACTGCCTAGGAACTGCAAAACACAAGCCTGGAGAAGATCCTCCAAAGTCAGAATAGTCCTTTCAGACTGTCCATCTATCTACGGGTGGAAAGCGGTGTTAAACCTCAAATGCGTTCCCAAATCTTTGTGCAACTATTCCTAGAAACGACTCGTGAACTGAGGACCTCTATCGGAAACTATCATTGCTGGTACACCGTGCAAGTGTACTATCTCATCTACATATACATGAGTGAGCTTCTCGGCTATATATGTTGTCTTCACAGGTATGAAATGGGAAGACCTCGTCAATCTGTCCACTATCACCCAAATAGAATCATGATTCCTAGCTGTCCTGGGCAGACCAACTATGAATTTCATGGTTATATGATCCCATTTCCACTGCGGTATTGGTAGGGGTTGCAACGTACCTTCCGGCTTCTGATGCTCATCCTTGACTTGCTGGCATACCGCACATCTAGCTACAAACTCGGCTACATCTCTCTTCAAGCCAGACCACCAATAAAGGTCCTTCAGATTATGATACATCTTGGTGACTCCTGGATGCATAGCATACATCGATGTGTGTGCTTCCTCGAGTACTAGCTTGTTCAGATCGTCATCATCGGGGACCACCATCCTATCATGATAGAAAACTAGTCCATCCTCGGACTCATGGAACCCATCACGCCTTTCACTGTCGAGCTCTGACCTGATCAACTACACTGTATCATCTGTTTGTTGTGCGTCCTTGATTTGCTGTCTCAGCATAGGCTTGACTTGCATTTGTGCCAAAAGTCCTACTAACAAGGAAACTTCCATCTGCACATTCATCTGTCGCAAGGAAGCAAACATATCTTGTTTATGGCATACTAAGGAACTCAACTGTGCCTCCTTTGTAGGAACAAAAGAAGATTTTCAGCTAAGGGCATCAGCTACCACATTCGCCTTACCAGGGTGATACTCGATGGTGCAGTTGTAATCATTGATCAACTCCATCCATCGACGTTGTCACATATTTAGCTCATTCTGTGAGAAGATGTACTTCAGATTCTTATGATCTGTAAAGATCTGACACACTTCCCCATAAAGATAGTGTCTCCAAATATTTAACACATGAACCACCACTGCCAACTCCAAATCATGAGTCAGATAGTTCTCCTCATGTTTCTTAAGTTGTCATGAAGAAAAAGAAACCACATGGTCTTCCTGCATCAGCACGCATCCTAAGCCCTTTTTGGAAGTATCACAGAAAACAACATAGCCCTTCACAGGCTCTATAAGTACTAACGCTGGAGCACTAGTTAGCTTCTCCTTTAGACTTTGGAAAGCTTGTTGGCAAATATCATTCCAGACAAAAGGTACATCTTTCCGGGTCAACTCATCATCAGCAACGCAATCACACTGAAGTCCTTTATAAACCTCTGGTAGTATCCTGCTAAACCCAGGAAACTGCGAACTTCAGTCGGTGTCTTCAGATGTTCCCATTCTGCAACGGACTCCACCTTCTTCGGGTCCACTTTAACTCCTTCTGTAGATATCACATGACCCAAGAAAGTTACTTCTTTCAACCAGAACTCACACTTACTAAACTTGGCATACAACTGATGTTTGTGAAGGAGAGTCAACGCTTGTCGAAGATGTTGTTCATGCTTCTGACTGTCCTGACTGTAGATCAAGATGTCATCTATAAAGACTACAACAAACTGATCTTGAAATGAACGGAACACCTTGTTCATTAAATCCATGAAAGCAGCAGGTGCATTGGTTAGCCCAAAAGGCATAACCACAAACTCGAAGTGGCCATACCTTATCCTAAAAGTTGACTTTGGTATGTCATCCGCCTTAATCCTCAACTGATGATATCCAAACCGTAGATTGATCTTTGAAAATACCGTAGCACCACATAACTGATGGAACAGATCATCTATCCTTGGCAAAGGGTACTTGTTCTTGATCGTGACTTTGTTCAATTGTTGATAATCTATACATAGACGCATCGATCCGTCCTTCTTCTTAATGAACAATAGTAGAGCACCCCAAGGCAACATGCTTGGTCGGATGAAACCTTTCTCCAACAACTCCTGTAACTACTTCTTTAGCTCTGCCATCTCTACTGGAGCCATCCTATACGGTGTATGTACAACTGGTTGTGTTCCTAGAACCAGATTGATATTGAAATCAATGTCTCGGGGCAGAGGAACACTGGGGAACTCATCAGGAAACACATCTGCAAACTCTCAGACAACCGTTGCCTCCTCAAGACTAGGACCCTTTGCCTTGGTATCGACAACATGAGCCAGGAACGCCTTACAACCTTGTCGTAGCAACTTTTCTACCACCATTGGTGACATTAGACACGTCGAAAGAATCTTCCTATCTCCTTGGAAGATCCACTTTTCTCCATCATCATCAAACACTGCCTGCTTGGAACCACACTCCAACACAACCTTATACTTCTCTAAGGTATCCATCCTAAGGATCACATCGAATCCATGCATATCAAGTGGTATGAGATCCACTTGTATCATGTGTCTTGAAAAAGAGAGAACACAGGATGGACACACTTCTCGAAGCATTGACGAGCCGTCAAGAGGGGTTTCTAACAACAAGCTATCTTTCTTACAACTAACAGGTAAAAGACAATTTTCAAGCATAGAACGTGTGATAAAAGAGTGTGTAGCACCCGGGTCAACCAGAACAGATATAAAGTAAGAAGAAGACAAATCAGAATGAAATAACTCCATCTAACCTGTCACCACTCGTAGGTTAACTATCGCCTCTGGCTTACTCAAAGCATAGAATCGAGTCGTTACTTGTTGTCCACGTCCTCTGCTTCCCTGAGCAGAAGATCCTGCTTGTGACGTTTGATAGCATCCTCACCCTCTTCTACTACTGGGTTGTTGTCTTTCTGCCCCTTGTTGATTCTGCCTCAGATGTTGCATCACTTCAACATCTTTACTTGGGCAATTTGACTTCCAATGCCTGATCTGACCGCAAAGATGGCATGACTGGTCTCACTGTTGTGGCCTAGATGGCCATGTCACTGCTACAGAAGTTGTACTATTTGCCTTTGACAGTGAAGAATCATATCCTCTTCCCTTACTTGGAGACCACTACGATGGTGCACTGGAACCTCTTAACCCAGAAGGTGCTGAAAACCTCAGCTTCTTGAAGCCATCGAACCTCTGTCTCTAGAACTGAGCAGTCCTCTTCTTAGACATGGATTCTATTTTCTCCCTGATTGACCGTTCAATCCTCCAGATAGATTCCACAAACGTAGCAAACCATTCTCGGTTCTCCAATGCAGCAGCAGGTGTTGTCAGTTACACACTCATGCCTTTCTCAAAATGTCTGATTCGCTCGTCATCTATCTATGCCAGGTGAGGACAAAACCTTAATAGGTCCATGAACTTGGCTTCATACTCGGTGATGTTCATCGTTCCTTGGCGAAGGGGCTCAAACTGGTTGATCTTCTCATCCAGATACATTTTCGAAAAGTATCTATTGACGAACTCTTACCGAAAGATCTCCCAACTGATCACATCATCGGGTCACTTCTCCTCCTCGATGGCCCACTAGTAGCCAGCACTACCCTTCAGAAGGTAGACAGCGTGCTTGACTTTTTCTGCTTCAGGGATGTCGAGGATCTGGAAGGCCTTCTCAAGACCTGTCAGCCACAGATCTGCATCTGTTGGATCAGCCGTCCCAGCATAGTCCGAAGCTCCGACTCAGTAAAGCGGCTCAAAGGTCTTCCCAATACCCAATGTTTCACCATGGGGAGCATGTGCTCTCGACAGAGGCACTGGCAATCACTCTACCATGAGATTCATCGTAGCCATCATCTGCCCCATAAGTTGTTGGTAGGCAGGGTTTTTGAGAATGGCTGGGTCAAGTTGGGGAACCTCAGGCACGTGATCTCCAGGTGTTTGCCCTCCTGCTCCATCGACTGATGCAGCATCGCTGCTCTCAGCAGCATGTTCTTCATGATTTCTAGACATCTTGGCTTTTTCTTCCGCTGAGGGCGGAAGATAATTGTAAGAAAATCTAGAAAACTCACAAGAACAGACACAACCTAGTCCTAAATCCCTGTAGACTCAACGAACCTAGATCTCTGATACCAAGATTGTGGCGACACATCCCTCTATCACACAGACAGTGAGGTGCCACGCGAAAACGCGTGGAAAACACCATAAACCACTAAAGTACCAAAAACATGGGGTAATTAAAACCGATTTCGAGAAGCAGATAAACCAAGAAACTATTACATTTAGATCCTCATCCACAAGAATACATGTTATATAAACATCTACAAGTCTAGATATGTGTTCACAGCTTAATAGATCAGCTATCTTGTCATCACATGAGTTCATCACCTGTTTATATATACATAACGGCCACATCCTACCTGCAGCAGGATATACAAAGCTTCATCAGCTATACATCGTAAAACAACGTCAAAAAGCCTCTGAGGACCTAAGAGTACAGGGATGACTCTAAGACTCTACTACAAAACAACAAAACAGCAGCATATCCATCTCTTGCCTTCTACTGCTCCTCTTCTTGCTTCTCGGCCGCAACCCCGCGACCACCACCACGTCTAGCGTGAACACCTTAAAAGGTTGTAAACCAACGGGGTGAGACACACAGTCCCAGCGAGAAACATAACTCCCCACCGAAACTATAAAACCTCAGAAAGATTAAAGCAACAACAACAGATTACTGATAAAACGTACAATAAGAGCAGTCTATAGAGCAAGGTTGTTATTACCATCGAGCTTACCAAAATGTACGAAAGGCATATAACCAAGTATTTATTTATGGAACATGATTGACAAGATAAGATTTATAAGATCTTACCACATAACATAAGGAATGTATAAGTAATTGTAATGTATAACAAGATCAACTACACAAGCAAGGCCTCAACCAATGTTCTGTATTTTGCCTTAAGCAATAAATACTAGTCGGTTGGATTATGTATTATTATGCCCTGAGGAAGTGAGTCGTACTGCTCAAATCCAACCTTCGGTTGCGAAACCCAAGCCGGTGCCATACAAGGTCAATGGAAGAGTCGGATTCCATGACCTCCCACCTCGTGGTCAGTGCACAAGCTCGACACAAGCAGGACCGTAGTCTCATGCATAAGTGGCCTTAGCCACAGGGTCAGCTCCCGCAGGCTACCCTTTCTCTAGCCCGCCTTAGTACAGGTCTCGATGCTAGTATATCTGAGCCATGGGCCAGTTCATCGTGCTCCCTGAGCCATGAATGCATTCATTCTCTATCACACTGAGCCATGGGCCTGTTCACCATGATCTTATACACATCATGAGTCTACAACTGAAGTTGCACTCTAACCTCCTCATTTTTGGCTAGGAGAAACCACACATATTCAATAATATGCGCTTCCAGGTTAACCCGCAGGAGAATCTGTTTCACCATCACCAGCTACTGACAATGATGGATCTATGGCCAGGGCAAACTACATGAGAGATTCATTTGTAATTAGTTAATGTATTTTAAGTAGATTGTTGGGGCAACCAAGTGGAATCACATATTAAGCTACATTATTGTTACCACCATCACAATATCCTGGGATCTCAATCCCTCATCACAAGAAACCACTGCCTCATAAGGCATTCTCATCACTGGGGATAACAATCCTAGATCTCATCATCAGAGGATAACACCTCAACTAGGTACTTTAGCCAAACTCAGGTCCTCAGACCTAAACACATTATACAGGTGATGCATGTTATCCCATCAGCAAGAGTGATCATCAATGCAGTGTCATTCAAACATATATACCTCATAGTCCTTTACATGGCTATGCATCCACATGAAACACCTGCATGGTTAGTATACACAATCATAGAGATAACTGAAACAATCATGGATTAATAGAAGGATCATGCTATCAAAGATAGGGAAACATTGATGATTATACGCTTTATCATTCATGCCTCAAACCTGTGACCATAGGCATGGGTCAAATCATCATATGAAGCAACTCATATGCTTCCAAACCTAACATTACTCATCATCATATATATACAGGATTCAAATTGATCATAAACACATATAGTATCATGTCATTAGAGTTCAGATATGTCATGTTTACTTACATGTGTTCTACCATATCAAAGACCTCACTACAATCAAACATATCAAACGTTCACAAACCATAAACCATAACTCTTAGCGACAAGGATATGATTGCATGATAAAGAACCATCAAATGGATTTCTGGGTGGAACATGACCCTCACTAGAAGTGCCCACTACCCTCACAAGAAGTGTGATGGGCAGGGTAATGGCCTACACACATATCATCCAACCATAGCAAGGATGTCGGGCCACCACCTCAAGGTGTATCATGCAACCATATGTGTCGAGCATCCATGTGTATCTTGCATCCATGTGTATCGGGTTAGGGTTATAACCGGCAATAGCTTATCATATTGGCTAGAGCCATGGCACTCAGGCCAACCCTATAACGCCCACTAAGAACACACACCTTCCATCGATACAAGGGCACCAAGGGAAAGCCTATCATCCTACCAGAATAGCCTCATCCTATCGGCCAACACTCAAGGCAAAGACCAAGGTGTATCACGCAACACAACCTCATCATAACGATCCAGAACTCTAGTCCAAGAGAGGGTATCGGGAAGCACCATCCCAAAGCCATATCGTGTAAGATACACCCCAATAAGATCGTCATCAACCTCAAACACAAGGGCACCAAACCCTAATTGATCAAGAAGACCGGCTCACCTCTCAACAACCAAGAGAGAGGGGTCTTACACAGCCTCTTATGACAATTCGGGAAACCACAAGGATCAACCTTAACATAAGACAACATCTACCCAAAAAGCTCACCTCTCGGATCCATGGTGAGAGGAGGGTGTTGCTCAAGCAACTAGAATACAAGCTCACCTCTCAACTTAAACGAGAGAGGGGTATTGCCCACATTAATAGAGCTCAAGCTCACTTCTCTAGACCAAGGAAGGAAAGGAGTGTTTCTCAATAAGGAACCCTAAACAAGATTAAAGGTGCAACTAAGCAAGAACCTTATCTAGCAACATACATGGCTGATGATGATCATAAGAAAACATACAAGAATATAGAAGAAGGTAATATGATTAGGGTTAGGAGTTATGCAACCCACCTTAAGAAGCTCCAAGCTCCTAGAACCAAGCTACACCTTCGGCTACCTCAAGAGGAAGAAGAAGAAGAAGAAGACTCCAAAGATAAGGATCGGCCACCAAGCTTTCTAAAGGAAGAGGTGTCGTGCAACCAAAGGGGAGGAGAAACTAAGGAACTAAAGGGATCCTTAGCAAGAGAAAGGGAACACATATATAGGAGAGGGTGGAGGAGAAACCAAGGTAAGACAAGGCAAGGTGTCGCCCACCTAGGGATACCTGTCCATGGGCAATGCCACCACTCTATCTTGCCTTAAACACATGTCCAAGGCCATTGCCACATGCAAGCATCAAGCACCAAGTGTCCACTAGTGGTGACACAAACGAGGTCAAAGGGTCAAAGGGGGTCCATGGACGATACACCCCAACACCATGCCCAACACACCTCCTAGGGAGACACAACCATGGTCGTCACAACCATGGCCGACACAAGGTCCAACAAGGCTAAGCAAGGCTCAAAAAGGCCCAACAAGGCTCAACCAAGCCCAAGGCAACGAGCCCAACCCTTCCTCTCAACACTAGAGGAAGCAAGGAGAGATAGGAACACCTCTCAAGGTGACAAACTTGCTCAACAACCCTACACTTGGGTTAATTACGAGTAGCACCTCCAACAGACAACAAGTACAAACAAACCCTAATCATCACTATAGGTGATTAGCAGGCAACTAAACATCAGGGTTAAGCAAAGCGAACAGGATAAGCCCTAAACGGAGGTCAGGGTCCTTACACAAGGTCTCTAGGGTGTCAGCACTTTTGGAGTGCCCTCACCCTTATGCATCTAGGGAGTGCCTCTCACTTTAACCCCTTAGGCCCCATGAACTCATGAAGGTGGCCAACCTCCTAACCCATGGTCCTTGGGCAAAGGTAGTTGTTGCCTCCCGACCCTATGGTCTTGTGCATCCAGGGAACAGACAACTCCTACTTCCATCGGTCTTATCTCTTCATGACCTTAGTATTGACTTAGGATTCCATCATAACACATCTCATTCTTGAATATTTAGCCAAAACTCCATCATCTCTCTGGGCACTCATAGACGAACTTACATCCTTTCATAGGGATCATGGCGACCTACCTAACTTGGTCAGGCTCAATAAAGTTACCTCTATGGCAACATATCTTCATGCCCCTTAGAGATGGTCACACAAGGGTTTATAGATTCGTGATCACACCATGTACTCTCCACGTAGCTCATCAAGGTCCAATGAGAGACCTCTTTAGGTTACTTTGAACCTACATAAAAGTTGATACTCACCCTACAGAAGGGTCCCTCCCCAGGATGGGTGAAAACTATCTCTTGAGAGCAACAAAGGTTACAAACATCCTTACGTCTAGCGTTTACATCGACATGAGCATGGTTAGCCCTATCAAGCTACTATGGCACGTAGCTAAAAAGAATACCTCCTACTAAACCATGTCAGGTCTCTGTGGTAGGGCACGCTCGTTTCTATTCCTCCACATTAGACCAACAACATACATGCATATGTCACCAACCTATGTGTGAGGGGTTCATCAAACATATACCTTAGACCAAGGGTTTTCCTCTTCCTCTAAACATGAGGGTTGCCATGCTCGAACCTATAGAAACTCAAACCTTGTTGTGAGCATCGGGTGCACCAGGTACTACTACTTCCCCTCTTAGGTCTAGGAACTCTAGGTTCACTTGTACGCATCAGTTGTCTAACAACATGCTCAGCTTTTCATCCATGAACCAAACAGATACAGGGTATAGCATGCACTTCCTACTATTCCTCACCTAAGAAAAACCTAAGAGTCCTACACCAGGACAGCCAACTAGGTGTGAGACCTCACAACTTGATACTATACCTCATCAGGGTCTAAGGAACTCTCCTTCCTATACCTAGAAGGTAAGGTAGGCACCTACAACATCTGTACATTGGTACTAGAAACTTCATCCTCCTAGGGTCTGGTTCCTCTAAAGGAAACCAAGATACCACAAACCTCCAAGGATCATGCATGAGGCAACCACCACCATCCACTTAGGTAATCCATTCTAGGTCATAACATACCCAACTTCTCATGGTCCCTCATGTCTTTGGAGTCTAAGCTTCCAACCTTATTGCTTGGGTTTTGATGTCTCTCTAGAGATAACCCTACAACCAACCTTACCACTGGAGGTTCTCTCCCAAATAAGGTGGATCAAGCTCTTAAGGATACATGCATACACCTACATGGATGAAACGTACGATCTAAACCTATGTTCAATCAAGATTATCCAAAGCTCTGCATGTTCATCTCCTAACAAGTTAGGCATAACTCTTCTGACCTAAGCTTCAACCTACTGCCAGCACTGCTGACATTCTCTCCTACATAGGTGCATGCTCTTCTATGCTCATACATGCCCATAAGGGTTTTATATGGTCACCACTAATCTTTTCAATGAGGGCTATCCCTCACCCTTACAAGAACGACCACCCATGGTCGGGTCACAAAAGGCACTAGGTCAAACCTAGATTAGGCTTCTCATGGATACACAAAACCTCTATGCATGTCAACCCACGTACATATTGCATGGTTAACTATGATATCTAATTCATCTTGTTATACCTTTCTCTAACTTCCACTTGGGTTTAGGGTTAGCATCGTCCTCAGAGGATGCGCCAGGTCTCTGCCACTTCTTGGAGACCTCTACCTATAAGACTAACTCTTCACTCATCCTCCTCAGGTCTCTCTTCAGGACACGACAACACATGCCATGCAACCTAAGAATGTAACTAATCACTAGTTTATGCTTAAACTATTAAGCTTATGTCCATGACATCTTATTTACATGTTTTTCATTGATTTGGTGGAGGATTCCTTAATCCTTATTGTACTTACCCTGACCTCAAGAGGGTGAGGAAGAGAGAGAAAAATCCTAAACTTAGAATTCTTAATTGAATTAGGGTTGAGAAGGGATGAAATGGATGAGAGAGTCCTAAAGGTGTCTTATTTTGAGTCAGAACCTAAGACATTGGCCAGGTAGTCACACTGCATCTGGGAGTCCTCATGACCGACTAGCGTGGCAGAGGAAAATATTGTCAGCCCCCGGACCATGATCCTTTTCTAGACACATCTATCTTTCAGAAAATCCTCTAATAAATCCCCCAGTTCTATAGAGTTTGTAAAGTTTAATAATTACTAAGGATCAAATGAGGAACCATAGCTTTGAGACCAAATGTAACGACCCCACCTCCTGGCAACCCCCAATTAAGGGAGACCAAAAGGTCAGATACATTATCCCAATATATTTAGATCATTGGTTCGACATTTAATCAATAATAATTATCAAATTCTACTAAAACTAAACTAAAAAGTTGGAATAAAATAAAATGTTGCATACCACTTTAAAATCTTGGATTTCTAAACTTCTATCCACAACTGGAGTCTATTCTAACTAATCCTCCTCGTACTTTAATTTATATATTCACAATGTATCACATTATTGTTTGTCCTTTTTATATTGTACCTAAAATACTGACAAACAAAATGTCGGTCAGCATAAATGAATATGTCAGTATGTGGGGACAACCAAAATTTAAAAAATATTGCTAACAACCTAAATATCACAGTTAAGTTATTTAACAATCCAAAATTATGTTTTCAATGTGACATTCTCCACCGCTTTTGCCATAACCCTGGAATACCCTCTCTAGGGTTTTTCCTTTGCACTTGACATAAGGCCACCTTCTCCATCCTGAGATTGGTGTCTGGGGTCACGTCCCATGGTGCCCAATAGTCATGCAAGAAACATAAGGCCACCTTCTCCATCCTGAGCTTGGTGTCTGGGGTCACCTCTCATAGTGCCCAATGGTCTTCCCTCTTGGGCTTGACCTAATTAACCTTCCCTCTAGGGCTTGGTCATGCATCATACATCAGGGTGGCATGTAGGTGTGAGAATGCACATTTATAATTAATTGTGATAATCATAGTGACTTTAAAGATTTGCATAAATGAATATCCAACAATTAGGTTGCATCCAATTCGATCAATCATTCGAGAAAACTCCGTGAAACTAAATCGGTTACTCATAAATAACCACATACATGTACTACTGATTTTTGAGATAGAATCAACTAAGTAGGTAAATCCAATCAAGCAAACAAGTACAAGAATCCTAAAATAAACATACAATTTCCTTTTATCACGATCTATCCAAACCAACTTGCTTCTTATGATTTCTATTCCTTTTTAGGGGTTCACTTGCAATTAGGGTTTTGGCTTCACTTTCAGTACCACAAACCCTAATCAGACAAAACTACTTATAAACCCTAAGTTTCTCATCCTATCTCTCCTTACATGCTTAGCATCATCGTTTAATAACATATTTCCATATTTTTCAATTACATATGATCTTCTCTTCTTTTACCATAAATTAGGGTTTCTAGATGAATTATCATTCATAATTGGTTTAAAACCCTAAAACATGCAATTATTCATCTAAAACAGGTTCAAGCCTATCATTGTCATTCAATAGGTTAATATTACTCGAATTAACCTATTAAGCTTCATAGATTCATTCATTGATCTCAATTAGGGCTTCTAACCAAATTTTAATACATTTTCCATCAACTTAACATACTTTTGCGAATATAAATGAAATTAGGTTCTCAAACCATTTTTATCTTTTTCCTCATATTTTTTGATCAACTTTCATATATTAAGTTTCGTCATTAGAGTTTCCTAGTAATTTCTACGAATTTTACAAGGAAAACATATTTTCTGGAGTATTTGAGAAAAGAGAGTGATTTACCAAAATTTAGTGGTTGTTTGATCGATGATCCACTGGTCTGCCCTTTGGATCCGACGCTCTGCGTCGCACACCTCCACTTGCGAGGTAACTAAGCCATCTGAGCCTGAGACAATTGGATCACTTTGCGAGACCACGGTGGTACGCCATCGGACGATCAATACTCATCGTCCTCTTCCTTTGCTGATGCTCGACTCACGGTAGCAGTGAGGCAGAGCTCTCGCCAGAGACGGATTGATCTCAAGGTAGAGAGGGAGATCGGACTCGGAGAGGCAGCCATTTGGGATCGTGATGATGTGAGGAATTGAGAGTGGGGTCTATTTGTAGGAGTTGGGGGCTCCATTAGGGTTTCCCTACCCTCTTCACCACCTGTCCCTCAGCCTGATTGGGCTTTTCCCCTAGAAATCTCATAACACCCTAAGAATAGGGTCGGTTGTGTGCGGAATCACCTCCCAAAGACCCTCGTGGTCTTGGATTTGTGGTAGGTGGGAAGAAATGCAAGGAAATCGCATTGGGAAATCTCGGTTTCCCTCTCCCTTTCCTTCTCTGACTCAAGGTGGGCAACAGACAAACACCGTTGGATATGTGATCCTATGGACCACGTGGGGCATCCAACGGTTGTCATCGCTCCCTTATTTCTAATTTCTTAAAAAGTAGGAAAATGGGTATTAAATAATGGAATCTTGTGAAAATCATATATCTCTCCTCGTTTATTATTTTTCACTCAAATTTTAGAGGAGACTCTGTCTTGGCATTATCTAATCATGTATTAAATTTGAAACACAAATTCCAAAGGAAAAGGATGTTTCTTTCATATGCAAGTTATTCATTAATAAAACCAAATTAATTAATATTTCCTCTTTCTTTTGCCATTATCTTATCATCTTGGATTCCTTGGACCTCAAGGAACCCTAAAGGAATGATATCCCATCTTGGGAAATATTCCTTTGCCTTTTTCCCTTATTCTGTTCTCCCTTTCTTACTTATTCCTTTTATTAAATAAATTCCTTTTCTTTTATCTTTCTTTTTCTTGTAATTGAGATCAATAGCCAACAAGGAATCCATTCAAGGCACCTAATTCATAAAAAATACATAATCTTATATTTATTGGGAAAATTGCATTCCCTACCATTTGAACCCAAAAATTGGGGTTGTAACAATGGACCTTCTTCAGGGTTTTGGTTTCTCTTTGGTATCTAGATGTCCCTTATGTTGTGAGGATGTTTATTCCATTTCTCATCACTTGTTTGAATGTCCTTTCTCTATATATATATGGAGTCTTTTCTCAAAGAAGTTCAGTTTAAATTGGCCGAGAAACAAGTTGCAGCTGCTGAGTATGATAGGGAAAGCCAAGCTTTGTGCTTGTTTGGTTCTGAAAACATTTGGCTGGAAAGGAACAATAGAGTCTTTCTTGACAAAAGTAGAGATTTCCTTATCGTTCGGAATAGAGCTTTTTTGGATTTGTAATCCTTGTATAGTTAGGATGTACTTAACACCCTATACAGTTTTCATTCTTCTTTCTTTATGCCTTTTTTACAAAAAGAAATAAAAAGAGAGGAGGCACGCTAGGTTCACCCAAAAAAACACAAATATCTATGCCCTTGTAATCTTCATAGGATGGATTTATTGACTACAGTTTGGTCATGGTGGCTAAACAAGACAAGGAGAAGATTAGCTTCATCACCAAATGGGGAATGTTATGTAAACTAGTCATGTGTCTCGGCCTCAAAATTTTTGGATCCACCTATCAAAGAGAGATGGTCATCCTCTATCACATGTGATGCATTAAGAAGTTTTAGCCTATGTAGACAATGTGATCACCAAATATAAGAGTCATAAAATTACATTACTCACCTTTGAAAAAATGATTCAATGATATAGAGATTATATCTATGACTTAATCTATTAAATTTCACCATTATATTTAAATATGGTAACCTCCTTGGATACATCACTAGTCAAAGAGGAATCAAAGTTGAACCTAGAAAGGCATGTTCCATACAAGAATTGCCTTCAAACAAATAGAGAAAGACATCTCAAGCCTTCTTGATTATCATAAAAACATCATCCATTTCATCTTCAATATCAATCGTAGAACTGCAATCCTATATGTGATCCCATTTCCAAACAACTAAAGAAGAGATCTAACTCTGGGTGGAACAAACAACATGATGAATCATGCCACAAGCTTAAACACTAACTTGCCTAGCCAAACTTATAGTGCCATGACCCTTCAATTATTTGTATTGGAATCATTAATTGGAGTGCTAATCCAATGAACAACCAATGGAAAGTAATTCATATACTAACTTTACAAGAAGTCTAACAAAAAAAGGCATAATACGCTACCATTGAAAAGTATTGTCTATCAGTGTGTATAAATAGGGAAGATATGTCACTATCTGATGAAATATTCACTGTAGCTCATTGTGAGACATGGCGTGCTTTGCTACTTATTTGAATGACTTGTTCTCATAGGGTGCTTCCCAAAACGGCAAGTGGTTTTGTTTGTGTTTGACATCACTTATCTACCAATGAAGTCTATCAAAGCACAAGACTTTGTTAATCGTCTAACAAATTTTCAACTTCTTAAAGAACAAATGCATGAGTTTGAGTCTCATGACAAAGACATTGGAATGATCAAAACACTTGACATCATTATCCCCTCTGATATAGACTTGTCGATAAACTTCTTCAAAGGATCCATCAATTCTAAAGGATTCAAGATCCCATTGGTCCTTCAAGACCCACACGATCAATACAAAAGATGCACCTTTAGAATCCAACTGGCGACGAATCAAATACTCCTCATGTTTGATGACAAGATCAAGGATAAATATTTCATGAAGGAAGTCAATATCAGAGGATTCATGGTAATAAAAATGACAACTATTAGGATATTACTAGAACACCATGGAGATGGATTTTTTCCAATATGTTTGTAAATGTTGACCCTAATAGATCCATGGGGGCTGCATCCATCACCAACTAACCAACTATACAACATGATCATGCCTTGATCCTACTCTACTTGGGGAATAAACATTATCCAAATATACATCCTAAATATGCAAATGGAACATTCTTCATTTTGATTGTTTCAGCAAATGGATGGAAGACATCCCCATCAGTAATGCCTCAATGCATGAGTTTATCAAATTTATCAAAAGTAACATCATAATATGGTAAGGAACATTGCACGCCATCATCTCCAACTATGGTAAAAAAAATCTACCGAGGAGTATATGGGCTCCTTAGGGTTCAAACATCACCAAATGTTGCCAAATCAGACACAAATTCATGGAGTTCTAGAGGTTGTAGAAAACCCTAATAGAGAACCCAAAAAAGACAATCCTCTTGAATTTTGATTGGCATGAGAACCTTCAAATGAATCTTGGTGCATATTTAATTTCTACCAAAACATTCACATGAGATACATCATACTTTCTTGTATATGGCATGAATGTAATCCTATAATTGGATGTTGAGTTCTCGTCCCTCTACATACTAAAATAACATGAAATTCTAGAGGTGGAATGGGTCAAAAACCAAATTTACGACCTCAACATACTTGAAGAAAGATAATGACCTCTACATCACACATAGTGTTATTAAGCAAGGGTTTATCAAGCATTCAACAAGTGGGTCCATCCTTACAATTTTTACAAGGATGGTATGGTACTCTGTGTTATTCAAAATGTTGATACTAGGAACAAGTTTTATCTTAAATAGGAGGGATCTTACATTGTCTAAGATCTATGAATGGGGAGGACTACACCTGAAAGACATAGATGGTATATTCATCTCTGCCACATGAACACTAGGCTCATGAAACTCTACTTTTTTGAGACACGGTTGATAGCCATTTAAAAGTTTAAACTTTGGTATTTATTCCTAGTGAATTTTTTGGGTTTACAATGTTTGTCAAATTTTGATGTCGTTGCTAGAGAAAAAGGAGTATCTTTCGAACCCTCATTTCTTTGAATAATAAGGATTTATTCGTTCTAGTTTCATTCTATGATTTTTAGTTTGTTTTATAATTTCTAAGTTGTTTTGTAATTTTTAAGTTTTGTTTCATAATTTCTTTTAGTCTAATTTTTTCCCTTGTATCTTAGATTTTGTAAACATGTGTTTGTTTCTAAAAAGTCATTCATTTAAATCTGTGCTCTTCAACTGATAATCACATATGCTATTTTATAAGCATTCATATTGAATGGAGTCGCTGGCACCACATAATGTAAAATGTAATCGATGTGACTCCTTCTATCATAATATATAGGAGTGCCCTAAGATTTCTCCACATGAAGTAAACATGCGACGGCTCTACCTCATGCATAATATTGGACCCACCAAGGAAAGATGTGAATCAGATTTCAGCCATCAAAATTTGTGATGCTATAAGGTGTTGTACCTTGTAAGTGAGGAAGAATCCAATTGTTGGATAGAACATCCCCTTTCCAAATAGAGAGAGGCCATAACGGCCAAGGCAAGAGCTTTTGCAATAATTGAATAGAAGGTCTGGTATGCCAAGGAGCAACTTGATTGCTTAAAGATGATGGTAGCTGAGTGGACAATACAATTCTTCCAAGGTCAATCAGAAAGCTTTCTGAAGAAGCTTGAGCAATAAAGGATGGTTTTAATTGGTGGCAATAATTATAATGATACCATCCTCATGTCATCTATGGAAAATCCAGTAGAAACGGCTCCAAGACTCAAAGCTCCACCTGACAACCCCAATTGTAGATAGTGATCTAGGTGTTATCAATGACCAACCAACTTTGGTTGAGCCTATTATGGATCATTGATGAATGCATATTCATAGATCTTTTTTATCAATTTTCATATTCTTTTTCATTACACTTATCTTATTTTAGTCATTTATAGCACAATTTATAATTTACCCACTTTTCAATTTATTGTGCAAATACTTAACCTTTCACTAATCTTTTGTACATTTTTCCTCCGTGGCAAGGATATGACCTCCTGAGCACACAAGACACTTGACTCGTGATCCTAGATGGTCGGTTCATCTCCATAGTATTCTATGTTCATATCTAGATGGCCATTTCAGCCCTCGACTTAAACTTCTCTCAAGAAATTTCTCCCGAAGTGTTTCATATGCCAAACACTCATCCCAGGAACCCTAGACGATCAACTAGTGATTCCCAAATAGTTGTTTCAAGCCAATTTAAAAATAAATTTAGATTGAAAGGGCATCACCACTCATGCTAGGGTTTTAACCCTTAGTTTTGCACACAACGGCGCCAACTTGGCATCTCACAAGTCGAAATGGTCAGTTTAGACAATGCATCGAGCCCAAGAGATAGAAGCAAAGGGTGACACCACTTCACTTGGCTAGGGTTCGACTGCTACCTTTAGACCATGCCACATCACCATCCATATGACTGTCTCGGCTAACCCAGATGGTCATTTTAGGATGTGTAGACAACAAAAGTCAGCAGCTGGTTCTCCTTTTCCTTCTACCCCATAAAAGGAGGGGGGACCCTACTAAGAAAAGGTTCCTCGATTTTTTACTTGCATCTTTTAATTAACTTCTATACTTTCAATTCATAGTGTAATCTTTCATTTTGCAATAAAGATATGTGCTTCATTTCTGGATCTAGATCTCATTGTTTTACTCATTCTTTTCCTATTCATTCTCTTGGAGTGGAAGATTAAGAGAGAAAGCCATTTAATAGTCACCAACATTGGTCTCCTTGAAGATTTTGTCCTTTTGGTCTATGGCTTTCTACCTTTTTTTTTGGTAATGACCATGTTTTACTCATTCTTTTCCGATTCATTCTCTTGGAGCGGAAGATTAATAGAGAAAACCATTTAATAGTCACCAACATTGGTCTCCTCAAAGATTGTGTCCTTTTGGTCTATGGCTTTCTACCTTATTTCCTTTGTTTCTTAATTCCTAACCATGGCTAATGAGTGGTTCCTTTATCGAGGAAAAGGGAGTAGCTCCTTAGCCATATGTTGATCAGATCAAGTTTTGCATGACCTTTTAGATGGATGGTTTTTAGTTTAGAGATAGTCAATTAAAATGAATTAATTAATCATTTTTATCATGGGTTAATATCGGCGGATGTGTTATAACCCCATTTTTCTAAATCATGTAATGAGATTTGTAAATCTCTTTTTAAAAGACAAATGAAATCAATGGTTGATTTAATGGTTTGATTTGAATGAATTTTGTGCATAATAGCCTTGTATGCTTTCTTAATGGGCCTTATGGGCTATTAAGACAAATTGAAAGAAAAAGAAAAAGAAAAGGAAAAAAGGATCCAATTGGATAAAGGAATAAACAAGAAAATAGATAAAAGAAGAATAAAAGGCTAAGGAATATTTTCCAAGATGGAATTTTGAGATATTGAGGTTCAAGGAGCTCAGGATAATAATATAAAGGTTAGGGAAAGAGAAAATCAGTGGAAAATATGGATAATTAAGTGTTAATTTCTAACTGAAGAAAAGGACTCGTTTTCTTTAGATAATGATCCCAATTTTTGCATGATGAGAGATAAAATTATAAACGAGGTTCCCTTAAAATTTGAGATAAAAAGGAGTTATAATTTGGGATTTATAGCTTTTTCAAATTATCCTCAAATATGGATTTAATTTGGAATTAGGAAAAATCATTTCCTTTTGTTTGAGCACAAAGGATGTGGGTCGTTGGATCTTGATCCAACAGGCACCACCCATCGTCATAGTCCCAGTGGGACACGGACTGTGGACAAGTACAAGGGGGACGTTCCCCTTCAATTTCCACTCGATCCAGCGCATGTGCACGATTGGAAAGAGTTCTAATGAGTTCGGGAGTAGGAGACGAACTCTCTCAACCCTATTTTATTGGTCTCTAGAAGCGTCTACACAAAACACCCAATTGGGCTAGGAAGCAGGTTACGACGGGGATCAGAAACCCGAAATGGGACCCCCCATATCCTATAAATAGGCCCTCACACACTTCCTCTCACCCTCGCGATCTCCGATGGCATCTTCCCAAGTCCTTGTACCCTCTCCCTCTCTCGATTCCTCTTGCTCCGACGAGATCCCATTGCGGCGCCGCCGCTGACTCGAGTAAAGGAAGGGAGGAGGGCGACGAGCAGAAACCGTCAGATTAAGATCCACGGTGAACCCACACAGATATCTAACGGCACTAAGGGCGGTCGGCTAAGTTAAGCGCTCACGACGCGGAGCATAGGATTATAAGGTGGACTACCGGACTAGCAATCTGACAGCTGCAAATATTCGGTAAATAATTCTCTCTGCCCAAATAATCCAAAAAAAGGCATTTCGTTGCAAAATTCATAGAAATAGCTAGGAATATCCATTGAGAAAACTTTTTATATGAAAGTTACTTCGAAAAATGCGAGGAATAGGATAAAAATGATTTCGTAACCTAATTCTGTCTTGTTTGGCAAAGGTATGTTAATTTGATAGAAAAAGGGTAAAAGGTAATTAGAAACCCAAATTGTATATAAAGGGTGAATCTTTGTGAATTAATAGGTTAATTTGAGGAGTATTAACCTGTTGATTATTAAGATAGAGTTTTCATCCGTTTTGAATACAAAATTGGCTAATTTAGGGTTTTAATCTATAAATGAAGGATAATGCATATAGAAACCCTAATTTAGGGTGAAAAAGGAGAAAAACCATGTTTATTTCAGATTAAGGAAATAAGAAACTAAATAATGATCCTAAGCCTGTTAGGAGTAGTAAAATGAGGAATTTAGGGTTTTTATGTAGTGTTTTAAAATTAGGATTCATAATGTTAAAAGTGGAGGCAAAACCCTAATTTCAAAAGGAAACCCTAAAATTGGAATAGAAATCCTAAGGAGTAAGATGAAATTGGTTAAATTTTGATAAAAGGAAGTTTGTATATTTATTTCAGGATTTTTGTGCATAATTGGTTGCTTGGTTGAGATTACTTTAATTGGTTGATTCTGTCTCAAAATTTACAATCATAGGTATGTGGTTACGTTTATGAATAATGGCTTTAGTTTCACGGTGATTCCCGAACGTTTTTATCAGTTGCTTGAAAATAAATGCTTGGATGAATTTTATTTCATACGACTATAAAGTGACTATGATTGTCACCATAAATATGTGTACATGACTGGCCCAGATCCTGGTCCTCCTCTGTGGCTTTGCTAATGATGAAAAGGGTAACTTGTTAAAGGGTCTACTTGTTAAGTGGGAACATTAGGTTATTAAGAGTTAGGGATTGGGCTACCTATGGGTAGTGCCATGCGTTTCAGCCCTAGATATTGATCTACCTGTTAGGTAGGATCATGCAGGGTATAATGGAGATCTACCATAAGGAAGGTAGCATCCAGGTCCACTACAGGGACAGCGCAGAGGTCAGGGTATGTATGGATTGAGCAGTCATGCTTAAAATGTAAAGTTGCTTATTAAACTATAATTGACTGCAATATGTTGATATTAATTGCACGATTATTGTCTCCTCCACATACCAGCTTTATGTTAACCGGCGTTTTGTTTGTCGGCATTTTAGGTACAAACCTAAAAGGACAAATAGTAAATTGGCATATTATGAATACATGAATTAAAGTGCAAGGAGGATTAGTTAGACTAGAATTCGTACGTGGATAGAAGTTTAGAAATCCAAACTTTTCAAAGGTATGCAAAATTTTATTTATTATAGCTTTTCAGTATAGTCTGGTAAAGTTTGATAATTATTAATGTTTATTTATCAAACCTTTGATTCGAAAAATTGGGATAACGGCTCTGACCTCCTGGTCTCCCTTAATTGGGGGTTACTAGAAGGCGAGGTTGTTACATTTGGTATCAGAGCCAAGGTTCCTCACTTAACCATTAATAATTATTAAATTTTACAAACTCTTTAGAACCCAAGGGAGTTATTAGAGGATTATCCTAAAGACAAAGTTGTCTAGAAAAGGATCACGACCAAGGGCTGGAACTATTTTCCTCCGCACTGCTAGTTAGAATACGAGGACTCCCGGATCCATGTGACTTCCTGGCCAAAGTCTTAGGGTATGATTCGAAATAAGATACCTTTAGGAATCTCTCATCTTATTCATCCCTTCTCATCACACATTCTAATAAGTATTTTAAGAGTTAGGACTTTTCTCTCTCTTCCTCACCCTCATGTGGTATGGATAAGTAAGTTAAGGACTAAGGAATCTTCCATCAAATTAATAAAAGATATGTAATAAGACGTCATTGACATAAGTATAATTAGTTTAAAGGTATAGACTAAAGGGTCTATGTGTATGCTTATGCAGATGGCTCGCGTGAAGACAGTTGTTGTCCCGGATACCACCAATGGTGGTGGACCTTCTTGCAAGGGAAAGGTGTCTTCCGAAAAGAGGAAGAGGAACCACAGTGGAGATTCCTCAAAGAAGAGGAAGAGACCTGAAGAAACCACTCATGAGGTCCCTAATCCTGACCGGATACCCTTCAGCAACCTTGATCAAGAAGAAGACCAAGGGTGTGAGGAGAAATATGAGTATGAGTAGGTGGCCTGGATGGAAGAGGACCAAGCTGGTGGTCCCGAATCAACCATGATAATCCACACCCCTGATGCTTTGTGGATGGAACAACAGAAGAAGCTGACAGAGGCCATTAGTGCTTTGGCCCTCCAAGACTAAGCTAGAGGAGAAAATGGTGAGCCGCTTCCTATTCGTCCTCGACTGGGAGCCACCATATTGGACTTCGTCAAGCTGAACATCAAGAAGTTATGGGGAGAAGATAAGTCAGAAGTGGTCGATAAGGCGGAATCTTGGTTGCTTGCATTCGAGAATGGGTTCTGCATGCTTGAGGTATAGTCAAGCAAGAAGATCCTATTTACTGCTCACCTCCTGGAAGGAGCAGCCAGGATATGGTGGGAGACACACATCTTAGGCCGAGATCTGACAGAGGAACCAATGGCATGGGCTGACTTCAAGACAATCTTCACTGCTAGATTCATCCCTATTTCAGCTAAGAAGGAAAAGGAAAGGGAGTTCACCAACATGACTCAAGGAAACTCATATGTGGCAGACTTTGGGCACAAGTTTCGAATCCTTGAGCATTTTGGGCATATGATGGATGAGGAAAGAAGGGTGGATCAATTCATAGAGCGTCTTCACCCTGCCATCAAGACCCATGTGATGGCAAGTAAACTAAAACCTTTGTCGAAGCTTACAACACTGCTTTAGACATGGAGAGGATAGTGATGCCAGTTCAGAATCCACCCAAGGGATATTTGGGTTTCACTGAAGGAACCCCAGGCCAGAAAAACAACCATAGGAAAGGTTGCATGCATCATCGTGATAAAGGAAGACATGGAGGAAAAGGGAAACCCCGTCAAGAGAACAACTGACCTTGATGTTGCACTTGCAGGAGGTGGCACACCGGTGAGTGCCGCAACAAGAAGAAGACATGCTACCGATGCCACCAAGAAGGACACATCCAAGCTTTTTGTCCTCTTCCAGATCCAAGAGGACCAGGACAGGTAGCAGCCCCACCAGTAGCAGCCCCACCTGTGGCAGCTCCACCTATAGCTGTAGCCCCACTTGCTGGAGAGAGAAGACAAGCTCGGGTGTTTGCCATTGACATGAGGAGGCACAAGCAAATGCTAATCGGTTGATCGAGGATAATAACCCTTAGAGTTTCTTTTATGTTTTAAGATAAGCATGTAATGGCCTAATGTATGGTGAAAAACAATGTAGGCATGCTTGAAGTCATGGGACACAATGTAAAAGCTTTGTTTGACTCTGGATCTACTAATACTTTCATTTCAAGAAATCTCACAACTATGCTTTGTTTGAATATCAAGGATTTAGGGTATGTCTTAGATGCTACAACCCCGAGTGGTTGGATCTTTACATCACTTTTGAAAACTCCAGTGATACCTATGAAATATCGAGATCATGAGTTTCCTACAGACTTTATCCTTCTTAATATGAATGAATTTGATGTGATCATTGGTATGGATTGGCTTTATACTTATAGGACCAACATTGACTGTAGGGAGAAGAAAGTGATCATTAAGAAACCAGGTCACCCACCTTTTGTCATTAGATGTAGGAAGGATGCCACCACTAGCCTATATGTGTCAGCCTTGAAAGCAGAGCAGATGATGAGTAAAGGTTATCGAGCTTTCCTGGAAGTAGTTACTGAGCCAAAACCCAGGGTGCAACCATTAGAGGAAATAGAGGTAGTTAGGAGCTATGCAGATGTTTTTCCAGATGATCTACCTGGGATTCCTCCCGAGAGAGAGGTAGATTTTTCAATAAAGTTAGCTCCTGGGACAAGCCCTATTTCATGAGCACCTTATAGAATGGCCCCTGCAGAGTTGCTCGAGTTGAAGAAACAATTGTAGGAATTACTAGACAAGGGTTTTATCTGCTCTAGCATATCACCATGGGGAGCACCGGTTCTTTTTGTAAAGAAAAAAGATGGTTCGCTCCGAATGTGCATAGACTACCGGATGATCAACCAGGCTACCATTAAGAACAAATACCCATTACCCCAGATAGATGACTTATTTGACCAGTTGAAGTCAGCTCAAGTCTTTTCAAAGATTGACTTGAGATCGGGATACCACCAGTTGAGAGTCAAGAAAGAGGACATCCCGAAAATAGCTTTTAGAACATGTTATGGCCATTATGAGTTTGTGGTTATGCCTTTTGGATTATCCAATGCACCCAGTGTTTTCATGAACCTTATGAATAGTGTGTTCCAACCCTTCCTTGACTCATTTGTCATAGTGTTCATAGATGACATACTAGTTTATTCAGATGACTTAGATCAACACCAAGACCACCTAAGTAAGGTCATTGATATCTTGAGAAAGCAGAAGTTCTACGGGAAATTCTCCAAATGTGAGTTTTGGATAGACCGAGTCATGTTCCTCGGACACATCATCTCAGGAGGAACGATCGTCATAGATCCAGCTAAAGTGTCGGCAGTTTGAGATTGGCCTGCACCGAAGAATCCCTCAGAAATTTGCAATTTCTTGGGGTTGGTTGGGTACTATCGGTGTTTCATCAAGGATTTCTCAAAGACCGCCTTGCCTTTGACCATGTTGACTTGGAAGGATATGAAGTTTGTATATTCTTATGTCTGTGAAGCTCATGTTCAAGAGCTAAAGGAGAAGTTGACCACAGTTATGCATGCCAATCAATAGACCCTCCCTGAATGGAAGTACATTTTCTTACAACATTTTCATAAGCTCTGATTGCTAGAAATCATCTGGTCACCTAGGAACTTAAATAGTATTACCCCTTGGAAATGGTGGCAAGCCATAATAGATATATAGGAATCAAACACAATATGTCCCTAGTTATAATTTGTAATATCTTGTAAAATATCTTAATTTGTGCAAGTTACATAGAGAATCGAACAGATACCATGATAATCCCAATGTGTTAAATTCCACAACACAAGATCCACAAGTCCAGCCTCTTCTACAATTCTTCTATCACCTTCTTACCCCTCCATCTACCAAAAATTTAATCTAAAGATAAAAATGTGCCAAACTCCAAATTTTGTGTGACATACCCTTCCCCCTTTACCGCTTCTTCCATATCCCTCATATTTGATAGGGGCATACTGCCAAGAAAATATGTCTAAGTGCACACCAAAAAAATGTAATAAATATAATTTCAACACATAAAATAAATAGATCCCAAGTCGAATAGAAAGCAGATCGCCTTCTTTCATACCTCCATTCATTCCATTTTTCTACCCAGGGGAACTTACATACCTCCAGTCCAAGTAATGTACCCTACTTGTAAGATCCTCAAATTTGATAAATTTGAACTTTGTAAATATAATGCTTGATTTGATAAGAAAATTCATAATTGTAATTGATAGAATAATAATGTTATATTTAGTGCATGGGTGCAACCCATGGCCCAAGTGAGTTTCATGAGACTATTTTCCTTACAAATAGCAACTTATGGAAAAATTTCTAGAATTAAAAGAAATTCATGAATATATGAAGAACAATGACTTTCTGAGTTGTTAAGTAATCAAAATATAAAATAATAGACAAGTTTCCAAAACATTGTAAGATAATTTGTGATTTAAATAGTTAGTGGAGTAATTATCTTACTCTGACTTACAATGCAAGTTGTGGACATCAAATAAGGATACTTCAATTTGACTTTTTGAGGAATTAAAGATAATGACGAAACTAAGAGAATTCTAGAATTTGAGATAAAAAGGACTTTCCATGTGATATGTGTAATTGTTTTAAGGAAGTACTTTTTTTTGGGTAAGTCAGAGGGTGTTTTATTCATCTCGCCCCTCTCGTGCAAGCAAAACTCAAATTCAAATTACAAACTGACTCCAAATTACTAAACGGAAATGTGGTAGTACTACTACCATTACACGACTCTCGAATGATGATTTCAACTAAAGGTGTTTTAAGGAAGTACTTAAAAGGCAAGTTTCTCCTATAAAGGTCATTTTAATAAATCCAAAAAATTAGATATAATGTTGGGAATTCATTAACAAAACAATATGAATTTCATAGACATAGTATACTCCTAGTAGCCTATAGAATCCGAAGAAAAACGGACCTATGTATAATTATTATATTTGTTTCCATATCACAAACTTGTTAAAAACTTGACTTTATCTTTGATCAACCATGGTGCCTTGATGTGTCAGGCCTAGCATGAATGTTAGATCTGAGATCGATGGCTGAGCCATCATTTCCTACCTCATGACAAAAAAGGAAACTCAGCTACACAATGTCCACAATTTCCCCTCACATTGATCTATATCCCTTTCCACTTTTTTCTCTAATTGTCCTTCCATTAGTTTCGAGAAAGAGAAATGAAGATAATGAGTCGTGCCACAAATGGTTTCTTTCCATATTCAAAAAGTGCCCAAATCCCTTCTAAACGGGTACACTAGAGAAATGTCAAAACCCTTGGTACCCTTCTGATGCAATGATTTTGAGTCGCATTTATAGACATATTTTACTTGTGTTTTATGTAGTAATTGGTCATTTTGGTGGTTAATATTGCATGATTCATTTACTTTGGTCTATGATCCTTTTCAGTGTCAAATCTCCCTTATTTTGGTATTTTGAGCATAAATGATTACAATAATATGTTTTATTTTGGCTTATGTGGTTGTGTTGTAATATCAGGAAAAATGAATATCTGTTATTGTCGATACCATCGACACAAGCACAGGTTGCCAGCCGCAAGGAGCAGCACAGAGTCGATACCATCGACGGTGAAGTTGATGGTAGCGATGTACCATCAGGTTGTTGGCAAGAAGACAGTCGATACTATCGACACGAGGAGCTTCAGCTACGTAAAAAGACAAAAGTGACGCCTAAGAGAGTCGATACCATCGACCCTCGTCGATGGTATTGAGTTAGCATCAGTCCCGACAAAGAAAAGAAAAGAAGACTAGCCGATAGCGCGCAGAGTTGATACTATCGACCCGCGTCGATAGTATCGACACCGTCAGATACAAGTTGGTTTCAGATTGATCTAAATCTGACGGCTGTGATATTTTGGTGACCTAACTCGATGATTATACCTAATGACGGCGTCCAAGAACTTAGGAGGACATCATTAGCCACTACACACGTCCCGAGAAGGTGTGGAGAGAAGAACTGAGCTAGAAGCACGCCCCAGTCGTTCCGGACGCCGAAGAAGACATTTTCCATAGCTGAAAGGCTAGAGATCGTGCATTCTATGCCAAGGACCACTTGGATCTTCTCCGTTCAGGGGTTTCACCACTCAATCACATTTTTCTCCATGTTTCCCCTTTTCTCTACCATGTTTTGCTCTGAGATGAACATGCGGGGCTAATCCCCTTTATCTTTAGGACCGGGAGTAGCCCGGGGAATCATTGTATGACAATTTTACCTTAGTAATTCATCTTTTATCTCTTAAATCCGTGGTATAATTTCGTTTTCTCAATTATATTGTTATGCTTGATCACCATAATGATAATCTAATGCCCTTAATTACTTTGAAAGAAGAATTAACGGTTGAAAAGAGATGAAATTTACATTAATTAACAAATCCCTTGAACAAGGTGATGTAAGGTTAATGATGGAAACCCAGAGGTCATTTCTAATGCGCCTAGTTTAGGGTATAGGTTACTACGATGGTGGAACCGACCTAGACATAGGTAGTGAATTGTACCACGACAGTGGGCAATTCTGACTACAGGCCACTACTCGAAATTGAGAGATGAATCTGAATTATTAGATAAGAATTCATACAATGATAACTCACGGTGAAACTATAATCCTAAAGATCTCCACTTGAATTGATTAAACTAAACGTTTAATCGATTATTCTGTTTTGTTTAATTTCATTTTCTTTTAATTTTATAACAACTTCCAACTTTTTAGCCGGTCTAGCTGATTGTGAGTAGTTAGTAGTAGTCTCCGATAATTCAGTGTCCCTGAGTTTGACTCAGGCCTCACAAAGGCCTATATTACATTGACGCGTACACTTGCGTTTGACGCACGGTAAAATCGTGTCAAGTTTTTGGCACCGTTGCCGAGGACACAGAAATTTCCGGCACTACGAGTGCTGCAAGCGGCCACTCTAGACCATTTTTTTATTTTGAAATCGTCTAGCACGGTACTGAGCTCAAATTTCCATTTTGCAAGTACGGTGCATGGTGCAGATGTGTAGCACCGACTACACGCAACAGGCACCAGAGGTTCCACTTTTGGAACCAGACAACGAGGAGCATGACAATCAAGACCACTTGGAAGAAACAGATTCTGAATCTGAACAAGAAGAAATGGCAGAGGAACAGACGATATGGGAGAAGATCAAGGTGTCTTCCTCATCTTCTTCAAAAGGGCCAATCAAGAAGCAGGCGATTAACATTCCGACGTACAAGATTGATCCTACATTAATTAATCTGGTCAAGTCAAATGCATTCCATGGGCTAAAGAACAAAGACCCAGTCACTCATATAAGCCAATTCGTAGAGAACTGCGACATGATTAAAATTGACAGATTTCCATAGGAGACGCTCAACCTGAAGTTGTTCCTGAGTTCTCTGGCAGGAAACGCACGAGAATGGTTGCACAATCTGGACGACGAATATGTGGAATCATGGAACCACATGGTGGAGGTCTTCTTTGAAAGGTTCTTCCCGCCCAAGAAGACCAATGACATGATCAGGAAAATCCACAATTTCACCCAGAAGGCAGGAGAGACCTACTCTGAGACCTGGGAAAGGTTTCAGATCATGCTTAGGATGTGCCTGCATCATGGGCTTGATAAGGAGACACTGGTTAAAATCTTCTATTTTTCTCTTTCTGAGCATGATAGAAGTAACCTAGATTCCGCGGGCTCAGGATTCTTTTTGAACAACACAGACACGAGGTGTTGGGAAATTCTAAAAAACATGGCTAAGAAGCAATCCTGGGGCGACAGGGACGCCGTGGAACACGTTCGAGTTGCGGGGGAGTCAAAGGCCATCAAAGAGTTGAATGAGAAGATGGACCTTCTAGCAAAGAAACTACTTGCAAAAGAAGATACTAAATCCGAGGATGAAGCCCAAGTCAAATTCATGCGCCAACAGTAGGGTTTCAGAGATAATGATTACTCATGGAGGAAGGACAAGAAATTTTCTTGGAAAGATCCGAATAACTTTTTGCAGGACCCCGATGCAAAACCCCAGCCGGTGGCGGAGGATAAGAGCACAGAGTTGCTCAACCAAGTGATAAAGCAAAACCAAGAATTAATGACTACTTTTGGCCAGCAGATCAAGCAACATGGGGAATTTATGAATCAGTTTGGATAGACATTGTAGAGCCATGGGGCTCAGATGAGGATGATAGAGACGTCTATGGCGCAATTGGAAGCTGAGATAGCCAATCTGAAGAAGCCAGCACAGCAAGGTTTTCCAGGTAACACAAACATTCTAGGAGGAAACCAACAGGCGAAGGCAATCTTTCTAAAGAGTGGCAAGAAGCTTTTAAACCTCAGGGTCGATGAACCAAGCAACCCCCAAGCAGAAACCGAAGGTGAGGCCACTGAGGAATTGCCAAACTCAGTCACATATCCAGTTGAGGAAATAGCAGAGGATGTCACTGCGGAGCCCATTGTTGTTGAGGAGGAGACGCAGGAAAGGACACCATATGTGTCGCTGCATCAAAGGGCACAGGCTGTCCCGGTCCCATATCCGAATAGCGTGAAAGCAAAGAAGTTGGACACACAGTTCAAGAAGTTTCTAGACAGTTTCAGAAAGCTCTCGGTCAACATCCTATTATTAGAAGCAATAGAGAAAATTCCCTCTTATGGCAAGTTTTTGAAAGACATCATCACTAAGAAGAGGAAGATCCCTAACACGGAAGTTGTAGTTATCAAGGAGCAGGTGAGTGCCTTCATCATGGTCACATTGCCACCTAAGAAGTAGGATCTGGGCTGCTTCAATATTTCATGTTACATTGGTAAGGTGAAATTTGGAGAAGCACTATGTGATTTCGGGGCAAGCATAAACTTGATGCCTCTCTCTACATTCAAGAAATTGGGATTGAAAGAATCAAGGCCGAGCAATATGACAATATAGCTGGCGGACAATTCAGTGGTGAAGCCCTATGGAATTTGTGAAGATGTATTGGTGAAAGTAGATCGGTTTGTATTTCCAGTAGACTTTGTTATAATGGAGATGCAAGATGAACAGGGCAATGAGTTATTACTTGGACGACCCTTCCAAGCTACAGCTGACATGATACTTGAGATGGGGAGAGGTCGTTTGACCTTGGGTATCACCGATGATCGGTTCGAGATGGTCATGCCTTCCAGCACCGCGTCATCTAAAGCTAAGGAGCAATGCCGCATGGCAAAGCATTTTGATCACAATATCTCACTTTGTCTAGGGAAGCCATTTTTAGATATGGCTCATGTAATGACCAAGGTGGAGAAAGGGACATTGGCTATTGACATCATGGAGCAGACCAAGGTTGTGTCCCTTAGCAAAGTTGTGGGTTTTCCCAATGATGAAGAAGAGGACATCCCGTCTTCTATTGAAGATGAGGCAATAGCAAGTTTTGTTTTTGATGCATATCCTGAATTACCACTTGAAGCATGCTTGGTTAATATAACACATGATTGGATGAGAAGCAAGTCACTATAGGAGTGTGCCAAGATGCTTCAAGTGCTTCCATGTTTTTATGCTAAGTACTATGAAGACCTTGGCAAACTGCCACCACCGCTTCAGTCATCCTTAATCAGCCCGCCAGAGTTGGAATTGAAGCCATTACCACCGCACTTAAAATACACATTTCTAGCTGAGGAAGAGAAGATTCCTGTGATTATTTCAGCATATCTGAGTGTCGAGGAGGAAGACCAGCTGCTAATTGTGTTGAAGAACCACTGAGGTGCATTCGGGTAGTCGGTCGCAGACATCAAGGGGATCTCCCCTACATTGTGCCAGTACAAGATACGGCTCGAGGAGGGAGCCAAGCCGGTGATTCAGCCACAGCGTTGACTAAATCCTAGCATGTTGGAGGTCATTAAGAAGGAGGTGATCAAGCTCCTTGCTGTAGGTATCATCTATGCTATATCCGACTCGACGTGGGTGAGTCCCACACAGGTAGTCCCTAAAAAGGGGGGAATTACAGTTACAAATAATTTGTTAAATGAACCTGTCACGACCTGCTTGGTAACTGGGTGGTGGGTATGTATAGACTACCACCGATTGAATGCTGATACGCTTAAGGATCATTTCCCTCTTCCATTCATTGATCAAATTTTAGAGTGTTTAGCCGGCCGATCGCATTTTTGTTTTCTTGATGGATATTCGGGGTACAATTAGATTTCCATTGAACCTAAGGACCAAGAGAAGTTCACCTTCACTTGTCCATATGGAACATTTGCATACCGCCATATGCCATTTGGGTTGTGTAATGCACCGACAACCTTTTAGTGTTGCATGCTTGCCATCTTTTTTGATATGGTTGAACGTTGTTTGGAGGTTTTTATGGACGATTTCTCCGTTTACGGAGCGTCCTTCGACGAGTGCTTATATAATTTGGACAAGGTTTTGCAACGTTGTGAAGACACACATTTGGTCCTAAATTGGGAGAAATGCCACATGATGGTAAGTGAAGGAATTATGCTTGGACATAAAGTGTCTAGCAAAGGGTTGGAGGTAGACCCGGTTAAGATCGAAATTATTTCCAAATTGCCCCCACCGAATTCGGTTAAAGGGGTTCGGAGTTTTTTAGGTCACACCGGATTCTATCGCCGCTTTATAAAAGATTTCTCTAAAATCACCAAACCATTATCTGAGTTGTTAGAAAAGGATGTTTTGTTTGATTTTAATGAAAAATGTCTACATGCGTTCAACGTGCTTAAGGAAAAACTGATTTCCGCACCGGTTGTGCAAACACCGGACTGGACTAAGCCGTTTGAATTAATGTGTGACGCGTCTGATTTTGCAGTTGGAGCTGTTTTGGGACAACGTGTGGACAATAAACCTGCTGTGATTTTCTATGCATCAAAAACATTGAATGACGCTCAATTGAACTACACAACAACCGAAAAAGAATTTCTCACCGTTGTTTTTTCTTTTGAAAAATTTCGGCAGTATTTGGTTGGATCAAAAGTCATGGTATGGACGGACCATGCCGCCATTAAGTATTTGATGGAGAAAAAGGTTGCCAAACCTAGATTGATTAGGTGGATCTTACTTATACAAGAATTTGATATTGAAATCAAAGATAAGGCGGGCATTGAAAATGTGGTCGCGGACCATTTGTCTAGGTTGGAGAGGGTAGATGAAAAGGATTTGCACATACCCATTACCGAGACATTTCCTGATGAACAACTCTTATCCGTGAAATTGAAAAATCCTTGGTTTTCTTATATTGTCAATTATCTCTCTTGCAAAATTATCCTGGATGATTGGACATACCAAGAGAAGAAGAAATTTTTCCATTCCTTGCGTTATTATTTCTGGGATGACCCTATTATGTTGAAGCAGTGCAGGGATGGTGTCTTACGTAGGTGTGTGCCGGAGGTGGAATACGAAAGTGTTCTTCATCATTGTCATACACTACCGACGGGTGGCCACCATGCTAGTTCTCGCACTGCAGTTAAAGTACTTGAAAGTGGCCTATACTGGCCTACTTTGTTCAGGGATGCTTATGATTTTGTGCGGCAATGTGATTCCTACCAAAGGGCAGGTAACATCTCAAAAAGACAAGAGATTCCCCTCAATGTATTTCAAGAGGTTGAGGTGTTCGACTTGTGGGGTATAGATTTTATGGGACCCTTTGTGTCCTCGAATTCTAACTTGTACATTCTTTTAGCTGTTGATTATATGTCGAAGTGGGTAGAAGCAATACCCACAAGGACTAATGATGTCGTTGTAGTGTGTAGGTTTGTCAAAGAATATATTTTCTGCAGGTTTGGTGTACCAAGAATGATCATTAGTGATGGTGGTACACATTTTTGGAATCAAAAGTTCACGTCACTGTTGAGAAAGTACGGGGTAAAGCACAACATTGGTACCCCATACCACCCACAGACACAGGGGCAAGTAGAGGTCTCCAATCGAGAGATTAAGAAGATCTTGGAGTGCACTATGGCTTCCATGAGAAAAAATTGGAGCACCCTGCTACCGGATGCTTTGTGGGCGTATAGGACGGCGTTTAAGACACATATAGGCACTACGCCTTTTAGGTTGGCCTATGGTCGGGCATGCCATTTGCCGGTGGAATTTGAGCATAAAGCGCTTTGGGCGCTGAGGAAGTTAAATTTGAACTATGACAAAGTGGGAAAGAAAAGGTTGCTTGAGCTCAATGAACTTGACGAGCTGCGGATGAATGCATATGACATCTCACAGATCTACAAGGAGCGAACAAAGTTGATTCATGATCGCCATATTCGGATGTGCGTCTTCAAGAAAGGAGATCGCGTACTTTTGTTCAACTCTAGGTTGAAGATGCATCCTAGGAAATTGAAATCCCGATGGAGTGGACCGTTCACCATGGAAGAGGTCAGGCCACATGGCGTAATCATGGTGTGTGATGGCGAGACAACATTCCTGGTCAATGGACAACGGTTGAAATTGTACTTCGGTGAAGATTACACAAGGAATGTGAATGAGGTCAAACTCATTGCACGTCCGGATGCATGAGGAGCTTCAAGTTGTCTAGCCTAAGACGTTAAATAAGGGTGCTTGTTGGGAGGCAACCCAGCCATCGGTAGTTTAGTTTAGTTTATTTAACATTCGTACTTTGGTTTGATTTGATTTCATTTTTAGTGTAAAAAAGGTACCATGATCGTTTGCTTTATGTGCAAGACTGAGGCAGAGTCGATACCATCGAAACTTGGGTCGATGGTATCGAGATGGATACAGGTTGGTGGCTGTAGAAATCACCATGCGTAGATACTATCGATGGCCTCGTCGATAGTATCGACACACCAACAGGTTGATCACAAAGTTGAGGTCGATAGTATTGACATGCATGTCGATACCATCGAGATCTCTGAAGATTTTCAAACGAAATTGTCTCAGTGAAGTCGATACCATCGACGGGCCTGTCGATGGTATCGACCAAGTTACAGGCAGAAGGCGGAGGCCGGGCCTCGTGAGGGTGTTGCCCTAACTAGAAGTCAATACTATCGACTAGCGTCGATAGTATCGACGTGACACGTCACCGATCCGCGAGCGGAGATTAAGGGCGATCGCTGCATCAGGAAAGTCAATCTGTGGGACGGGTCGATACCATCGACACCTATCGATAGTATCAACACGTCATCGATCCGGGACCCCACATCAATCCATCGACAAACGTCGATACCATCGGTGGACGGATTGTGCTACACGAGTCGATACCATCGACTCATATCAATAGTATCGACGGGCATACAGCAGCACCGGCCACGGTTATATAAGAGATGTATTGTCGTCATATGACGTCACAACTTCAGAGCAATCCTTCTCCACTTGTGCTGAGCATCTTTGTGAGCAATCGGAGCCCAGCTACAAGCATCCACAGCACGTGTTCTTCACCAAGCCTTCATCGAGTGGAGATAATCTTCTCCAACCTTCTCTGAGCTCCATCTTCTAATCCTTCTTCTTCTTCGACAATGGTGCACACCGCCGGCGCATCTTCTTCACGCGCGACACTGATGGAGATCCCGGTGTTCGTTCTACCACTGACTATGTCCATTCCACGTCTGCGGATCGTTCATCCTTCTGTGGAGGTTTGGAAGATCTACGAGGAGATCATGAAAAGAAAGATCGAGCCGGCCCGTTATGTCGACTGCGATATGATACATAATCTGGGGTTCGACACTAATCTGGCCTACATGCTTAAGGGACAAACACGGCATACGGGCAGGAGGCCTGATGAGATGGAAATCCATGCCGATGGCCAACTGTTCTTCGGTGAATGGCCGACCTACAAGGAGTTGGTGGTAGAATTCATGGCGTCGCTGGATATTTCTGTCATGCCGAACGACATCATCGCCACGGATCGGGAATGGATCAATGGCCGTGTTTCTTTCCGGCTGTATAACAATGATTACACTCTCACCCTCAAGCAGTTCAACTCCATCTATAACTGGAATCATGGGTGAGAGAAGTACCGGCGGCCAGATAACCGGACTAATTATGATGCTATCTTCGCTGAGCTAGTGACTGTGCCGCCGGGCAAATCTGTGAGCTACCACAATGCGGAGGTAGCGGATTTCGAGCATCCTTTTGTGTGGATTCTTCACCGCATGTTGTGCACCACACTCTTTGCTCGTGGTGACCTGTCTCTTAGCAAGTTTCAAGAGATAGATTTGTTTTTCCTGCACAAGTTGTTGAAGTGCCAAGAATGCAATTGGGGCATGTTTTTCTTAACGCACATTTTGGTGGTAAAGAGGAGTACGCGGAAGGCGCCAATTCATTTTGGAGGACTCATCACACCACTGGCCTCCTACCTTGGGTTGAATTTCTCTCAGTTGACTCCTCTCTCCAACAGGAGCAAGGTGAACCTGCAACATCTGCACCGCTCCAACCTCATCCTTCTTCGTGATGGCTTGGCATATGCGCACTGTCATGTCAACCATGCTTATCAGGAGTGTTCACTCCCTGACCCCATCTTCCACATTGAGGGCACTCAGCATTTTCGATGGCCTGTCATCGCCATCGAGAGATCGGATGAAGACGGTGGCAATGACGACAACGACAACGACGGCGACGAGGCAGAAGAGGAAGAGGAGGCCTTCACTCCTCTTCGTGCACGAGTGGCACCTAGGAAGCGTCCTCGCATGCATCTGGGTGCATTTTCATCTTCACAGCCTCCTCCACCACTGCCACCATAGCCCTCACAGCAAGGCGAGGATGTCTACTCAATGCAAGGAATGTATGCAATGCTACAGGATATTCATCAGACACAGCGGCAACATACAATGACATATGCCGGTATTCATGATGCAACGAACCGGCTGCTTGACAATCAAAGGGCTATTTTTGAAAATGAGCGCCTCCTCCTCGACAACCAACAACACATCCATGACAGGTTGCAGAGGATGGAGATGCAGCAGAAGCCCTTCTATGATCATTACTGGAGCCAAAACTACTTTGGGGGGTATCCACAACCTCTACCCATGCCTCAGTATGATCCGAGCTTTCAGGGGTAGTACCCATCTTGGGACCCCACGGCCCCACAGTACCCGCATCCGCCAGAAGAGTGATCGGTATCTCTGTTCCGACGTTTAAGATTGTTTTTGACTATGAGTCCATAGTCAAATTCAAGCTTGGGGGGGAGTTGGAACAGCTTTATCCTTTAGTTTTCTCACTTTTTAGTTTGTATTGTTTTATTTCTTGTCATTTAGTTTTTGCAATCTTAGTTTGTTTGTAGGATCCACATTCTATCTAGTGTAATTGTGGATGTCTTAAGTCATGTGTCATCTCATTTGCTTGTACATGGGAATTAAGGGAAAACTTAAAATTTTTTTTAGTGCTCGCAAGCCTGTGTTGTTCAACTTTGAGCACACAACTTAAGAAAATGATTGGGTTTGTCAACTCTAAAATAGAAAATCACAACTGTATATTCCTATGATTCATGAAAAGTGGACGGAATTGGTTGTTTGAGCCTAAACTGACCAAATGATAATGAGACCTTAATTTGAAGTTAGAGAGAGAAACCTCTTAACTACCACATAGGTCAATAAGGAGGGACACATAATAATTTTCAAAGGTTCAGTCAATTAGTCTTGTGATCTAGCCACCTCATTGTTTTTCATTTTCCACCATAAGAATTGGAAGTACATTACGGATTTAATCTCCTTGATTGCATTTCATGTAGATAGGTCTTGCATTGCAGCTGTTTTCACAAAATTTGCATAAAATAAGAAAAATATTATAAATTAGTATACATGCACATTCTCCTTAGGTGCATGTCATTTAGATGCATCATGTATCATTTTGTAGTTGCATTCATATTTGATGCATGTAGATCACATCCTGTATTTTATGTCTTCTGAACCATTAAAGGTGATAAACTTGTTCCATACCTTCTGAGTGTTTCAATTATATAGTTATGCAACAAGAAGTGATCCCAACAAATAATTCATTGTCATTATTGGATATAAGGCCGTAAAAAAATGAAAAAATGAAAAAAAAAAGAATTGCAAAGTAAATAAGAATGAGAAGGAGAAAGGAACATGCTTTTCACTACATATTAAGAATAATAAGAACATGATGTTGTTCTCTTAGATATTCCATCTCATTTTGAGACGGAATGATAGTGCATGCATCATTCTACCCCAAATGTAGGCATTAGGACATTTACACTTGCATAAGCATCATTTAGGTCATTTTTGTTTTGTGCATGTTAGAACTGTATAATGCTTCCATTTCTTCCATTAGCCACCCATTCCATCCACCTGTTGCTCGAACTGGTAGGCCACCTTGATTCTCTCCTCACTTGTGAATATTAGGAGAGTTGCTTCCATGTAGATGGTAGTTAGGGCGAGCAACGTAGTATAGGAGATCACAAGATGCACCAAGTCTGAACCGGCGAATTTTATTATGCTAACTGCCTTATATGGTAGTGTTCATCAATTTTGAGGTAGATATCTTTTATGGATGATTATTGTCACCTTTAGGGTAATTATCATTTCGTGGTTAGTAAGGGCGAGTTTGTGAATGTCCGGCGGGGACCATATGGAGATGTTTGTTGTGATGATCTATTCTTTAGTTGACCCTCGCAATTCTATTCTAAAGTCTAGTTGCTCGAGGGTGAGAAATGTTCAAGCTTAAGGGAGTTTGATGTGATGATTTTGAGTCGCATTTATAGACATATTTTACTTGTGTTTTATGCAGTTATTGGTCATTTTGGTAGTTAATATTGCACGATTCATTTACTTTGGTTTATGATCCTTCTCAGTGTCAAATCTTCCTTATTTTGTTATTTTGAGCATAAATGATTACAATAATATGTTTTATTTCGGCTTATGTGGTTTTGTGTTGTAATTTCAGGAAAAACGAATATCTGCTATTGTCGATACCATCGACACAAGCACAGGTTGCCAGCCGCAAGGAGCAGCATAGAGTCGATACCATCGACGGTGAAGTCGATGGTAGCGACGTACCATCAGGTTGTTGGCGAGAAGACAGTCGATACTATCGACCCTAAAGTCGATACTATCGACACGAGGAGCTTCAGTGACGGAAAAAGACAAAAGCGACGCCTAAGACAGTCGATACCATCCACCCTCGTCGATGGTATCGAGTTAGCATCAGTCGCGGCAAAGAAAAGAAAAGAAGACTAGCCGATAGCGCGCAGAGTCAATACTATCGACACGCGTCCATAGTATCGACACCGTCAGATACAAGTTGGTTTCAGATTGATCTAAATCCGACGGTTGTGATATTTTGGTGACCTAACTCGGTGACTATACCTAATGACGGTGGCCAAGAGCTTAGGAGGACGTCATTAGCCACTGCACACATCCCGAGAAGGTGTGGAGAGAAGAACGGAGCCAGAAGCACGCCCTAGTCGTTCCGGACGCCGAAGAAGACGTTTTCCACAGCCGAAAGGCCAAAGATCGTGCATTCTATGCCAAGGACCGCTTGGATCTTCTCCATTCAGGGGTTTCACCACTCAATCACGTTTTTCTCCATGTTTCCCCTTTTCTCTACCATGTTTTGCTCTGAGATGAACATGCGGGGCTAATCCCCTTTATCTTTAAGACCGGGAGTAGCCCGGGGAATCATTGTATGACAATTTTACCTTAGTAATTCATCTTTTATCTCTTAAATCTGTGGTATAATTTCGTTTTCTCAATTATATTGTTATGCTTGATCACCATAATGATAATCCAATGCCCTTAATTAATTTGAAAGAAGAATTAACGGTTGAAAAGAGACGAAATTTACATTAATTAACAAATCCCTTGAATAAGGTGGTGTAAGGTTAATGGTGGAAACCCAGAGGTCGTTTCTAATGCGCCTAGTTTAGGGTATAGGTTACTACGACGGTGGAACTGACCTAGACATAGGTAGTGAATTGTACCAGGATAGTGGGCAATTCTGACTACAGGCCACTACCCGGAATTGAGAGATGAATCTGAATTATTAGATAAGAATTCATACAATGATAACCTACGGTGAAACCGTAATCCTAAAGATCTCCACTTGAATTGATTAAACTAAACCTTTAATCGATTGTTCTATTTTGTTTTATTTCATTTTCTTTTAATTTTATAACAACTTCCAACTTTTTAGTCGGTCTAGCTGATTGTGAGTAGTTAGTAGTAGTCTCCGATAATTCAGTGTCCCTGAGTTCGACTCGGGCCTCACAAAGGCATATATTACATTGACGCGTACACTTGCGTTTGACGCACGGTAAAATCATGTCACCTGCCATCCATGCCTATATAAGGAAATGGAGAGTTCTCAATTGACCCTCACAACTCTACTTTGCTCTCAATTGCACCCAAATCCCTCTGTGAATCTCTATCAAACACCATCACCACTGTCGGGGACGTCGACCATGGACATGTGACCTAGGGCTTGTCTAGCCAATTTTTTGGCATTGAAGCTTTCTAGAGTGGCCATGAAGAGTTCCCAACCCTCAACACAACTCAAGGAAAAACCAAATGTGGTACCCACAAGAAGGCCTTGCATCCATGAAGCATCTCACACTGAGGTTGATCCCAATCTAAAGTGATAGGTTGTTAGGAGTGGAAGAAGATCATTGGGGCTCTAGCAAGCCAACTCAATAATGACTTTTTAGAAGAAACATGGTAATTACCCAACTTTATCTGACTACCATCATATTAGTCTTATTTGTGAGTTCATGTTATCATTCGTCGGGTTCCTAAGCTCTCTATCTTAAACCCAATGCTCCATTGAGTCTGTTGGACCTGGCAGACATATTGGAAGGCTCATCTATCTTCATAGGGAAAGCATGATGAAAGTCAACCCCATGTTTGACCCCAGCCATGGATGGAGCAATGAGTTGTGAAGGGAAGAAGATAACCCTTGGTGGTTTTAGCCTATTACATGACTTGCATGATCAGAATTGATCACAGTGTAAGGGAATAAAGGTTAATCTCCTAACACCAAAGGAGTCGACCTACATGGACAGGTCGATAATGGGATGCAAACTCATTGGCTGCACATGGGCCTAAGTGGCTATGGACAATGTCTTAATTTCTAATGTAGCATTGTATTATAGGTCAAATTACTAAAAGTATTACAATATTTGTAGGTAATTATCTGTAGAACGGATTATAGTGAAAGTATATATCAAATTGATAAAAAGAACGAGTAGAATCCAAATGAAATATGCTTTAGACTTGGTTTGGATCTTAGTTCAAAAAGTATATCAAATACATGATTATGAGATGATTAATACATGGAAACCCTAGATCTGATTACTAAGATGTTGAATATATTGAAAATGTTAATTTTGACATATAATCTGGTATTGTTGAATATAATGAGATCCTAAGATAATGATGATGATGATGATGATAATGATGTATAATTAGGGTTTCTATATCAATAATCATGTATATGATGAATTAGGGTTTTGAAGCAAAATATTATAGCTTTATATGATATTAATACGTATAATCTAACTTTGGTGCTCATAATGTAGTAATATGTTAGATATGATAATAAGGGTTCACCTAATGTATAATATGGGTTTATAACTATAAAGGATCATGATGTGATGGAATTAGGGTTTGTTACCCTAATTCCTTATCCAAAACCAAGACAACCCTAAACCCTAGTTTTGGGACATATTATAGATTAGTATGTACTTAATATGATTTGTGACACTTTAGGATATACATACATGCAAAATAAATTTTGATTGTGTGGATTCATCTTTTCTTTCTTGATTAGATGATATGATGATTGAATGGTATGCATGGTTCTACATTGAGGTTCATCGTTACGATTATGAATACTCTCATTATCGATTACTGATGATTTTGGTGGTTTCTCAAAGATTGATCAAATAAATTGTTGGATGTTTATTTACATTCCATTCAATTATAATGCCAAATTGAGTATCATATAAAGTAAGTTATCATATTTTGACCCTAGGATGACATGTATCAAGGGGTGATGCTGATTCAGCCCTATTTTAGGGCTTTATCTTGTGTCATTTTGCATTTCAGCCACATCTATACTTGTTAGATTACATGTTATTTCCCCCAATATGCTTATTTATATCAAATGCACTTATGGAGGCTTTTTGCATGTTTTATAGGTACTTTGTCCACTACTTGATGGCATGGAAATAGGATGGTCCAATCCAGGGTTTCCTCAGGCTTGGAGGAGCCCAAAATGAGGCCAAAACCACTTCCAACCTACCCCAAGTGGTCAAAGAATGTTTTGAAGCAATACCCTCCATGGATGATCAAGTTCAAGGCTCAAATGCATGGGAGAGACACCACCACGACCGTGGTGAGCCCCCACGGCCGTGGTGGACATGCCCCAAGTACAAAAATCAGTAAAACTCCCAAAAATCGATGAAAATGGCCAAAACGACCGTGGTGATCAACATGCCCGTGGCCATAGGTGTCCACCACGACCGTGGTGACCCCCCACGGCCGTGGCCATCCATGCACACCTCTCTGTGATCTCCACATTTTATAAACCCACGACCGTGCCCATCCACCACGGCCATGGTATACCCTACCCACCACGGCTGTGGTACCCCACCACGGCCGTGCTACTCACAAAATCCAGCCACTTTTTCACTACTTTCCCCATTTTGCCCCTAACTTAACCTAGTGCTTCCCCCACACCTATATATACCTAGGTGGCGGCTGGGGCACGAGGTTGGCTACCTTCTACCCCCTCCTAGCTCCCCAAATCGCCACCCACTCCATTACACTCCATATCCACCTCAAATCCACTCCATTTCACCATTTCCACCACATAACCCCCCATATCTAAGCCTTCCATCCACTTCCCACCATCATCCCACTCCATTCCATCCAAGGAGAAGAAGGAGGACGTCCCAGCAACTGCTGGAGAGGAGGACTTCTTCGTCTACACCGAGCTCCATGGCTTCTTCTACCTCTTTCTCCTTTCTTTTTGTATTTTCCATTTCTATGAGTAGCTAGGCCCCTGTGGGTGGGCTGTTTGGGGGAAATTATGTTACTTTGATACCATGTTGGGGGAAAATGACATGTAAACATTGTAATTCCATTTGTTAATGATTATATTCTATTTGCATCTCATTCTCCATGAATTGCTTGTTGGTTTGTGTGTGAAATCACCTAGGCATTTAGGCAAATTGCTTGTATGTGCGAATTTTGGGATTTGCCCCTAGATCCAATTCTTGGATCCCTAGGTTGCCTCCCATCTTCCTACATCCTAATCAATCTCCATAAACCTAAGTGAGAGATCTAAGTAGCTAGATTAGATGATTCTAGTGCAATTAGCATGGAGCCTTCTCAAGGCTAGAATGTGGGGGAATTGGGGTCTAAAACCCTAATTTCACCTCCCCATTACTACCCTCGGCCCCTAATTGCCCTAGGAATGCCTAATCTAGAAACCTAGACTTGATTAGACTCTAATTGAATTGAACCTAATCCCTAACCCAATTGAGCCTCGTAAGGGTAGTAGGGGTGTTAGGGACTAGTTCCCCTATACACAACCTAGCATATCCATGGCCAGTTAGTAGCTTAGGTTAATCCATTAGACTCTAACTTGTTGTTTGGTTTGGATAATCTAAATGGAATCATAATGTTCATATGTCACCCCCCAACTTAAGTGATAAGTTCATACCCCTAAATAGCCCACACCTCTCTTTATTGCTTAAAACCTCAGTTTTGTGCTTGCTTAGCTTAATTAGCTCTTTTCTTGCTTAGTTAGCTTCTTGCCTTGCTCTTGCCTTGTTTATGCTAGTTTAGTTCTTTAATTGCTCTTTTTCTTTTCTCTTGCTTGCCTTAGCATAATTTGTCTTTTCATACCTATCTTAGTCCTTTCTTTCCTGCTTAGTCTTAATCTAGTCTAGGGTTAACGTAGATTTCATTCATGCCTTTAACTGGTTTCTTATTCATCCTTAGTTAACAATCAAAACAACCTTTAAACCCTTAACCTTAGTCTCCGCAGTAGGAACCCATCCAAACTAACCTAGCTCTAGCACCCCCTCTTTTCCCTGTGGATCGACCCTATACTTGCCACCTTCCTATACTACGACATGACCCCGTGCACTTGCGAGTGTAGTTGTTTTAGTAGACGTAGGTAGCTAGTTTAGGTTTATAAATTTCGAAAGCAAGGATCCCATCCATCATCCCGTGCCTCCCGACCTCGTGGATTGCACTCGGCCACCCTAGTTGGCCGGTGTTGTAACCCCCTAGCGGGAGCACATCAAACTTTCTGGCGCCGTTGCCGGGGATTAGAGGCGCTCGGCCTAGCTAGTTAGTTTTGCTTTGACTTTTCCTACTGCCCTCATCATTGCTATTCTTTATTCATTACTCTTTGCATTCTTTGTGTATATTAGTTTGCTAACTTGCTTTATTTTGTTTGGTTGTGCCTTGTGCATGTGACAAGCCACTTGGAGAAGACAAGATGGAAAAGAAAATTGCACAAACCCATCCATTTCCTCCACCACCCTACCTCCAAGGCTATCCTAAGCCTTACACACCTCCACCACCTCCATTGCTGCAACCTTCCCACCACTTCACTTTCCAACCTCAATTCCCTCCTTCACTACCCTACCTCTAAGGCTATCCTAAGCCTTACACACTACCACCACCTCCATTGCCACAACCCTCCTACCAGTTCACCTTCCAACCTCAATTCATTCTACCACCTCCATTACCACAACCCTCCCACCAATTCACCTTCCAACCTCAATGCCCTCCTCCACCTAAAGTCCAACGACCATCAACACCGATGCCACCACCACAACTATCACATGCTCCCCCTACTTCCCATATGCAAATGGATATGATTGAGACCCCTCTCTTTGGTGCCTATGAAGACCCATTCCTCAAGAGAGAGAAAACCTACGGCATGAGATTTCTGACGGTCTTAAAGCTGATTAAGATCTATGATGATGATCCCCAAGGAGAGAGAATTGCTGAAAAAGACTTACGAAGCTCACATGACCCTTGGGAGGAAGATCAATCAAGGAAAGCATTTGAGAGGATTGCTTATGATGGGGGTGAAAACATTTTGTTTTTGGACCATGGTTGATGGTGAAAGAACAACAAGCCCAGTTGAAGGCATGAAACTTAGCGCTTGTGGGAGGCAACCCACCTAGGTTTGGGATTTTTTTCACCCAAACTTCAATTTTTGATACTTTTGCTTTGTTTTTACACTTTCCAAGAAAACACACACACACACACACTTATGTTTAATAGTTTTTGTCTAGTTTTAAGATGTGCAGGTGGTAACAGGGTGAAAGAAGGAAATTTGAGTACAATTGAGAGAAGGATTCCAAGAAAAATCACTTTGAGTCAAGTTTTTGAGTGTTTGATGTTCCTCATTTTGAGAGTAGTAGCTACAGGGACCACCACGGTCGTGGCACATCAATACGACCATGGTCATTTGCATGAAAAACACACCAAGTCCCTGGATTCAAAAGCAAAATTGAGAAAAATTGCCAAAGGACTGCACCACGGCCGTGCAACCTGAAGCCACCACGGTCGTGCAACCTGAAGCCACCATGGTCGTGCTACGCAGCACGGCCGTGTAGCAGACCAATTTCAGCCACTCAAGGCAGATTAGTGGGGCATCTACTACGCATATCCTCCACCACAGGGAGGAACACCGCCAAAGCCTTGAGAGAGCCATGATCGTCTACCCTATCATCCTAAACTCTAGGATCATGTTGAGGACAACATGATTCAAAAGTTTGGGGTGGTAGGGCAGATATGCCCTAGTTTCACTTTGCATTTCACCTGCCACATCCACTTTTGTTTTCTTACTTTTGCTATCTACTTTAGTCATCTTTACTACTTTGCATACCTGCATGCCATGTCATTTACTTTCTTGTCATTTTTGCATAATTTTAAACAATTTTGCTCTTTTTTCCATGCATTGCATATCATGTAGATTTTTGGTAATTCTTACATGTTATAGCTAGTTTTTGCTTGTTTACTGCTTTAAGTTCAATAATATAGAGTTTAGATGTGATTGAAGGCAACTTGGCACTATTTTGGCCAATTTTGCCCAAATTTGAGATTTCTTGCCTAAAAGTATGTTTTGACGCAATCTCTACTATTTTGAGTAAAAATGATGATCTTTGACAAATGCAAGTGAGTTAACATTGTTTGTTGCTAAATGGTATCAATTCTTGACTGTTTACATGTGCATCACCTCTCTTGTGTTTGTAGATGATTTGGTTGAATTGTGAAATTGAGCAAGCTTTAAACGCTTAGTGTTTGTGGAATCACTTGATTGATATACCAATTTCATATTATTCATTCATGTGGTGTGATATCTAAGATGAAGTATTGTATTAATTTTCATGTAGGATGTCTTATGTGGAGAATCATACATGTGACCCCTCTTTGACTCGACTTTTCACTCACCATCTTCTTACCCCTCCGCCTCATGAAAGGATGCCAAAGTGCACATATCAGCCTTGGCCACCTCCAAAAGTTTGGGGTGGCCATATCTTTATCCCCTCGCTTCACTCTATCCACCATATGCCCTATCTACACCAAGGGCAAGAAAAAAAGAAAAAAAAGAAAAGCAAAAACAAAATAAAAGGGTGCTCCTGTTTAAGAGCATTCAAATAAAGAAAAGATGAGTGTGTAAAAACACTCCAAAAATCTTACCGCAACCCTTTCTTCCACTTTCATACCCATTGAGCTAAGAAGCATCAAACTTAGCTCATTTTTCCTTTTTCCGCAACCACGTGGGTCATTTGGTGTGATTTGAAATATAAGACTGAATGCATGAATGTGAAACAACACTCCTAGTCATCCTTGATTAACACCATCATGAAACAATTTACTCGGAACTTTTTGGAAGAAGTATTGATAACTTGTGTATTCTATGCACTACATTTGAAGTTCATGTGCTTTGTTCTCTTTTCATGATTGGATTGTGAAAGCAGGAGAGGAGAGAGGTGAAATACATGTACTTAGTCATCTTTGATACCATTCAGCAATAATCATCTTTTACATTGCATTTGTCATTTCTTGTTTGTGAAAAATTTGTAGAGAGATTGAGTTAGAGCATACTTGAGGACAAGTATGTTTCAAGTTTGGGGTGGTAATTCAGCCCTATTTTAGGGCTTTATCTTGTGTCATTTTGCATTTCAGCCACATCTATACTTGTTAGATTACATGTTATTTCCCCCAATATGCTTATTTCTATCAAATGCACTTATGGAGGCTTTTTGCATGTTTTATAGGTACTTTGTCCACTACTTTATGGCATGGAAAGAGGATGGTCCAATCCAGGGTTTCCTCAGGCTTGGAGGAGCCCAAAATGAGACCAAAACCACTTCCAACCTACCCCAAGTGGTCAAAGAATGTTTTGAAGCAATACCCTCCATGGATGATCAAGTTCAAGGCTCAAATGCATGGGAGAGACACCACCACGACCGTGGTGAGCCCCCACAGCCGTGGTGGACATGCCCCAAGTACAAAAATCAGTAAAACTCCCAGAAATTGATGAAAATGGCCAAAACAACCGTGGTGATCAACATGCCCGTGGCCATAGGTGTCCACCACGACCGTGGTGACCCCCCACGGCCGTGGCCATCCATGCACACCTCTCTGTGATATCCACATTTTATAAACCCACGACCGTGCCCATCCACCACGGCCATGGTATACCCTACCCACCACGGCTGTGGTACCCCACCACGGCCGTGCTACTCACAAAATCCAGCCACTTTTTCACTACTTTCCCCATTTTGCCCCTAACTTAACCTAGTGCTTCCCCCACACCTATATATACCTAGGTGGCGGCTGGGGCACGAGGTTGGCTACCTTCTACCCCCTCCTAGCTCCCCAAATCGCCACCCACTCCATATCCACCTCAAATCCACTCCATTTCACCATTTTCACCACATAACCCCCCATATATAAGCCTTCCATCCACTTCCCACCATCATCCCACTCCATTCCATCCAAGGAGAAGAAGGAGGACGTCCCTGCAACTGCTGGAGAGGAGGACTTCTTCATCTACACCGATCTCCATGGCTTCTTCTACCTCTTTCTCCTTTCTTTTTGTATTTTCCATTTCTATGAGTAGCTAGGCCCCTGTGGGTGGGCTGTTTGGGGGAAATTATGTTACTTTGATACCATGTTGGGGGAAAATGACATGTAAACATTGTAATTCCATTTGTTAATGATTATATTCTATTTGCATCTCATTCTCCATGAATTGCTTGTTGGTTTGTGTGTGAAATCACCTAGGCATTTAGGCAAATTGCTTGTATGTGCGAATTTTGGGATTTGCCCCTAGATCCAATTCTTGGATCCCTAGGTTGCCTCCCATCTTCCTACATCCTAATCAATCTCCCTAAACCTAAGTGAGAGATCTAAGTAGCTAGATTAGATGATTCTAGTGCAATTAGCATGGAGCCTTCTCAAGGCTAGAATGTGGGGGAATTGGGGTCTAAAACCCTAATTTCACCTCCCCATTACTACCCTCGGCCCCTAATTGCCCTAGGAATGCCTAATCTAGAAACCTAGACTTGATTAGACTCTAATTGAATTGAACCTAATCCCTAACCCAATTGAGCCTCGTAAGGGTAGTAGGGGGTGTTAGGGACTAGTTCCCCTATACACAACCTAGCATATCCATGGCCAGTTAGTAGCTTAGGTTAATCCATTAGACTCTAACTTGTTGTTTGGTTTGGATAATCTAAATGGAATCATAATGTTCATATGTCACCCCCCAACTTAAGTGATAAGTTCATACCCCTAAATAGCCCACACCTCTCTTTATTGCTTAAAACCTTAGTTTTGTGCTTGCTTAGCTTAATTAGCTCTTTTCTTGCTTAGTTAGCTTCTTGCCTTGCTCTTGCCTTGTTTATGCTAGTTTAGTTCTTTAATTGCTCTTTTTCTTTTCTCTTGCTTGCCTTAGCATAATTTGTCTTTTCATACCTATCTTAGTCCTTTCTTTCCTGCTTAGTCTTAATCTAGTCTAGGGTTAACGTAGATTTCATTCATGCCTTTAACTGCTTTCTTATTCATCCTTAGTTAACAATCAAAACAACCTTTAAACCCTTAACCCTAGTCTCCGCAGTAGGAACCCATCCAAACTAACCTATCTCTAGCGCCCCCTCTTTTCCCTATGGATCGACCCTATACTTGCCACCTTCCTATACTACGACATGACCCCGTGCGCTTGCGAGTGTAGTTTTAGTAGACGTAGGTAGCTAGTTTAGGTTTATAAATTTCTAAAGCAAGGATCCCATCCATCATCCCGTGCCTCCCGACCTCGTGGATTGCACTCGGCCACCCTAGTTGGCCAGTGTTGTAACCCCCTAGCGGGAGCGCATCAGATGCACATGAGCCCTGGGAGGGATAATGATTATTACCAAGATAAGATATCAAGCATGGGTTAGAATATGTAATGAAGATGCCAATTCTTATTTGCAAGTAATTGATTAATTATGTTGTTATATTTTTAAGACCCCTGGCCTGGTTTAATGTTTAAACATACTTGTTTAATTTAAATTGGGTGCTTAGTTTCTTAATAAACCTTAGATTATGTCTTGATGTCAGTTTATTAAGATATGTTTCAAATTTGTGAAAGATATAGAGGAGGGTGAATAGAGTCTTTATAATAATTTTAATCAGATTAAAGTGTAATGGAAATAAAAGAGGCAACCACAAGAGAGAGAGGATCTAGAGTGGTTTTGTCTACGTCGTCAATCCACTACCTAGTTGTTGCCAACTAGGATTTGCTGCAATTATTTTTATTAATTTATCGGTGAGGACAAGTTACAAAATTATTGATGCAACTAAACCCTCTTCTTTACCAGCCACAAAAGAGAACCACCAAACCTCTTATTTTACAGATGCACCAACGAACGAGGAAGAGTACATCCACACCTCTTCTTTTATAGAAACACTGAGGGTCGAGGAAGAGCACCATCACACCTATCTTTTACGGATGCACCAAGGGCTGAGACAGAGCACCACCAAATGTCTTATTTTAGGGACACACCGAGGGTCAAGGAAGATAACCACCACACTCACAAATAGTAGGAATAAGAATTGAAGAAGGAGATTACAACACTCTTTTACAAGATATACAATCAAGCTCTTATGGACAAGTGTTGATGGTCCACTCCACAAAAGGTTTAGGCAAGGTTGATATTTGGTGGCGAAGGATTCTACTATTAGGAATAGGAAGAATGATGGTAAATCAAAGTATAAACCTAAACTCTTGAGAATGATAGCAAGTAGTAGTATGCAAGTTTGAGTATATGGTCTCAATTATTGTAAGCGAACTTGATTTTGGTGTCCTCAAACCACTCCTATTTATAGGAAAGGTTTACACACAGTTAGGGCAACTGTGGATAGTGGCTAGAGGGTTATAGGATGAAAACTAGTCGTTAGGATTAAGTAAATTGAATTACAATGGCTAATTTGACCATTTGCTATATTGCATCTAGAACATTGTCAGTCCACAATATTGTCAACCAGAAACCATCTCAGTCCACAATATTGTCGACTGAGATTTGCTCTGGTTTGAAATTTTCTCCAACAACTATATGTCGGACGACCTCTCCAGTCAAAATGTTGTAATGGCTATATCTCGGTTGAGAATATCTTTGACCGAAAGTGACCCTGAGTTCAAATTAATGCAAAAATAATAGGAACACCTTTTCTAATGATATATCTAATGAAACCTAACAACCCTAAAGGCTTCATATGAGTATGGGATAGGGTTTTGGGTAGGTTTTGGAAGATCATCACTTGTCCTTACATCTTGTCTATCAAGTTGTATGAAAACATATGTGTACAAATATATACATGGTACAACTTAATTTGCAAGTATCCAAACTTATGTATTTGCAAGGTCTTTGTAGTTGGATCTTGATTATGTTCCTATCACCTGAAATACTTAATAGGTCAGGTAAATGCTGAAATAGTGCTTCAAGATCCATTATGTGTCCAACATGTTAGTCGTATAATATGGAAATATTTGTATAATCGAAATATGAGTGTGGAATATCCAAAAAGCCAACAATCTTCCCCTTTTGATGATGAGAAATATTTCCATAAGATAAATTGAATATAGAAAATTTAGAACTTCATACCTTTGATAGACAATTTATCGCATGAGTTATTCTCCCCCATTTATCAAAATAAAAAAGGATCAACACTTACCAGTGCTCCCCCTCAAGGAGACACTCCCCCTCAACAAGATAGTCATTTTGGAGAGGAAAAACTTATGCCCAATGTATCAATTTAAAGAGAATACCAATTGAAAGGAAAATCCAATAAGATACACAATAAGGCATAGTAAGTCATAGTCAAAAATCCATATATATGATCATGGAACGATTGAAATATTGTCTAATTATCAATGAGAGGAATGTTAAGTCCTTCATGATAAAAAGATATGAAGCACAAATATCATAAAGATACTCTAGATCACAGGTAAGGAATGTTAAGTCCACCATGATATAGAGATGCCATGAAAAAGAAAAAGTACAAAACAAAAACTTATTTCTCAACCATTTTCAAAGAATGTTAAGCCTGAAAATGATTAGAGAATCCTTTGAGCTCTGAATGAGGTCAACAAAAGTATCCCTAGACCAAATATAGGGGATGTTAAGCCCATATTTATATATAGAATCAATAAAGTATAGAAATGAGATCCAAAATATCTCTAGACCAAATATAAGGGATGTTAAACCCATACTGATATAGAGAAACAAAAAGCATAGAAATGAGTTCAAAAATATCTCTAGACCAAATATAAGGATGTTAATCTTGTATTGATATATACAAGCCATCAAGCGCAAGGTTAAAAAGATATAAAAGTTATATCAAAACATTTTGAGCTCCCCCATAATCCCATACCAAGAAAAAATAAGCTCAAACATAAGAAAATTATTTACTAAAAAGATATCCATACAAGATCCCAAACTTCATGATAAAACATTCATGGAAGATGTATAAACCAAGATATCAAGTAAATTTTGAACATTGGCAGTCTGAGGAAGATGGTACTGGATGAGTGTCATTCCTCAATGTATGTGATGCATCTTGGAAATACAAAGATGTTTCATAATCTGAAGGATTTGTGTTGGTGGTCAAGTTTGAAGTGAGATGTGGAAGAGTTTGTGGCCAAGTGTCCAGATAATCGAAAGGACAAGGTGGAGCATTAGAAGACTACAGGGACGTTACAGTCTTTGCAAGTTCCATAGTGAAAATGGGATCACATAGCCATCGACTTTGTGGTAGGCCTTACAAGGATAGACAAAGGTCATAATTCCATTTGGGTGATCTTTGATCAGTTGACAAAGTTAGTTCACTTTTTCCCAATCAAGACCACCTACACCAGAGAGAAGTTGACAGAGATCTATGTTGATGAGATAGTACGTCTACATGGCATACCAACTATGATAGTATCAGATAGAGGTCCTTAGTGTACGAGCAAGTTTTGGGAATGTCTGCATATATCATTGGGGACATAGTTGAGGTTCAGTATATCTTTACACCTGTAGACAGATGGCTAGTCAGAAAGGACCATTCAGACGTTAGAGACTCTTTTGAGAGCATGTGTTCTTCAATTTCTTGGGAGTTGGGATCTCCACCTGATTTGATTGAATTTAACTATAAAAATAGCTACCAGTGAAGCATAGACATGGCATCATATGAGGCTTTGTACGGTAGGAGTTGTCAGTCACATCTTTGTTGGTACTAGGGATGTCAAAATTTGTCTGAACCCGTGAACCTGATTGTGTCAGACCCAAAAAAAGTGGGGTTCAGGTTTCAGTTGTGATGTTTTGGTTAGGTTATGGGCTTAATATTTTGTGTCCGAATCTAAATCGGGTCAGTTCCAGGTTTAGAAACTAGACAAAACTGGGTTTAAAATATTTACTTATATAGCTATATACATTTATGTGATGTGCACTGCATTTTAAAGTGATACATTGGTTGTTTTGATATAATATGTTTGATATTGCAACATATTTTATTTACTTGATGTGATATATGTGCTTTTTTAATAATATTGTGGTAATTCTATTGTGTTAGTCTTTACTTATGTGTTAGGTAACACTAATGATGCCTTTTGTCATACAAGTATTTCTATAATATAGTATAAATGTTGTTTTAGTGTGGTATAGTCATCTCGATCGATTTGATGAGATATATTTTTATGTGAATGTGTTGTTCTGGTATACTATAGGTGATTTTGTGATAACTTTGATGTGATATATGTGTTGTTTTACTATGATATATGTGATGTTGCACTTCTGTTGAAATTTTCTTGTGTTTATGTGATATTAATGTTTTACTTGTAACATTATTTTCTATAATAAAAGTAAAGGAAAGATAAATTTTGATTGTTTGATATTATATAATCACTGACATCTTTGGTAGTTTATCTTATATAATGAAACTTTTACAATTGTGTAGGTAATTCTGCCTAAAAAAATATTTTTCTAAAAAATTATTTTTGAATCCGGATTTAGGTTTGGTTTTGGGTTTAAATTTTTTTATCTGGGTCGGTTCCGGGTTGAAAGGCATGAGTAAAATCCAGATCAGGGTTCACATTTAGATTTGACAGACAAACAATCTGGATAAGATTTTCTACCAGGAATCGGCCCGAACCCAATTTTTTGACACTCCTAGTTGGTACGAGACATGTGAGTGTCAACTATTGGGTCCTGAGTTAGTTCAGCAAACCACATACAAGATCAAGGTGATCCAACAACAGTCAAAGGTAGCTTAAGATAGACAGAAGTCATATGCTGACAACCGTCATAGACCGCTAGAGTTCCAAGTTATAGATCATGTGTATCTCAAGGTATCCTCTTGGAAGGGTGTGTCGAGGTTTGGTAAGAAGGATAAGTTGGGTCCTAGGTTTATGGGAACTTACCCTATGATTGCATGAGTTGAAAAAGTGGTGTACAAGTTGGAGTTACGACCACATTTGTGCAGGTTGCACAATGTTTTCCATGTTTATATGTTGAGAAAATGTCACCCCGATACAGAGAAGATGACACAGACAGTGCGAGTAGAGTTAGATAATGATGTTTCTTATGTTGAAGGTCCAGTTTTGATCTTAGATAGATGTGTGCAGAAGCTGATGAAGAAGAACATAGCCTTAGTAAAGATGTTGTGACATCACTTTGGTGTAGAGGAAGCCACATGGGAGTTAGAGGACAAGCTTTTAGGAAGTATTGATCCTTTTTTGCATAGAATATCCGAGGCAAAATCCATGTTAGGGGTTTATGGTTGTAAGACCCATGACCTGGTTTAAAGGTTAAACATACTTGCTAAATTTATATTGGGAATTTAGTTTCTTAATGAAACCTTACATTATGTTTTGATATCAGTTGATTAAGCTATGTTTTAAAATTCAGTTCAAATTGGACTTTGTTTGATCAAATTTTGCAAATGTATATACTTGTGTGGTCTTCTGTGCAATTTTTCCTTTTCTATGGATCTAACTGTAATTTTAACACATGTATATTTTTTTGCATGGTATTCTTCATAATTTAATGAAGTTTGTCTAGTTTGAATGCTTTATCACCTTTTTGCATAAAGGTATCCACCCTTGATGTTCACTTTATGTGGAAGTGAAGGTATTTGCACCTTCTGGTGCTTGTTTGGGTTCAACATCTGATGATTTTCCTTGAGGGTTGTAACTCGATGGTTGCACTAGTTTGCATTCTGATGGTTTTCTTTGAGGGTTGCAACTCGATGGTTGTAGAGGTTTGCAATCCGATGGTTTTCCTTGAGGGTTGCAACTTGATAGTTGTGATGGTTTGCAAACCAATAGTTTTCCTTGAGGGTTGCAACACGATGGTTGCACTGGTTAGAAAAACCAATGGTTTTTATCGAGGGATGTCAACTGATGGTTGCACTGGGTGTGCAAAACAATGGTTTTCCTTGAGGGCTGCAAACTGATGGAGGTTCTAGTTGTACAAGTATATGGAAAACTTGACCTTTGACCAATGGTAGAGTAGTTTTTGACCTTTGACATCCTTTCTCTCTCCTCATAGCTATAAATACCCCTCCCCTCTTCCCCAGACAAACCTTTCCACACCAAAAATGTCCTTTCTACTGGAGACCACCCAAAACCATTGGTTGAAAAAGGAGGATCTTCTCAAGGTCGAAGCCTTGCTAGGTCATGGTTGCATGTTTCTATAGGACTTGGATCTAGATTTTCTAGGATGGATCAAAACCTTCTTACCTAATTCCTTTCTTATTACATGTAAGATCTTCCCTATGAACCTCATTTTCTTGTTGCTCTCCTTCCTCTTCCCTTCACCATGGATGGTATTCCTTGGTGGAAACTCGTACACATGGATGAAGGAATCTTTTGATTCTTTTGTTTGCTCTAGATCTACCCTATTCTTGATGATATGAGCTATCTTGGAGCTTTCGGAGTGCAAAGCTCAGGTTTTACCTCCTCTTCTTCGTGATACCTTGTTATTTGTACATTCTTCTTAACCTTAAGACAAGTAATATAACCTTTAATGCATTTCTTTCCTACTATAACTTGTTTTATATAAATCTTATTCCAGAACATTAGTAATATGAGAAAAGATGACCTTTTGTGAACTGTTAGATATAATAATGATGATGATACAAGTTCTTACACCTTCTTTAGACCCTATGGACGCTTATTCTTTTGTGAATGAGCTTTTACTTTGAGCATGCAAGGTCTGAATCTGAAAAGTTGGTGTTATGATTTTTAAAAATGTCACATCGGTGTTGTTTTGGTACCCAATGTACATAAGTTCGAATCAAACATTAAGCCTAACTATATAGTGGTTAATCAATGGTGGTTTTAATGTTGTTATTTACTATTTTAGTGTTGAAGTGATATTTAGATGAAAATATAATACTAAAAGTAGATCATTCGTGCTAGGTTTGGTCACATAACCACCTAGTTCTTGAAAATGCCATAACTCTTACGTCTGATGAAAATTTATGAAGAAATGTGGGGTGATATCTTGTCTATGACTTGTGAAACTCTCTACAAAATTCCAGATGATAATGATGTTGCTACATGAGATAATAACTATTTTTCCTAAGTGACATTTTGGGTTTTATACACCCTAGTTTGGGATCTATCCCTTTTTCTGGATGGGAATGGATGAATATACCATGATAGAGTAACATTGTACAAATTTCATATGTTTTACATCTTTGTAAATTGTATTCTACAAATTATTTTGTAATAATACTTTAGGAGCTTGTAAGTACTTGGTTGATGTAGTCAAAATACTTAAATAACATAATTAATCAAGTGTAGCCCTAATCAGGTAGTTCCTAGAGACCATAGAGCTATCTCAATGTCAGAATTTTCTAGATAGTGAAACATGTAATCCCTAGAGGAGATTAGATTCGTATGTTGATGAGTATATGTGGGTGTAGGGATGATGTATATCTTCCATCCAGATCCCAATATTTTAGAGAGTAGTCACGGCCTTGTCTCAGAGTTGATATGTGTGAGAGTGAATGCGGTCGTAACTCAGATTTTGGGATTCGTACCCTAGTTTCTAGTGCAGGGGCATGTGTACCCAGGTTAGACTAGGTTGTTTTAGTAGTTCGGCCGATGTGCCACTACGGTTGTTACTCGAACTGACTGTGGGGAAGAGATCTTAGGATTTTGGTCATTATAGATCTTGTACGATGATGATTGTGACTTCATAGTGGTCAACTAATAGTTTGAGTGGTATGCTTCGAACTACCAAGGGCTTATATGTAATTCATCTGTATAGCATAACTATTAGGGTTATTTGGTGAATCACATTGGATGATGATCCTAGTTTTGATTCTCTTGATTTATAAGTATATTATAATGCGATAAGAGAAATCAATTGTACTTATGATTCTAGATATGCCTGATTTTTGTGTAAATTATATAATCCTACAACTCTTTAATATTATTTGTGTTAATTTTTTAAAGTTCATAATTTTTCTTTGAGTAATGCATGTTTATAGAAATTATATCTTTTGTTGGGACATGGGTCTCACCTCGTGGGTCACTGCATATGTTTAGGTGATAGTCAGCAGTGTCATCATACTTGTGATAGTGAGGAGGACCAGATTGGATATTTGTAGAAGAAGAAGGTTGGTGAGTTGTTTACTGAGTCCTAGAGTCATCCATGTACTCTTAGGTCAGGGTTGGGAAGTTTTGTCAATGATGTACATCAATTTGAGATTTTGGTAGTGTACTTGTATTTTTACACTAAAAAGTTAGGTTGTTACATTTGGTATCAGATCTCAAGATTGTTCAAATAATATTTACTAGTTCGTAATTTCATAATATCCGTTGAAATATAAGGAGAATTATTATGATATAGCCTAATGGTGATGGTGTCTAGAAAGGATCACGTCTTTGGGGGCTAGCAATATTTTCCTCCACACTATTAAGTTGGTATAGGAGGAATTCCTCAGTTACAGTGATACCTGCATGGCTAGAATCTAGGGTTTCTTGAAGTAATGTTTCCTCTAAGTTTCTCATTTCAAATTTCATCCAGTTCTCATCTTCTTGCTTAATAATCCCTAAAAGATAATTGCCTATTCATCTCAAGTTAGGGATTTTGAAAAGAAGTAGGGTTAAGGCATACTCTTCCAATTAATGTACATGTAGTGTGGAAATAATGATAAAGTAAAGAAAAAAAAATTGTGGGTTTTTTCCTTGTAAGGGTAAACCCTAGATGGAGCTAGCACTGGTTTAGGAAAACCTTAAGTGGGTCAAGGGATGTAGAAACCCTAAGATGCATGGTGTAGTCTCAGACCCAACCCAAAACATGAATCTTGGGATATGGTAGTAATGTGGGTAAAATAGTAACCCTACCCATATGAACCCTAATTAGGGTAAGAGGAAAGAGGAAATACAAATGAGTTTAGGTGAATACCCATGCATTCATGTATATGGAGTAAGGCATTCATGATTCATATGAAGAGTTTTGAATATACATATGGAACATAGGAAAATAATGGTTACAAAAGAAATACATATGAAACTCTAAATCCAACTTTTAGGGATGGTGTATCAAGCTTGTTTGGGTCAACACAAGATGGGAAAAATACATGGGGGAGGCAAATCCCTAAGCATGTGGGTTTAGATTGTGTCTAGAGAGTCTAACCTCCTCTTATTAGCCAAGAAGGCACCCTAGGTTTGGACCTTCCCTAGAAAGGTGAGTTACCCAATCAATTCATGGATTGAGATAACCATGAATGTCACCTAAAGTGTGGAGGATTAAGTATAAACAACATGAAATCACATGCATCCCTTAAACCCAAGTACGACATCTCTCAAGGACATAAGGAAAAGTCACTGAGGAAGTGGTTGAAAGTATGTGACCAAGCCCAGGAGGGAAGGTCACTGGGAAGACCAAACCTAAGAGGGAAGGATGCCATGAGTCCAATGAAGGGACAAAGTATATAATATGTACCATAAGAGATGGAGGAAATCTAGGTTAAAAAATTACATTAGAAAATAGTGTGCTAAAAATTTGTTAGAAAACCCTCAAGAAAAATGTGTAATAAATGTATACATATTAATAAACCCTAGGTAGGGTAGAGCCCTAAGTCAATTCTAAGGTATGCGGGGATGATTAAAGGTACATAAGACCTATGAGTTCAGGAGTTGATCATGCCCTAAGTGCATAAGACCATGGGGTTGGGAGATAGCCATCCTTGTGCACCCAGGGCCCATGGAGTCAAGAGATTGGACACCTACATGAGTTCATGAGGCCTAAGGGGTCAATGTGATAGGCACTCCATAATCACATAAGACTCTTGGTATTCAAGAGGAAACCACTTCAAAGGTACATGTGCCCCTAGAGGTCTTGAGGGAATGAATAAGGATAATGAGACATGACATGTAGATAGAAAGAATTCAAGAAATCATGTAATAATATTTGGATGAAATCTTAAATGGGAGTTGTGTATAAACTCAATTATTATGAGAAAATCACTTGCTAGGTGAGTCCATGAAATTTAAGGAAATCGTGGAAAATAATATATGCATGGTATGGAGTCATTGTAGAGAGTGACTCAAATAAAATTTTGATTAAGGGATAATGTGTGAGTAGACCATTTCTGATTTGGGAATGAAATGAACTTTGTATTTGGGTTGCAGCCAAATACTTATTTCATTTGGTTATGGGTATGAGAGATTGGGTAGACACATGTTATTCTAAAAAGTTGACATACGAGAATGAATACCCTAAGCTGAAATTTACATGCATAATCTAGGGTTTTGAGGTGGTACCTCACCCTTATATGAACATAAATGAACAATAGTTTGGAAAATTAGGTGAAAAGGTAACTATCAAGTGAAAAGTGAAGTCACAAGTGAAAATATAATTCACTAAGTGACAATATCATGTAATGATCAAGGATGTGGATATACCCTAGAACTGAATTTAGGTCCCAACCTTAGTAATATGAGAGTTTTGGCATGTCAATAACGGTTGTTAAAGATGATCCAGATAAATACATCTAACAAGTGTTGCCAACCCTAATATTTGAATCTAAGTTGATTTATAATTTACCTTAACCTAATTTGGTTTGATTTTGGGGACAAAATTCCTTTTGAGGGGTGAATGTAAGATCCTCAAATTTGGTAAATTTTGAACTCTATAAACATAATGCTTAATTTGATAAGAAAATCTCGAATTGTAATTGATAGAATAATAATGGTATCTTTGAGACATGGGTGCAACCCATGGCCCAAGTGAGGTTCATGAGACTATTTACTTTGCAAATGGATCTTTGTGGCACAATATTAAGAATTAAAATTAATTTGTGAATATATGAAGAATAATGTAAGGACCCTGACCTGCGTTTAGGGCTTACCCTATTTGCTTTGCTTAACCTTGATGGTTTGATGCTTGCTAATCACCTTTAGTGGTGATTAGGGTTTAGTTGTGCTTTGTTGAGAGTTGGAGGTGCTACTTGCAAATAACCCAAGTCTAGGGTTTTGTGAGCAAGTTTGCCACCTTGAGAGGTGTTCTTCTCTCTCTTTGTTTCCTCTAGAGTTGAGAGGAAGGCTTGGGCTTGTTGTTTGAGTTCTTTGGACCTTTGTTGAGCTTGTTTGGGCCTTGGAGTTCCTTGTTTGGGCTTGCTTGGGCCTTGTGTCGGCCAAGTAGAGCTTGTGTCGGCCTAGGGCAGCTTGGTGTGTCGCCCATGAAGCTTGGTCCAACCTTGGTCTTGTTTGGAGAACACATGGTGCGCACCTTGGACAAGTGTCTTTTAGCTTGCAAGAGAGGTGGCTTGAGTTGGTGGACATGTGTCCCTTGGGTGGACGACACCTAGCAAGGGTTCACCTTGGTTTCTCCTCCTTCCTCATCTATATAGGTTGTCCCTTCCTTAGCTTGAGGTCCCTTTAGTTCCTCTTCTCCTTGTGCACGACACACCCTCTCTTCCCCTTGCTTGGTGGCCGACACACCCTTGAAGAAGGAGCTAAGGTGGCCGACACACCCTTGTGTGAGCAGCTTGGAGGTCGACACACCCTTGAAGAAGAAGGTGGAGGCCGATACACCCTTCTTGGAGAAGCCTTGGTGGTCGACATCTCTTGGAGCTTGGAGTTCTTCTTCCTTGGAGCTTAAGGCGGGTTGCATGACTCTAACCCTAAACTACTCTACCCTCTTCTTTCATATGATTGTTTCAATCTTGCCTTTATATGTTAGTAGTTGGTTCTTGCTTAGCTTGCATGTTGGCCGATCCATGTGTGTTAGGGTTTAGGAGAGCAACACTCCTTTCTCCCCTTGGTCTAGATGAGTGAGCTTGAGCTCTAATGCCATGAGCAACACCCCTCTTTCCTACCCGATTGAGGTGAGCACATGACTTAGTGGCTTGAGCAAGACTCTCCTCTCACCTTGGGTAAGATAGTGAGCTCGTTTAGATGGCTTGAACCTTAGTTGAGATGTGTGGGGAGGTGCTGCCCGACAGCCCTTACCCTAGTTCTTTCTTGCACGGTTGAAGTGAGCAAAGTTTCTCTTTTTGTACCATTGGGCGGGTGAGCAACCTGACCCTGCTCGCCCTGAGCCAGCTCTGCCCGACAGGCTGCTCGCCTAGCCTTTGTTGCTCGCTCGGTTTTCCCTTGCTCACCTACACGCATGTCACCCAAACTCCCTGGCTTTGCTCGCCCGATACTTCTTTGGCTCGCCCGATAAGCTCTGCTCACGTGGCTTTGCCCTGCTCGCCCGGCATAGCCATCTCGCCCGATACACTCCACACGCCTACTTGCTCAACGTCCTGTTCGCCTAGTTGGTCTTTGCTCACCCAGTAGCCCTGCACGCCTTGTGTCGCCCGACAGCTTGCTCACCCGGTACCTGTGTCGCCCGATGAGGTGAGCCGCGCAGCACTCCCTGACGCGCGACACCCATCTCGCCCGATCCTCTAATGAGGGGGCGCACGAGTAGCAGACTGAGTGCAACTCAGCGTGCAGCCCCCCCCCCATGCCTTGCCGTGTAAGTCAGCTTTAGTGAGGGTTGTGAGATCTTAGGTGAGGGTAGCTAGGTCCTTTGGTGACGGTCCCAAGTATCATGACAGTAGACGCTTATGAATAACCAAATCTCGGTAGTAATGCCTTGCTTAGTAACAATCAAATGACATGGTAGTATTAATGACATAGCCATGATGATAATATGTTGATAACAAAGATGTTAGTTGTGTTGATGCCTTGCAACCTCTGATAAGTGCTAATGATAGTAACAATGATGATGATGGTAATTGCATAATAACAATAATGATGATGATCATAATAATGATGGCAATAATGATAGTAATGACATGCATGAATTAACCCTTGTGCTTAATTGCTAGTGAGAATGATGATAGTTGCACTAGTAGCGTGCATAATGGTAGAAATGGTAATAATGATGATAGTGGATGGTAATAGTAATGATATTGGTAACAATAGTAGTTGACTTGTATACTCAACATAATTGTTATGAAAAGTGAATACCTTGACTAATCCTGAGATAAGGATAAGCATAATTATGGTACAATGTGCTTAACAAGCTTGATCATCAAATAATGTAATATTGATAAATAGATTATCTGGAATGATAACTCATATGTTGAATCTATGGTTATTGTGTATCCTAACCATGCAGGTGATGTGTAGCCATGAAAGGGATATGTGACGTATGTGATGAGTAACATTACCTTGATATTTGTTCTATGGGTTTATATATATGATGTGTTTGTCCCATGATAATGGTGTGAGCCTTGAGAGGCAGTGACAGTACATGATGAAGGATTGATATCCTATGGTATGATCCTTGATATGGATCTGGATGGTTGGCAAGAGGCCAAGTGGTAACATGTGATGCGGGATCAGGTTGATGAGGTTTCAATAATAATATAATGTTCTTTATTCTCTTCATGTTATAACTTGGTTGAATCCTACAATCCATCTAAAAGACACTAATTAATTATAGTGGAATTATATCATGTAGTTTGCCCTGGCCATAGATCCATCATCGTCAGGACTTGGTGATGGTGAAACAGGTTCTCCTACGGGTTAACCTGGAAGCGCATATTGTTGAATATGTGTAGGTTGCTCCCAGCCTGAAAATGAGGAGGTAAGAGTGTAACTTCGGTTACAGACTCAGATATGTATATAGAGCATGGTGAACAGGCCCGTGGCTTAGGACATGTGATGTGTGGAGCATGAATGCGTTCATGGCTCAGAGCACGGTGAACAGGCCCGTGGCTCAGTTTTACTAGCGCCGAGACCTGTACCAAGGCGGGCTAGAGTGAGGGTAGCCTATGGAGCTGTCCCTGTGGCTTAGACCACTTCAGCATGTGACTACGGTCCTGCTTGTGTTGTACTTGTGTACTGACCATGATGTGGGAGGTCGTGGAGTCCGGCTCTTCCATTGACCTTGTATGGCACTGGATTTAGGCTTCGCAGCCAAAGGTTGGATTTGAATGGTACGATTCAAATCCTCAGGGCATAATAACACGTAAAACAGCCGTTTAGTATATGCTGCTTAAGACAAACACGAAACATTGGTTGAGGCCTTGTTTGTGTAGATAACTTTAATTATCTTGCAATTAAGGTGCATTACTCCTATGTGGTGAGTTTCATATATGTTTTATCTTGTCAATCATGTTCCATTGGGAAATATGTTGGTTACATGCTCTTTTGGTACAGTTGGTAAGACTAAGGATGGCTTGTTGTTCATAACTGCTTCTGTTATATTCTTTATCAGTAATTTTCTCATATAAATATTGATCTTGAGGTTTTGTAGTTTTGGCACAGAGTTATGCCTCCCGCTGGGACAATTGTTCAATTGTCTCACTCCGCTGGTTTACCCCCTTTTTAGGTGGTCGAGGTAGACGTGATCGTGGTCGCGGAGTTGCGGCCGAGCAGCGAGAAGATTAGTAGAAGGCAAGCAATGGATATGCTGCTGTTTTGGGTGTTTTGTTGTAGAGTCTAGAGTCATCCCTGTACTTTCAGGTCCTTGGCAGTGTTTTGACATTGTTTCACGATGAACGATCGATGATGTTTGTATATCCTGCTGTTGGCCGGATGTGGGCCTTTATGTATATGAACAGGTGGTGAACTCATGTGATGGATAAACAGCTGTTTCTGAGCTGTGGACACATATCAGTTTTCATGTATGTATATTTATGACATGTTTCTGTGTAGGACGAGGACTGGAAAGTAATAGTTCCACAGTTTATATGTTTTCCGCAATCGGTTTTAATTAACCTGTGTTTTCGTTTAGCTGTGGTTATGGTGATTTCCGCACATTTTCGCGTAACACCTTGTTATCTGTGTGATAATGGGATGTGTTGCCATAAATAATGTCTTTGTGATTTGTTAGGTAATTGAAATATGTAATAATAGACAAGTTTCTAAAACATTCTAAGATAATTTGTGATTTAAATAATTAGTGGAGTAATTATCTAATTTTGGCATGCAATGCAAGTTGTGGGCATCAAATAAGTATATTTCAATCTAACCTTTGAAAGAATTAAAGATAATGAGGAAATCAAGACAAATCTAGAAAATGAGATGAAAAGAACTTTCCATGTGATATTTGTAATTGTTTTAAGGAAGAATTGGAAAGGAAAGTTTCATCTATTTAGGTTATTATAATAAATCCCAAAATTTTGATATAACGTTGGGAAGCCATTAATGAGATATTTTTTGAATTTCATAGCCACAGGATATTCTTAGTAGCCTATAGAAATTTGTGAAGAAAGAGGGACCTATGCATAATTATTATATTTGTTTCCACATCAGAAACTTATAAAATAAATCTGACTTTAGCACTGATGAACTGTGGTTCCTTGATGTGTCACACTAGCATGATTCTTGAATCTAAGATCGATGGATGAGCCATCATCTCCTACCTCATGATAGAAAAGGAAACTCAACTATACGTTGTCCACAATTTTCCCTCACACCATTCTCTCTCCCCTCTCCACATTCTTCTCTGATTCTCCTTCCATTAGTTTTAGGAGATAGAAACAAAGAAAATGAGCCATGCCATAGATGGTTTCTTTCTATATTCAGAAGTTCCCAAAACCCTTCTAAACTGAGACACTAGGGCAATGTTGAAACCCTTGGTACCCTGCCATCCATACCTATATAAGGCAGTGGAGAGTTCTCTCTCAATCCTCATGATTCTTCTCTCCTCTCAATCATACCCAAAGCCCTCTATGAATTGCCACCGACTCCATCAATGCCATCGGGGATGTCAACCATGGACCTATGACTCTGGGATTGTCTAGCCAATTATGTGACACAGAACCTTCTTGTGGTGGCCAGAAAGAGTTTTGTAACATCCCATATTTTAAAAAAAATAAGTTCAGGGTCTCAATTGCAAAATTTCAACTATAATCCTTTCAACTTGGACTTTATTGCAAGTTACCCTAAATATTGAATTCCTTATATGAAGTATGACATATGAAGAAAATGAAATATGTTCCCTTTATTTCCTTTATGATTAAATGTGTCCAATATACATAAAAGGAAAACTAGCACTATTCTCTCACTTTTTCTCTCACATATTCTCGAAAATGTTTAAAAGAAATTGTAACACCCCTGACCTGGATTATGACCTAACCCTGTAAGTTTTGCCTAAATATGTAATTATTATACTTGTGAACACTCCCTGGCATGTAATTAAGTCCCTCAGGGACATTCACTTTCATATCTTGCTCCTTTTGCATAAAGTTGTAGCATTATGTTGTATGCAGGGACCTATGTGCAAATTACCCAGTTTAAGGGTTGAACTTGCAAAATTCACAAGATAAGATGTTCCTTTGATGTTAAGACATCATGGGGATGTCTATGATGAGGTTTGAGGGATTTCCCAAGCTTGGGCACCAAGGTGCAGCTGTGGAAGCAATCCCCAAGCTCAGAAACCCTAATTTGGGATAAATTGCAATTTACCCAAATTGAGGGGTCCAACTTGTAATTTCACCATCTAGAACATCTTTTATGACTCTTGTCATCATTTAGAGTAGAAATGATGAAAGAGTTACATCATTCCCTAATCAGATAAGAAAAATGATCTTTGTGGTAGAAATCACCTAAAATGGGTACAAGACCCTAACATGTATGTACCCTAGTTGAAGGTTGGATTCCTATACCCTTAGATCTTGAGTTTTTCTAAGATTTGCATAAGGTTAGATGGGCTTGGACGTGCCCTTGAGCAAGGAGGGACCTAGATGCGAATTTTGGCTTTAAAAGGTCATTATGTTAGAAAATAGCCTAAAACTATAAAAGCCTTTCTTTTGCAAACGAGCAAACGATCCTTCCCTGTTCCATTCACTTCCTTTCTTTCTTAAACGGCCAAGGACTTGCTCTGGAGAACAGGGAGACGAAGTAGCTTGCTCTAGCCAACCAAAGCTTCGATTCCTTGGAGTTTTCATCCCTGATCGAGTTGTGGAAGCTCAAGGACGCCATTAGAGCTTGGACCTCAGAGTCTTGGAGCTTTAGGATCAAACTTGAGGCGGGTTTTATAACTCTGAACTTGTGCTTTATAATCATGCTTTGTTTCTTGCAAATTTGCTAGTATATCTCCTTCTATCTCCCTTCTTCTTTGCACGATTGCAATTGAACCAGTGGAGAAACCGACCTTGCAAGAGGTTGAAGATGAGGGGCGTGATTCCCTATGTTGCTTTTCCAAACGGTCTTGGATCCTTTTGGTCCAAACGGTTGCAAACCGTTTGGGTTCAAACGGTTTCAAACCGTTTGCTCTCAAACGGTCTTGTAAGACCGTTTGGATTGAAACGGTCTCAAGACCGTTTGAGGGCGTTGACCAAGGGACGACCGTTTGAGGGTCTGTTCCCAACAGGTTGAATCTCATCCCTGCAAAGAATCAAAGCCTAATTCTTAACCAATTGGGAGTTGAAGGCACTTCAACATGGAACCCTAATCGGGTGAAAAAGTGCTGATTTAACACATAGATCTTGTTGAGTTTTGGGTTGAAGGACCCAAACGGTCTCAAGACCATTTGGGGATTCCTCCAAACGGTCTTAAGACCATTTGGGCACAATCCAAGACCGTTTGAAGGTTTAGGGTTGAGTTAATCTAGTGGTTTGAGGGTCCAATTGTAGGAAATTGATGCATTGATTGAAAAGTGCTGATTTTGACCTAATTGGACTTCAACCTGAGTCAAAACGGTTTGGATCTTGGTCAAACTTTGGGCAAACGGTCTCAAGACCGTTTGGGTGATGTCCAAACGACCTCAAGACCGTTTGGGCCAAGTTTGAGCCCAATTGGAGGTCAATTGATAGGTTCAACCTTGAGTTGATTCACACTGTTGAACATTGATGACCAATCAATTTGAAACCCTAATTGAGAACGATTGAACCCTAATTGGTTTGCAATTGAGGGTCAATTTTATGACTAAGTGGCTAAGGCTAACCCTAATTGACTCAATTTATAAGTGGTTAGCATAGCTTTAACCAATTGAGGGCTTCAATACACTTATCTATAAATATTGGTGATCTTTGAACCCTTTTGGAGGTCCAAACGGTTTGAGCCCATTTGGGCCAAACGGTCTCAAGACCGTTTGGACCCAAACGGTCTCAAGACCGTTTGAGACCAAACGGTCTCAAGACCGTTTGGGCTCAAACGACCTCAAGACCGTTTGGGCTCAAACGACCTCAAGGTCGTTTGGTCCAAACGACCTCAAACCGTTTGAGGCTCCAAACGGTTTGGAAGTCAAACTTCCCAAACGGTCCTCACCTCCAAACGGTCTCAAGACCGTTTGAGACCAAACGGTCTCAAGACCGTTTGAGGATCAAACGGTCTCAAGACCGTTTGGATGGTTGAGATCGTTTGAAAGTTGGAAACCACTTGGAGATTTGTGGGGATTTATGCTTAACCATTTGATGGTGCCAATGGCTTAATGATGACTCCATCTAAACCCTAATGGTAACCTAGGTCATTAAGGGACTATGTGATTAGTGAGTTAACCCATGATGGTGATCATGTGGCAATTACCAAAATACCCTCGAGGGGTCTAAAGGGGTAAAACCCTAATCTAATCAAACCCTAATCACATGATGTTGATGCTTTGGCTTATATCAGTCAATGGAGACTTGTCTCAACCTAATCTAGAGTGGTGTTGCCACCATCTACTAGAGAGAGGAAAGAGAAAGTGTTTCTAGAGAGAGAAAGTATCCTAGAGAAAGAAAGTGCCCTTTTTAGGAGGAATCTCTAGTAAGATACTTCTTTTACACATGAAGGTGCATGATTAGGGAATGACCCACCTATGTGAGGTCATGGAAACCCTAATGATGATATCTAATGGATCTTAATGATAATTAAGAGTCTTAATGATGATGTTTCTCTTACATGATGATGTAATGAGTACAATTCACCATGGAGTGAATAGTAAACCCTAATTTTAGGGCGATGACATGAAAGATGAATAGTAAACCCTGATTGTAAGGGTTATTAAGTGGAACCCTAATGGAAGGTGATTCCATGTGGAACCCTAGTTGTGGGTGATCCCATGTGGAACCCTATTTGAGGGTGATTCCATGTGAAACACTAGTTGAGGGTGAATCCAAGTGAAACCCTAATTGGGAATGTATCCCTATTTACTAAATTATTTACAATTATCTGTTGAATTAACTATGCAGGTTGTTATGAGATGATGGTCACACCCAGGTATAGAATACCATGTTATATTCATTGAAAGCATGTCTTATGCTTTATGAATAGTGAACCATCTTGATGCACTATTAAGTGACATCCTTTGCGATTTATGGGCTGTAAGAGCCATAAATGTTATCAAGGTCATGCTTGACAGATGACTTGAAGATGAATATCTGTTAGTTGTGATAAGTTAGGCCTGCTACATTTTGTATTCTCATATATAGCTGTGTTACTGTATGATGATTGGAATACTGAATGTACCTAACTAATCAAGTGAAATGTAGAGCCCTGATCATAGATCCATCATTGTCAGTTGTCTAAATGATGGTGAAACAGGTTTTCCTAAGGGAACTCCTGGAGCACATACTGTTGAGTATGTGGGGTACATGGATGTGTAGAACCTGACATCCTAGTGTAGGTATTTGATGTAGATTCTCGTAGTCCGTCATACCTTCACTATAACAGAAAGGGTGAGTGGATGATGTAGATTCTAGTAGTCCATCAGACCCCACCCTAAAGTTTTAAAGGTGAGCTGTATCTCTACACTCCCTTAAAGACATAAACCCCGTATCGGTGAAAGATAAACAAGAAATCTTCCGATAGCGAAGAGAGTACAGAATGCCACTGTAACTCTAAAAATAGCGAAGGACCAGAGTACCCTGGTGAGCTATTACATAGACATCCCGCCAGATGTCAAACAATCAATCCTCTAACTGACTGAGGAAGGTGAGGTCATAAGAATCCGGCTCTCTTAATGACCTATGTATGATACTGATGCGACTTCTCAGTGATTAGTTGGAGTATGAGTGGTATACCTCATCTCCACAGGGCATAACAATAATGTTTGAAAAACGTAATCAATAGCGTAGCATATCTGTTAAAGTTAGCTACGAGTTATTTGATTGATGTTATCATTGAATAGCATGGAGGTTCTCATATTGTTAATATTGATTGAACTCTGCTTATCATAGAACTGCTAGTGAATATCTTGAAGGCTCTTAATGCTTTAGTTATTCCTGCCTTGCTTATAAAGCCTAATGGAGAGTTATAACTCTCGCTGGGGCAATTGTGTATAATTGTCTCACCCCGTAGACTTCTACTTTTTAGGTGGTCGTCGAAGACGGAGGAATAAGAACTCAGGTGAACAATCCCAGCAGCAGCAGCATCAGGAGCAGTAACTATCTCAGGTGGAGATCTAGTCTGCTTCATGGTGTAGTTAGAGTAAAGTCCTAGATGTCCTCTGTACTCTCAGGTCCTGAAATGTTTTGTGGTTCATTCTTGAGAAAATTTTGTAAGCATGTTGCATGTAATTACTCAAGAAGTAATTGGTCTGAGTTGTAAACAGTTAAATCCTTTTTCTATGGAAAAGGTTTGTGGTTTCAAGCTCTAATCTCGAAAAGTTTTATTTTCCCGTGATTTTCGTCTTCCGCTGTTTACCGAATGCTTCCGCATGTGTTTAAATCGGGATTAATCCATGGTTTGGATATCGGAGCCCACAATTAAGTGGTATCAGAGCTTTAGGTTCGCTGAGTCTACAGAGGCATAGGACATAGGAAGTCGAGTCTATCTTTAGTATTCCTTCCTTATCTAATAGAATCTTCTACTCCTCAGGAGAAGAAGATACTTAAGATGTCTGAGCCACATGATGAGTATGTGGAAGAGAGCAGTGCCAGTGCACCTCAAGGTGGTGCAAGAGTACCAGAGGTGGAGCAACCTGTACCAGAACAACCCAGAGAGCCACCCCAGTTTGACCCAGCTGACATGGGTAATCCAGCAGCCCAGATGATGTTCGGGCAGTTCATGACTGCCATGACACATATAACCGACAGGTTGCCTATGCCTGCACCTAGGGCACCTGTCCAGCCAGAAGGGCAAGGTATCGGGAAGACGTTCGAGCGACTACGTCGTGTCGGAGCTACCGAGTACCACGGGACTGCTGACCCCGCAGATGCAGATCTGTGGTTGACTGAGTTAGAGAAGGCTTTCCGAATCCTCAACATCCCTGAAGTTGAGAAGGTTAGACATGCTGTCTATCTTCTCAAAGGAAGTGCTGGTCACTGGTGGAACATGGAAGAGCAGAAGAGGCCTGGAGTAGAGATCTCGTGGGAAGATTTTCGGCGGGAGTTTGTTAATAGATACTTCCCAAAGACTTTCCTAGACGAGAAGATCTCTCAGTTTGAGAGACTGAGACAAGGAATGATGAACATTAGCGAGTATGAAGCTAAGTTCATGGAGCTATTGCGGTTTTGTCCGCATATGGCTGCCACAGAGGAAGAGAGAATCAGAAGGTTTGAGAAGGGGTTGAATGCTGACATGTCTACCCCTGTGTCTACCTTAGAGAACCGCGAAAGATTCTCTACCTTCGTTGAGTCAGTCCGAAGGATAGAGAGATCTGTGGTTGAGAAGAGGCAGACTCAGAAAAGATATCCACAGTTCCAGGGTTCTTCATCTAGGGACTCTAAGCAGCCTAGATCCTCTGCACCTAACCCTCCACCATCTAGATTTAGTTCTCAGACTCCGTGGTCTCCTAGTAGAGGTAGAGGAAGAAGACAACCGCCTCGGGAGACACAGAGTTCTGCCTCAATGTCTGTCACCGGACCACAAGAGAGAAGATGTTACAACTGTGGAAAGGTGGGACATTTGAGGAAGGACTGCCGATCTAGACCCATCAGTGTGACACAGCCTCCGAGACAAGGACAACAGGGATCACAAGGAGGACAATCTCAAGGGACAGGACGAGGACGCGGGCAAGCGTCTCAAGCTGGATCATCAGCACCACCTCAGCAACAGGCTACGGCGAGGTTCTATGCTATGAACCCACCAGAGGCAGTGGTCAACCCACAAGTGGTGACAGGTCAGATGGAACTTTTATATTCTGATATGTCTAAATCTTGTGTAGTATCTATTTTGATTGACCTGGGTGCTACGCACTCTTTCATCACTCGAAGAGTGATTCGTAACTGCAATTTGACAACTAGTCATAGGGTAGATAAGTTGTTGTTGGAAACCCCGTTGAGTGGGTCTGCTGTTCTGCAGGAAGTATGCTCTCCTTGCGTACTTTCCTTTTATAAGCATCGCATTCAGGTGGATCTTATACCGCTTGACATGCAAGGATTTGATATAATCCTAGGGATGGATACCTTGGAAAGGTATCGAGTTGTCTTGGATTGTGAATCCAAGCTGGCAGTGTTTGCTGATGAAAGCAACACATGGATCTTTCAAGGTGAAAGAAAGATTCTGCCCACTTGTCTTGTATCAGCTATGGTTGCTGATAAGTTGATGAGGCAAGGATGCTACGCATTCTTAGCCCATGTGGTAGATGTTACCAAGGAGAGTTCCAACCCTGCTGAAGTTCCGATAGTCGGGGAATTCGAGGATGTGTTTCCCGAAGAACTTCCTGGTATACCACCACCCCGGGAAATTGATTTTGAGATCAATTTGGTCCCAGATACGAAACCCATAGCCCAGACTCCGTATAGGATGGCGCCTGCTGAGATGGCAGAACTCAAGAAACAGCTTCAAGAGTTACTTGAGAAGGGTTTCATTCGACCGAGTACCTCACCCTGGGGTGCTCCGGTTTTGTTTGTTAAAAAGAAAGATGGATCGATGCGGTTGTGCATTGATTATAGACAACTCAATAAAGTAACGATAAAGAATAAATATCCTTTGCCGAGGATTGATGATCTTTTCGACCAGTTGCGTGGTGCAACAGTCTTTTCTAAGATAGACTTAAGGTCTGGATATCATCAACTCCGCATTAAGGACAGTGACATATCTAAGTCTGCCTTTAGGACAAGATATGGTCACTATGAGTTCACGGTCATGTCGTTTGGACTAACCAATGCACCGGCTGCATTCATGGAACTCATGAATAGAGTCTTTCGACCTTTCCTCGATCAGTGTGTTGTCGTCTTCATAGATGATATACTGATTTATAGTAAGGATGCTCAGCAGCATGAGCAACACCTTCGCCAGACTTTGACCTTGCTAAGAGAGCATAAGCTATACGCTAAGTTTAGCAAGTGTGAGTTTTGGTTATCTGAAGTATCCTTCCTTGGACATGTGGTATCTGCCTCGGGAATTCGTGTTGACCCTGCAAAGATAGAGTCTGTATTGCAATGGGAACAACCGAAGACACCGACGGAGATTAGAAGTTTCTTGGGGTTAGCTGGTTATTATCGAAGGTTTATTAAGAATTTCAGTTCTATAGCCTTACCTTTGACCAAGTTAACCCGGAAGGATGTTCCTTTTACTTGGAGTGATAAGTGTCAACAGTCTTTTCAGCTGTTGAAGGAGAGGTTGACAAGTGCACCTGTGCTTGTGTTGCCTGAGCAAGGAAAGGAATACGTAATCTTTTGTGATGCCTCCAAGAATGGACTTGGATGTGTGTTGATGCAGGATAACCAAGTGATTTCTTTTGCTTCCCGACAGCTTAAGAAACACGAGGAAAATTATCCAACACACGATCTAGAGTTAGCTGCTGTGGTTCATGCTTTGAAAATCTGGAGACATTATCTCTACGGAGAAACGTTTCAGATTTTCACAGACCACAAGAACCTTAAGTATATCTTCACTCAGCATGAGCTCAATATGAGGCAACGTCGTTGGATGGAGTTAATCAAGGACTACGATTGTACAATTGAGTACCATCCAGGCAAAGCCAATGTGGTTGCTGATGCCTTGAGTAGGAAATCAGCAACATCAACCATGAATAGGGCACAACTAAGTTCTTTAGTATGCTCTAGAAGAGATATGCTTATCTCTTTAAGACAAGACAATGTGCAGTTGAAGGCATCATTGTTAGCTGGTCTGTTAGCTGAGATGCAGATTAAACCTACCCTGAGAGAGCAGATAAAGGAGGCTCAACAAGTAGATGCTTTTGTACAGCAGATTAGATCTGAGTTTGGTGATGAGAAACGAGAAGGTTTTCATGAGTCAGATGACCTGGTGGCATGCTATCATGGAAGAATGATAGTGCCAGATGTGGATAACCTGAGGAAGTTAGTCCTGGAAGAAGCTCATTCTTCAATGTATGCTATGCATCCAGGGAGCACCAAGATGTATCGGAACTTGAAGGATATGTATTGGTGGCCTGGGATGAAGAAGAATGTAGCTGAGTTTGTTCTGAGGTGTCCTGTGTGTCAGCAGGTTAAGGCTGAACACCAGAAACCTGCAGGAACAATGCAACCCTTACCCATACCACAGTGGAAGTGGGATCATGTGACCATGGACTTTGTTGTTGGCCTACCCAGGACAAACAAAGGACATGATTCCATTTGGGTAGTTGTTGATAGGTTGACAAAGACAGCCCATTTCTTGCCTGTCAAAACAACCTTTTCTGCTGAGAGGTTATCCCAGATATATGTTCAAGAAATAGTACGTTTGCACGGAGTTCCTGTCACTATAGTTTCTGACAGAGGTCCCCAGTTTACAAGTCGCTTTTGGGAACAGTTACACAGAGCCCTAGGCACCAAGCTAAGGTTTAGTACAGCCTTTCATCCTCAGACTGATGGACAGTCAGAAAGGACTATACAGACCTTAGAAGATCTGTTGAGAGCATGTGCTCTCCAGTTTACCGGGAGTTGGGATCTACACCTAAGCTTGATAGAGTTTGCCTATAACAATAGCTATCAGCATAGCATTGATATGGCACCATATGAAGCCTTATATGGTAGACGTTGTAGATCACCCTTGTGTTGGTATGAAACTGGTGAACACCAGTTGTTAGGCCCTGATCTTGTGCAGCAAACTATAGAAAAGATTAAAGTTATACAACAACAGCTGAAGACTGCACAAGATAGACAGAAGTCGTATGCCGATAAACGTCGTAGACCCTTAGAATTCCAAGTTGGAGACAGAGTGTATCTCAAGGTCTCACCTTGGAAAGGAGTCCTTCGTTTTGGGAAGAAAGGGAAGTTAGCTCCTAGATTTATGGGACCTTATCCAATTGTTGAAAGAGTTGGAAAGGTAGCCTATAGACTAGAGTTACCCCAGTAGTTACAGAAGTTGCACCCTGTGTTTCACATTTCCATGCTGAGAAAATGTCACCCAGATACTGAATCAGTTCTACGGCCTATGGAAGTAGAGTTGAATGAAGATGTAACATATGAGGAGGGACCAGTATCAATCCTCGATAACAGAACCAAAAAGTTAAAGAAGAAGGATATAAGCCTTGTAAAAGTCCTCTGGAACCATCGTGGTGTTGAAGAAGCCACTTGGGAACTAGAAGATGAGATGAGAAGAAAATATCCTACTCTTTTCTTATAATATGCTTTATCGATTTCGGGGACGAAATCCTTTTGAGGGGTAAAGAATTTGTAACACCCCTGACCTGGATTATGACCTAACCCTGGAAGTTTTGCCTAAATATGTAATTATTATACTTGTGAACACTCCCTGGCATGTAATTAAGTCCCTCAGGGACATTCACTTTCATATCTTGCTCCTTTTGCATAAAGTTGTAGCATTATGTTGTATGCAGGGACCTATGTGCAAATTACCCAGTTTAAGGGTTGAACTTGCAAAATTCACAAGATAAGATGTTCCTTTGATGTTAAGACATCATGGGGATGTCTATGATGAGGTTTGAGGGATTTCCCAAGCTTGGGCACCAAGGTGCAGCTGTGGAAGCAATCCCCAAGCTCAGAAACCCTAATTTGGGATAAATTGCAATTTACCCAAATTGAGGGGTCCAACTTGTAATTTCACCATCTAGAACATCTTTTATGACTCTTGTCATCATTTAGAGTAGAAATGATGAAAGAGTTACATCATTCCCTAATCAGATAAGAAAAATGATCTTTGTGGTAGAAATCACCTAAAATGGGTACAAGACCCTAACATGTATGTACCCTAGTTGAAGGTTGGATTCCTATACCCTTAGATCTTGAGTTTTTCTAAGATTTGCATAAGGTTAGATGGGCTTGGACGTGCCCTTGAGCAAGGAGGGACCTAGATGCGAATTTTGGCTTTAAAAGGTCATTATGTTAGAAAATAGCCTAAAACTATAAAAGCCTTTCTTTTGCAAACGAGCAAACGATCCTTCCCTGTTCCATTCACTTCCTTTCTTTCTTAAACGGCCAAGGACTTGCTCTGGAGAATAGGGAGACGAAGTAGCTTGCTCTAGCCAACCAAAGCTTCGATTCCTTGGAGTTTTCATCCCTGATCGAGTTGTGGAAGCTCAAGGACGCCATTAGAGCTTGGACCTCAGAGTCTTGGAGCTTTAAGATCAAACTTGAGGCGGGTTTTATAACTCTGAACTTGTGCTTTATAATCATGCTTTGTTTCTTGCAAATTTGCTAGTATATCTCCTTCTATCTCCCTTCTTCTTTGCACGATTGCAATTGAACCAGTGGAGAAACCGACCTTGCAAGAGGTTGAAGATGAGGGGCGTGATTCCCTATGTTGCTTTTCCAAACGGTCTTGGATCCTTTTGGTCCAAACGGTTGCAAACCGTTTGGGTTCAAACGGTTTCAAACCGTTTGCTCTCAAACGGTCTTGCAAGACCGTTTGGATTGAAACGGTCTCAAGACCGTTTGAGGGCGTTGACCAAGGGACGACCGTTTGAGGGTCTGTTCCCAACAGGTTGAATCTCATCCCTGCAAAGAATCAAAGCCTAATTCTTAACCAATTGGGAGTTGAAGGCACTTCAACATGGAACCCTAATCGGGTGAAAAAGTGCTGATTTAACACATAGATCTTGTTGAGTTTTGGGTTGAAGGACCCAAACGGTCTCAAGACCGTTTGGGGATTCCTCCAAACGGTCTTAAGACCGTTTGGGCACAATCCAAGACCGTTTGAAGGTTTAGGGTTGAGTTAATCTAGTGGTTTGAGGGTCCAATTGTAGGAAATTGATGCATTGATTGAAAAGTGCTGATTTTGACCTAATTGGACTTCAACCTGAGTCAAAACGGTTTGGATCTTGGTCAAACTTTGGGCAAACGGTCTCAAGACCGTTTGGGTGATGTCCAAACGACCTCAAGACCGTTTGGGCCAAGTTTGAGCCCAATTGGAGGTCAATTGATAGGTTCAACCTTGAGTTGATTCACACTGTTGAACATTGATGACCAATCAATTTGAAACCCTAATTGAGAACGATTGAACCCTAATTGGTTTGCAATTGAGGGTCAATTTGATGACTAAGTGGCTAAGGCTAACCCTAATTGACTCAATTTATAAGTGGTTAGCATAGCTTTAACCAATTGAGGGCTTCAATACACTTATCTATAAATATTGGTGATCTTTGAACCCTTTTGGAGGTCCAAACGGTTTGAGCCCATTTGGGCCAAACGGTCTCAAGACCGTTTGGACCCAAACGGTCTCAAGACCGTTTGAGACCAAACGGTCTCAAGACCGTTTGGGCTCAAATGACCTCAAGACCGTTTGGGCTCAAACGACCTCAAGACCGTTTGGGCTCAAACGACCTCAAGGTCGTTTGGTCCAAACGACCTCAAACCGTTTGAGGCTCCAAACGGTTTGGAAGTCAAACTTCCCAAACGGTCCTCACCTCCAAACGGTCTCAAGACCGTTTGAGACCAAACGGTCTCAAGACCGTTTGAGGATCAAACGGTCTCAAGACCGTTTGGATGGTTGAGATCGTTTGAAAGTTGGAAACCACTTGGAGATTTGTGGGGATTTATGCTTAACCATTTGATGGTGCCAATGGCTTAATGATGACTCCATCTAAACCCTAATGGTAACCTAGGTCATTAAGGGACTATGTGATTAGTGAGTTAACCCATGATGGTGATCATGTGGCAATTACCAAAATACCCTCGAGGGGTCTAAAGGGGTAAAACCCTAATCTAATCAAACCCTAATCACATGATGTTGATGCTTTGGCTTATATCAGTCAATGGAGACTTGTCTCAACCTAATCTAGAGTGGTGTTGCCACCATCTACTAGAGAGAGGAAAGAGAAAGTGTTTCTAGAGAGAGAAAGTATCCTAGAGAAAGAAAGTGCCCTTTTTAGGAGGAATCTCTAGTAAGATACTTCTTTTACACATGAAGGTGCATGATTAGGGAATGACCCACCTATGTGAGGTCATGGAAACCCTAATGATGATATCTAATGGATCTTAATGATAATTAAGAGTCTTAATGATGATGTTTCTCTTACATGATGATGTAATGAGTACAATTCACCATGGAGTGAATAGTAAACCCTAATTTTAGGGCGATGACATGAAAGATGAATAGTAAACCCTGATTGTAAGGGTTATTAAGTGGAACCCTAATGGAAGGTGATTCCATGTGGAACCCTAGTTGTGGGTGATCCCATGTGGAACCCTATTTGAGGGTGATTCCATGTGAAACACTAGTTGAGGGTGAATCCAAGTGAAACCCTAATTGGGAATGTATCCCTATTTACTAAATTATTTACAATTATCTGTTGAATTAACTATGCAGGTTGTTATGAGATGATGGTCACACCCAGGTATAGAATACCATGTTATATTCATTGAAAGCATGTCTTATGCTTTATGAATAGTGAACCATCTTGATGCACTATTAAGTGACATCCTTTGCGATTTATGGGCTGTAAGAGCCATAAATGTTATCAAGGTCATGCTTGACAGATGACTTGAAGATGAATATCTGTTAGTTGTGATAAGTTAGGCCTGCTACATTTTGTATTCTCATATATAGCTGTGTTACTGTATGATGATTGGAATACTGAATGTACCTAACTAATCAAGTGAAATGTAGAGCCCTGATCATAGATCCATCATTGTCAGTTGTCTAAATGATGGTGAAACAGGTTTTCCTAAGGGAACTCCTGGAGCACATACTGTTGAGTATGTGGGGTACATGGATGTGTAGAACCTGACATCCTAGTGTAGGTATTTGATGTAGATTCTCGTAGTCCGTCATACCTTCACTATAACAGAAAGGGTGAGTGGATGATGTAGATTCTAGTAGTCCATCAGACCCCACCCCAAAGTTTTAAAGGTGAGCTGTATCTCTACACTCCCTTAAAGACATAAACCCCGTATCGGTGAAAGATAAACAAGAAATCTTCCGATAGCGAAGAGAGTACAGAATGCCACTGTAACTCTAAAAATAGTGAAGGACCAGAGTACCCTGGTGAGCTATTACATAGACATCCCGCCAGATGTCAAACAATCAATCCTCTAACTGACTGAGGAAGGTGAGGTCATAAGAATCCGGCTCTCTTAATGACCTATGTATGATACTGATGCGACTTCTCAGTGATCAGTTGGAGTATGAGTGGTATACCTCATCTCCACAGGGCATAACAATAATGTTTGAAAAACGTAATCAATAGCGTAGCATATCTGTTAAAGTTAGCTACGAGTTATTTGATTGATGTTATCATTGAATAGCATGGAGGTTCTCATATTGTTAATATTGATTGAACTCTGCTTATCATAGAACTGCTAGTGAATATCTTGAAGGCTCTTAATGCTTTAGTTATTCCTGCCTTGCTTATAAAGCCTAATGGAGAGTTATAACTCTCGCTGGGGCAATTGTGTATAATTGTCTCACCCCGTAGACTTCTACTTTTTAGGTGGTCGTCGAAGACGGAGGAATAAGAACTCAGGTGAACAATCCCAGCAGCAGCAGCATCAGGAGCAGTAACTATCTCAGGTGGAGATCTAGTCTGCTTCATGGTGTAGTTAGAGTAAAGTCCTAGATGTCCTCTGTACTCTCAGGTCCTGAAATGTTTTGTGGTTCATTCTTGAGAAAATTTTGTAAGCATGTTGCATGTAATTACTCAAGAAGTAATTGGTCTGAGTTGTAAACAGTTAAATCCTTTTTCTATGGAAAAGGTTTGTGGTTTCAAGCTCTAATCTCGAAAAGTTTTATTTTCCCGTGATTTTCGTCTTCCGCTGTTTACCGAATGCTTCCGCATGTGTTTAAATCGGGATTAATCCATGGTTTGGAGATCGGAGCCCACAGAAATAAAACAAAATGACAAAAGAAGTGGAATTCGAAAATAATATATGTGGACTAGAAACCTTGGATAACAAGCTTCCCTTTTTCCTTTATGGCTTTCAATATAAGAGAAAGTATATATATTATCTTTTTCTCTCTCCTCCATGAAAGTTTCACAAAAGGCATAAAAATAGGTGTTATGACTTTTTGGTTTATCTCAAAAGTTGGCTCAAGGTATCACAAAGGAAAGCATTTTCCTAATTCTCTAATCTATTAATGCATTTTAATGACCTATATGGAAACTATGGACAAAGGATAAACAAAACATAAATCAAATTGATAGCAAGACTCTAGACTCTCTAAATTAATGTGTGGCTCAAATTTGAAGTTGTTAGGATTTTATTTGACCCTAGAAATTAATTAGGGAGAATTGAAGTAAAATTTGACTAATATTTGAGTGACATTTAATTAATGTATCAAATTTCTTTGTAGTTGTCCTTTTTTTTTGCATCATGCGCCCTGTATACATAGTCACCCCGCGGTATCAGACTCTTTCACCCAACTTCGTCGGCCAGTAGGACTCTAGTAGTATGGGGTCTCCCTCCATTCTTAATCTCTGTTTTCCTGCTTTTTCCAATTGCTTTGGAGTTGTGACCATTGACTTTAGGAGGGGAAAACTCAAATAGCAAAGTTTGATAAAAAAAAATTACCCAAATAGTACTCTCACCAACTTATTTATTTCTGTAACACACTTTCAGTCAAAAGCGCCACATTAATAATATTTTTCTAACACAAGGACTCTAACTTTTTTCAAGAACACTTCACATTTTGATTGACGTTTGTTTATAAAGAATACGCCACGAACATGCAAAACAATATGACTTTTTATTTTAATTAAATCCCACGTGAACTCCCCTCTTTGTTTACCTCTCCGCTCCCGATCTCTCCTCTCTGCTCGCAGGCTCCTCTTCCGCTCTGTGGTTTGGATGTTCGTGACACCTCAGTCAGCATCGTCGCTGGCCCAGCAGACACCGGCGAAGCTACGGAGACCAAGCCATCCGCCACAGCAGACACCCGCGGAACGGCAGTCCGCAGTACGCACCCACTAAGCCCTGTTGCTGGAGACTGAAGTGGTCCGTGCCTACCCCGCCCCTGCTGTCGGTTTTCCTTCGCCCTATTTTGCCTCCTCTTCCCCGCCGTCTTCCTTCTCGGCTTCCTCTTACTTCTCTGCGCCGTCTTCTTCCTACACCTCTTCTCCCTCCTCCACCCGCTTCCTCTGCGCGTCCTTCCTCCTCCACCGGCTTCCTCCGCCTCGTCTCCTTCCACCCGCTTCCTCCTCTACCTGCTCCACTGCTTCCCGTGTGTTGGCCAACAGGCCTAATTCCCCTTTTTATTCCCCCCGTCCATATTTTGTCCCCACTCCTAATCCCAGCATGTTGGCCATATACTTCATCCTAGCAGCGGCGGCAACCATGGGAGACGTAAGTTCCCGTGTTGGTCGTGTGGTTGGATTAAAAGCAATAGACTTTAATGAGAAATAACCGCAAGGGATCCCAAAGTCCATTGGACTCTATGCCCTAGATACCCTTATGACGAGAGTCCCTGTTCTAGAGGGTCTTGACCCCGTGGTTATCCCTTGTCTAAATAAGGCTTAGAAGGGGTTATTTGTGAGACCAGAAAGCACGTAGTGCAGTCCCTAAGCGCTCGAAGGATCTCGACAACCCCTGTCTTATCCCCTTGCCTATCTGTGCGCAAAGGGTGACAATGGCGCTGGTATGGCCACACTGCCAAAATAAAGACTTCATCAGGTACCAAGTGGGCTGTAAGGACGACAGACAACCAAGAAGAACTCACGAAGGTGGTGATGGCGCAACTCGAGTGCAAGGGAATGGAGAGACGTGGGATTGGATGATGATGAAGCTCATGCGATGGCGGCGCAGGTCGGATTTGGGTACAGTTTCCAAGAGGAAACAGAGCATGCGCGTGGGTGTCTGTCTGCTGAAAAGGGCAAACTAGGGACTTCGGATCCGGGTAATCAACTAAGCGGACCCATTCTGGGATCCGCGGGCCTGGGAAAGGTGGTAACAATTATACAGCTTTACATGCTGACGTAACTCTTTACGACTGGTCACCTTTTGAAAATTTATAGTAAATCAAGGGCTCATCATAAAAATATGAATAAATAGTCATTGGAAAGAATTTTTCGAGAGAAATCCGATTTTAGAGTTTTCAAGCTATGATTTTGCTTTCTTATTTGATGTTTTATTATAAACCCTAGTTTGACCCATGAAACCCTAATTAAGCATTACATGTAATTAATGTGATCTAATCCAACCTAGTTTTTCTAATTTAATGGCACTTATCAGTAAGACTAACCCTAATGTACTCAAACCCTAATCTACTCTAATTCAACCTAGGATCAATACAAGGTATTGATTTATGATGTTTAATAACTATGAACAAGTGTTTAGAGTCTAATCAAGACAAGCGAAGGTTGACTTAGGATTTGACTCAAGATTAGAGAACTAAGTTAGGATCTACTTTGCTCAAGGTAAGCAGGTCATGCCAATATACATAAGTACCTTGATTGAATGAATGATATGTATGGTTTATGCTTCCAATTTCAAGTTCAATTCTTAAATCATGTTCATCATATAAATTGATTGATGTTTGCTATATCTTATGTCATATGATTATCATGTTCATTAATATTAGAGATTATGATTAATGACCAATGATTAATGGATTTTAATGTTCATGTTTCAAGAGGGAGAAATCCCATCATGTTAAGTTCAAGGACATGTTAATGTTAATACTAATGTCATGTTAATGATCAAGTTAATTGGAATTGAATCATTTTTTATATGCTTCTCGATACATGGACCTCAAGGGTTCATTATGGGAATTTGTGTCAATTATGGGCTTTTATAGCCAAATCATGGGCATTCGTGCCATTATGGGCTTTCCTAGCATTATGGACTTTCCTAGGAATAATGTGCTCTTAAGTGGGCGTCATAGAGAGATACATATATTTATTGCTCAATTTTTCATGTTATAAGAGTCATGTAATCAAGAATGCTTAAGTTTAATTCATGTCAATATTTTCTCTCAAGTCAACTATATATGCTTATTTTTTAGTTCTTATAAAACGTATAGTGTCGCTTACTTATGTGTGTCTTTATTTTTGTATGGACATGGGACGAGATGTCCCTAGATCAAGGAGCAAAGGAATTTGAAGTGAGTGCTTCAAAGTAGCAGTTTATAGGGCATGGCTTTGTGGGGTGCCATCTACACCTTAGAAGATCCAATATTAAGTTTCCAAAGAAGAACTATGTCATAGATTTGTTCTTCCTTTCATGTATTAGGTTTTAGTTCAAAGATGAGATAGTTTACATGATTAGTATTCTCTTTCAAAGGACAATGTATGAATCTATACTTCCAAGTAACGCATGGTTTTCATTTATCTTTTTGATTTGAATATCATGTTTTGTAATGTTCCTCAGAGCCAAGTGACCCATGTTATGGACAACATAGGGTTTGCTTCTACTGACGTATATATGTGTTTGGAGGGGTGTTACTAGTTCCTACCCTCAGCACAGCTCTAGGGAAGCCCAACCTTAGTACCCCAAGCAGGCCTTGCAAATGTGAAACATCTCACACTGAGGCTGATCCCATTCCAGATAGATAGGTTGTGAGGAGTGGAAGAAGGTTGTTGGGACTCCATGAAACCAACTTGAAAATGACTTGCAATAAGAACCCCAATAATTAACCAACTTTCTCTTACTACCATTGTACTAGTCGTATTTGTGAGTTCATGTTATTGGTTGTCAAGTTCCTAAGCTCTCTAGCCTAAACCCAATGCCCCATCGAGTCTGATAGACCTGACAGATGTTGTGTACGACTAACATGTCTTTTTTGGGAAATGAATGATGAGAGTCAACCATGTGGTTGACCTTGACCATGGCTGGAGAAATGATTCACAAGGGGAAGAAGATAACCCCTAGGGATTTTACCCCACGACCCACGTGATTAGACATGATCATATTGTAAGGGGCAAAAGGGTAATCTCCTAATTCCAAAGGATTCGACTTGCATGGATAGGGAGCCCATGGGTTGAAAGCTCATGGGTTACACCTGGGCCCGCGTGGCTATGGGTAATGTCTTAATTTTTTAGATGGTGTTGTATGATAGGTCGGATTATTAAAAATATTGCAATAATTGTAGGCAATTATTTGTAGACTGGATTATAGTGAAAGCATAAATCATATTGATAAAAAAATGAGTAGAATCCAAATAAAATATGCTTGAGACTTGATTCTAATCTTATTTCAAAAATATTATTGAATACATGATTATGAGATGATTAATGGATGGAAACTGTAGATCTGATTACTAAGTTGTCAAATATACTAAAAACATTTATTTTGTCACATAATCTGATATTGTTGAATATAATGAGATACTAAGATAACGATGATGATAATTATGTAGTATTAGGATTTCTAGATCAATAATCATATATATGATTAGTTAAAATTTGAAACCAAAGATCATAGCTTGTTATGATATTAATGCTCATAATATGACTGAGGTGTTCATAATGCAATAATATGTTAGCGCTGATAATAATGGTTCACCTAGTGTATAATTGGATTTATAACTCCAAAGGATCGTGATGTGATGGAATTAGGGTTTGGTACACTTATTCCTTATCTAAACCGAGGACAACCCTAAACCCTAGTTTAGGACATATGTTAGATTAGTATGTCTTGATTATGATATGTGACACATTAGATATGCATACATGTAGATTAAATGTTGGTTGCTTGATCCATCTTTTCTTGCTTAAATGGATGATATGGTGATTACATGATCTACATGGTACTACATTAAGGTATGTGGTTACGATTAAGAATACTCACATTATCGACTACTGATGATTGTCTATGGTTTCTCAAAGATTGATGTAATAAATTTTTGGATGTTTATTTATATTCTGTTCAATAATAATTTCACAATGAGTATCACATAAAGTAAGTTATCATATTATGAACCCAAGGATGACATGTATCAAGGGTGATTCACATGAGCCCTGGGAGGTACAATGATTACTCGTATGATAGCATATAAAGCATATGTTAGAATATGTAATGCAGATGTCAGTTCTTATATGCAAGTAATTGATTTATTTTATGTTGTTATATTACTTGCACACTTTTATATGCACCCAAGTACACAGTATAGCAATATACTAATCCATGTTTGGTTAATTGGTGTTTTAGATAAATGTCACATATGAAGATATCAAGACATGGTGAATTAGATGAAATCAGATGAAGATATTTAAACTAAGTAAAGGAGGATTATTTAGATGTTTCTTCTCATGTGATATAGTTCTCATGTTGAAAATTCATGTAACTCCTTAGAGGAACATTATTATACATCATGTAAATAATATTTGCCAAATAATGGAAATTATTTGATATTATTTATTATTTTCTAACTCTAGATATTGGGAATTTAGGTTATGGCTCTCGACTTAAAGGTCATTTATTAATTGAGGGACACTAAAAAGTGAGGTCAGTACATTGCTCTTATACAAAAACTTTTGGGAACATGTATGAGTACCAAAAGTAGAAGGGATAGGACATCGATTTCCTTGCAGCTCTTGAACTAAAAATAAGTCATGAGCAACTTTGGGTCGGGAATAGAAAATGTTGTTCTCTGATTCAAAGAAGTCATGGTCTCTTGGCCATAGAAGGTGTGAGGATTCAAGTAGTTCTATGCAAGTGAGGAGAACTGTATGATAGTACTATTTGGTATTTTTTATAACTAAATGTTTTTCGAGGATGAGAAACATTCAAGTTTGGGATATTAAATAGATGCATATTTATCACTTTTATTACATCCTTTTAGAACACTACTTAGGAGCATTTTGTTGATTATTCCCTAGTTTTAGAATTAATAGTCTTATTTTATCTTTTATCCCTTAAATCATTATTTTTATTAGATTTGCTTGGATTTTGTAGAAAAATGACCCAATCACTCCAAAAGCCCACAAATCCAAGGATCAGAGGCTTTAACTACCCATCTTCAGCCTCCTAGACACTCCAGACGATCAAATGACTTTCCAGTCCACCGACTCACAAACAAGATTTTAGATTCCACTGATTGACTAACATTCCAGTTGGTCAACTCACTAGCAATAATTAGTCAAAATTAAATTCGCCAATTGAACATTTGGTCAGTTGTCAACCAAATAAATCCAAATCAAGAAGGCCCATTACCACAGATGAATCGACCTATCGGTGATTGACTTTCCTTTAGGCTAAAGCAAAAAATCCACGAACTGACCAATTCACTTGGAATTGTTTGACTTACCTACCTTCAAATTGAAGCAATAACTCAAGCCAATCGGCAGACTGGTCTTCTAGTCGACCAACTGGCATCACAGACCAAGTCCACCAAGATGCCTCTAGGAGCAATATTTAGGGTTGAAGGTGTCACTCCTCCCTCTAAAAGAAGGGGGAGTCCAAGCATAAAAGTGGCATATGATAGATCACATATTAACTCATTCTCGGAGGTCTTAGAGACATCGTTGGGTGCACGGGGGTAAGGAAGGGATAAAAGGAGCCTTCATCATTGTCATAGAGATTACTTCATTGTTGAATCTTCGAAACATGAATCTTTACATATCTATCCTTACTTTTGTGTATGTTTCTACTATGTCTAAGTAAAAAATCAATTTTGGGTCATGTGAGTATCCCCATAGCCCATATTTTACCTTAATTGTATTCAACTCCAAGATTATATTGATAAGATGTTTTATTTTATTTTTGTACTCATTCTTTGTTTAGATTAATCATATCATTGTTGGATGGTGAGATCATTGGTCTCAACAAGGATGAAACCATAGTCTCTCGACTCAATAAACTAATTGATCTCTATGATTAATCTATCAATTTTATCTTGTTAGTTATAATCCAGGGTGATAAAACAATCTGACCCATGGATTTGAACACGGGTTGAAATTGCAAACTCTTAACGAGATCTCTTATAGAACTTTTTTGGACGGTTGGACAAGGATCCACATATATTGAAATCTCATGTTTGTGGGAAATCCGACCCATGAAAGGTTTGTGTTCTACAAGGACAAAAATATGCATGGTTAAGATCAATTAGTAAACTTAAAGGAGTTAAATCAGTTGAGGTAAATAGGTGGTCTGTGGTGGTGAACCCCCAAACCCTTAGTATCTCTTCATTAATGAAATTAAAACCCAATTTAACTAGTTTTATTTCTTCACTTTTATTTCCTTCTTAGCTTTAATCATTATCTAAAAATTGGATTTTAAATATCACTCATAGCAATTAGCACTACTATAGAAACAGCCTTTGGCGTCGGTTGTTTAACCCCCTTTGGCGACGGTTTTCAAGCGACGCCTATGTGGGCACCGCTAAAGGTCAAACTCTTCGGCGTCGGTTTTCTAACCGACGCCTATATGACATATATGCGTCAGTTATATATAGTTGGCCGACGTCTATAAGGTTCGCGCCACAAAAAAGAGCACCACCTAGGTTACTTTATGCGTCGGTTAACAACTTAACAACCGACGCCATACACCCAGACGACACGGCGAAGCACAGCCGTGCTTCGTTGAACGGCCGTGTTTAGTACTATAGGCGTTAGTTTTATACTAATAAGCAACGCCTTTTCCACCACGGCCGTGCTTTCCTGCACGGTCGGGTTGTTTGTCCTATTAGGCGTCAGTTTTTATCAAATAACCGACGTTGTAGGCCTTTGATGACGGTGTTCTATAAATAACCGACGCCTATACTTTAATTTTTTTTTTATCAGCTTGCAGGCCTACTGTGGCTGATCAGCAGGATGAGAACCTACAGTTCAGTTTTCTGAACTGCAGGTTTACGACATCCATTGATATCAGCCTACAAACAGGCCACAAACCTGCAAAATCAACAAATATTTTTTTATACAAGTAGATACATTCAGACATCAATTCAATTCTCACATTCACACATGTAGAAACATTCAAATACACGTAGAAACATTCAGACATGTATAAACATTCAGAAATATTCATTTACAAAATATCATTCAGCATCGCTATCAGCATCCCAATTATATCTTACAATCGCCACTGCTTGTATGGCTTTTGCCCATTCTTCTCTTATTTCATTTAATGCTTCCATCGTATATGGACCATGTACATTTTTTAAGCGTTTACCTATAGTGTGGTCAGTTTTAAACACCTGCAAAGAGAATGATGTATATATATAAGTAATAATATAAAAATAAGATTGATATATTTCATACTAACTAATGAGACTATATATAATACCTCATGTATGGTATTAATATCCAATGCGGCATGTCGAATAATCATCTGCATAAATTGTATCACATAGTATACGCATGCCCAGCCGTTGTCTTGTGTAGCGCACTATAAATTGAAACATACAAAATATTAAAAAATACAACTAAGCACAATTCACATAAATAATATATACATTCGAGTCGGGAACTTACTTTTACGTTCTCCCAAATTATTGGCTGGTTCTTTCTCCTTGGGACATTTCCTCCAACATTTTTGAATGCATCTAAACCCCTACATTTTAATGTAACACAGTAAATTGCATAATTAAATAGTAATGTAATAACATATGTTAACGGATATAAAAATGAAATATTTCTCACCAGAATAATGGCATTCTCAATATGTGTCCAATTTTAGTGTTCAATGTACTTCCCGCAGGATCTAGATAATAAATAGTGAACGTCCTGGGGACAATAACTAGTAACTCCCAATGTCTACCGCTAGAGGTAAAAAAGTTAAAAATTAATAACTCAAAATGCACAATAAAAAAGGAATTTTCTTAAGTCCAAATTATAAATAAAGTAAACTTACTTGACATTGAATGGAGATATTATTATCGTCTTCTTTTGCTGACCGAAAATTCTAAAAGCATCTATACATTATTTTTTAACACTATCAGGGTCTTTAGCTACCATACTAATCAATGATGGAATCAAAAAACCCACATGATCAAATGCAAATTGTTTGCATTGATCTTCGACTAAGTAGCTGCAAAACATGTATTACGTATGCATTAATATATAAGAAACCAGGTCACCGGATCTTACACAAGGTATATGGATGTATAAATAAGATCCCACCTTATCCATGTCTCTATCATTGATGTATTCAGCCAATCATACATAAACAGCTCAATAATATCTTGTATAAATAAAGAACTATCGTATGATTGACCTGCATAATCTGCTTCTAAAGAAACAATTATAGGGCAATGTATATTATGTGCCCGTAGCCAATATGCCATTCCCCTACAAGCAGGACCTAACGGGTATTTTAGGTCAGTTGGAACCCAACTTGGTAATGCAGGAAGTGGAGGTGGAGGCCTAGGTGCTCCGGGTGTCTTCTTTTTAACATGTATATATAATTTCAGATCAGTTGACCTCATATATACACATTAACAATCTAAAGTAATGTAAATTTATCTTACAATTTTAGTAGTGTAGACGACATCTTCTTTGGGCCACAATATCACCCCGCCTTCTACCTCACCAAGTGTATCAATATCTGGGTGGGCATATGGCAATGCAGCTTCCCTCCAATCGGGTAAGACACATATCGGGCTCACACGAACGTAGCCCTACAACATTGGAGTCCCATGAAATGTTGCCCCAGGAAGGGACTGGTAAGCATTCGTATCTGCAACAACATAGTCTTGCATTCTTAAGCGGCATGGCTTCAATGCCTACAAATTTACGTAAAGAATGTTATACATATATACATATCACCTTTCGAACATATCATCTTGAAAATACTAGCTACAATGTCATAAACAATACTTACAGCAGACGTGCTAGGCGATGAGTCTCCAGGATTACTCGAAGTCTGTGCATCAGGAGAAGAGTGGGTCGCCATAGGCTGATTGGAAGCCTAAGATGCCTGCCACCACACTATTTCTTCCTTGACCTTCTCAGCAACTATATCATTGACCTTCTTAGCAACTATATCCTCGACTCTCTTATTCTCCTATACATGGATAAAAGAAACATTAGCTTCTTATTATTGAATTCCCTTTTGCAGTAACATTCTAAAAAAAGAATAGGTTACCTCTTCTTGTGAAAGTCCCGCTCTGGGTTTGCGCTGGGATGGCCCAAAGAATGCTTTGATGCCCACACCAGCACCTGCACCCCTAACATGTCCAGGATGCTCTGGGTTACCCAGAGCAACTGTCAATTCATCCCTTGTGCCCTGAGGGATGAGCGTGCCTTGTTTCCTCTTCTCGTGCAGCTCATGCTAATCACCATCAACAGAAATTGGTAAGTTAACACCACAAATAATCAATATTCAAATGATTGCTCTAAGAGTTGTATTTTACCATTTTCATAGTCGCCTCAGCAGTTACGGGCTTCTTTATTTCACCCTTCTTATTTTTCCTCCCAGCTGTCCAGATATCATGGTGAGGCATGGGTGTGGCAGACTCCTGAGTAGGAGTAGACTCCTGAGTAGCCGCAGACTCCGCCTGTAGTCTTTGGCGAACGCTTGCATAGCTCTTTGGACCCATAGTGTGGTCATGCACATTCAGTGCACGCCTTGCTTTTTGCGCGTCACTGAGGGCCTAGTTAGTATGCACATTAATGATTTGGTTAGTAGCACTAAATGTTAATCTTGAATAGGTGAATACAACATATATTAATTAAATTGGGAGTAACGCCTAATACCTTGAATTCTTCAGATTTTCTTGAAGCAACAAAATTGTCCCAATCTTCTTTGTCCAAGAAGTTCCACTGCTCAAGGGATGACTTCTTATTCTTATCACCATCTTTTATGTATTCTCTATTTAGATTTGTCCTATAGTTCCTAAGCATCTTTCCAGCGTGTTGCATCACGCTTTTACGATGCAACTTCTCATCCAATGCAAACAGATTCTGTAAAATAGAATTCTTATTAACTAGTATCCTAAAATAGAATTGCAAATAATATAATTTGAAATCTACAAAATAGAATTGCAAATAATAATAACTCACGCATAAATCCTTCCATATCAAGTCTTTCTTCCCCTGAGGAACTTTATGCCAATTATCATACTTAACACCAAAATGGCTTCGAGTGACACACCCAAGATAGTTTACAAAATTATTGCGGTTCACTCCAATTGTATTTCCTCCATTATCAAAATCCACAACCAATTTGGATCCACTACCACTTAGTGCTATTAACTTCTTCAACAGATTGATAATTGGCATCAAGTTGCTCCAGTGCTTCAGTGGGTACATGTGCATCATCAACCTTACAAAATTTCTTCCCCTTTTCTTGTTAAGTGTTTGGTGTTGCGCATCAAGTTGCTCCAGTGCTTCAGTGGGTACATGTGCATCATCAACCTAAAATTTGACAAAAATAAACACACTGAATTAGCACAATATAGAAATATGGGATATATGACATAACTAGAAGATAATGAATTGTATAGAAATACAGGATATGTTTTTAGAACTTACATTGGTATCCTAGAATTTACATAAAGCATTACATATAGATTTGTTCATATCCTTACCAACAGCAAACACGGCAGTGGCTGTGTTGGCCTACCACGACCGTGTTGGGCAGCACGGCCATGCTGCCCAACACGGCCGTAGTAGGCCAACACAGCCACGGCCGTGTTTGCTGCATGTAGGTAAAAAGCTAGGGAGAAAGGCTACGGCTAATACCTGGAGAGTAGACCGAAGCTAGGCGGCGCGGCGGGCGTGAACAGGGAGGAAGGAGCGGGCGGCGCCGGTGACGCAGGACGAAGCTAGGGCGGCGGCGACGCAGGAGCAGCAGAGCAGGTGGTGGGCGGCGGTGGCGACGCAGAGCAGCAGCACCGTCAGCGGCGACGGCGAGGCAAGGCGAGGAAGCACAGGCAGCGTCGGCGACAGCGAGAACCAGCAGGCAGCTAGCGGGCGATCGAGCAACAGCTAGCGGGCGATCAAGACAATGAAACAGGTATCGGTGCGATCGATCATGGGTCTATTAAGTTCGTAAAGGCATCGGTTATTAAATACAAACGGCACCTAAAGTCTTCGGTGTCGGTTGATAGTAAAACACCGACGCCCAACTAGACAACCTTTACCCTAATTTTTTTGGCGGGAACCATTATCAACGTCGGTTATCTAAGGATAACCGACACTGAAAGTGGGACTTTTCGTGCAAATTTTCATTTTAAATAGGCGTCAGTGAATTGTTAAAAAACTGACGTTGTAGGTGACCTAAAATGTTTTCGCACGAAAATTGGATTTCGCGGGCGATTTCAGGCGTCGGTCTGTTATAACCAGCCGACGCTGAATACAAAGCGGTACCTGTTTCTGGCTGGTCTTCGAATATATATGTCGGTTTTTATAAATAACCGACGTCTAATATTATAGGCGTCGGTTTTCCTAAATAACCGACGCCCAAAAAAGCGACATTGAACGATGTTTCTATAGTAGTTCAGTTTGGGTAAAACTCTTAAAAATATTGTTCGATGGGATAGATACCTTTATATACTAAAACTCTAAAATTAACTTATGTGCTTGCAAGTGAGTTGATATACGGTCTAGGGTTGTAGTGAATTTGGTTTCATGAAGACACGCATCAAATGTTCACAAAAAGCAATTAATAAATCAATGATTGGTTATTGGCGGTGACAACTCTACTCATGCAGTATAGTATACCTAATCCAATTCTCCATCAGATGTTATGGCTTAAGGTGAACTAAGGGAAAGGGGATGTTTAGAGGGTTAGAAACAAGGAAGAGGGTTAATCATGAGCACGAGGGGTTGGAGGTAGGGCTGTCAAAATTTGTCCAAACCCGTGAACCCAGTCTCGTCCGACCCAGAAACAATTGGGTTTGGTTTTAGATCTTATCTATCAGGATAGGTTTCGGTTTGGACATTGATGTCCGAATTGAAACCGGGTCGGTTTTGAGTGGTGATTTTCTCAACCTGGATTGAATCTGGGTTGACAAATTTAAAAATATAAGATATAATTATGTACAAGTTATTGTGTTTTATGTATAATTAACAAGATATGTATGGTCCAAGTTCAGTTTTAGATTCCAAATTAAGAAACTGGGTTCAGTTCCGGACATATTACTTTGTAAAAATTTTGGTTCCGGGTCAGTTTTGAGTTGAGCCATTTTTTATAAACCTATTTGTTGTCTGACCTAGAGCTGACCTAGAACTGATTTTTTAACACCCCTAGTTGGAGGTTGTCAATATGCAATGGTAGAAGAAGTAGAAAGGAAAAAAAATGTGTCAAGGGGAGAATAGACATTGTTGTGTGTTGGTAACAGGCATAAAGAAAATGCAGCTGATCTAGATGGTATAATCATGGGAGGCAAATATGACATGGTGCTTGTCGAGTGGAAAAGCCAACAAAGTATTTGAGGAGGTCGTGTCTTCTAAATGGGTGATTTTTTAAAGATCTAGGTTCACATATGTTAATAGATCTCATTGTATAGTCAATGGATGTAGATTTGATGAGGCTATGGAAGTAGTGGCATATTTCATGATGTAATTTTTAGGAAAGAATGACATTGGAGATGACAACAGAGGCCGATATGATGCTAGGAGGGTAGAAAACCCTAGAAGAGATTCTGGTAGCCGATAGGAAGAGGATCTATCTTTTTCTCTCTAGGGTTAGGATCAATTCTCTAATACCATGTGGAAATAAGATGGGAGGTTAATGACATATTTATTATTAATAGAAGGTAAACTCTCCTTCTATATATAGGAGAAGAGGCGAGTAAAAGGAAGTTAACTATATTATAAGAGTCCATGAAAATTAGGATCATATTAGAAATAAGCTAATTACTCTAACAACCTTTAATTGTACCATCTCCATGCATAAGTCCATAACCTAAGAATGCATTGTTTTTATTTTAGCATTTAATCCCTACCCTAAGTATGAAATGTATTTACTTTAACATTTGTGCACTACCCTACCTAGGAAAACCTTACATCTATGTCATCATTCAAACCCTACCTCAGGAAAACCTCACATTTCCTTTTTGCATCTAAGCCCTACCATGAGAAGGAAAATTGTTCTACATTCAATTTCAATCCCAAATAGGGAACCCATTTTGCATTAAAATCATACATCTGGTAGGTAATTGATCTTTCATCTAAAGTCCAACCCTAAGTAGGCATTTTGAAAGTTTATCTTTTAGTTTAAAACCTACATCTGGTGGGTCTCCCAATTCCAATTTAAACCCTATGTCTAATAGGGATCCTATGTTTTATTTAAAACACTACCATGGATAGGCATTATGCATTTTGAAAGCCATATATCATATAAGTGAATCCTCACATTCACCACATTCACCATTTTAGGGTTATGGCTCTAGATTTAGCTTGTTCCATCTGCTAGGTATCCATGATTAACCTAGTTCACTTAGACATCTAATTGTAAGATAAGGAGAGGGACGATTATCTTTCAAACAATTTCAAAGATCTTTCAGAATCACAAACTCATCATTCAATTAGATATCCTTTGATAAATCACAATCTTTTGGATTTTCAAAACCCTTAAAGGAGGTCCCCTTGTTTCCTTTCGCTTCCACCTTACCCTGAATAGGATATGAATTGGTGAAATAATTGACACATATTAAGCAAAGGCTAGAGTGATGCCCTAGTAACTATGAGACTAGGAGCATTTCAAAAAGGATAGTTACTCCCCTCCAAAATTATGGAATTACCCTAGTGGCAAATAGTGAGATAGGACATTTATTTGGTTTAGTGGAAAAAATCCTTTCTCTAATCTTAAGTGTAGTCTACTCATTCATTTGGCTTTTTATATGCCTTTCTTTCATTTTTTGCAAAGTTGAATTATCTAAAATAAAGTATTCAGTTGCCACACCAATTGGAAAATTCAATTTTTCATTTTAAACTACTCAAATCGATATTTTTTTACTAAAAAAGATAAGAAGTGAAGACCTTGCCCATAAGTTCTCTTCCATGTTTTCTTACTTTTATAATAGATGATATCCTTAAATAAAACAACTGCGCAATCATAAATGAATTTCTTTTTTGAGATATATCTAGTATCTTTTAAGAAATCCATAACCATGGATAACAAAAAGATTTAGTTTCATACCTGGGAAACCTGACAAACCCAACATTCTATAGTGACGTGATGGGGCAAAATCATATGTTCTTCTAGTCAAAATAGAACATCGCTTTGGGGTTTTTCCCAAGGACACCAATATCCCCATTATTATTATTTTTCTCTGGTCTGATGGGGATTTTTTCACAAAACTTCTTCTTAGGCACTAAATTTTGAATCCTAATCCACAACTTCAAACCCCCCCCCTCAATGTCCACCATATTAATTTCTCCCTTTTCACTCTCTGAAGCCATATAGTGACTATATGTCCTTGTGAAGACTCTATTCCTAGTTCCTTAAAGATCATGTTGGATTCTAGATGGCTGATTGGATGCTCTAGAGGGGGTTGAATAGAGCTGAATGCACTTAAAAAAAATTCATTAGACCTTCATGATATATCACAAGATAAGGTTGCTATAGGAAATTTTAGTGCAACTAAAACATGCATAGTAAGGGAGAGAGATATTGAACATACACCAATTGAAAAGCTATTTAGAGTGGTTCCACACTTCAAACTAGAAGTATGTCAGTCCACTACCTAGAGAGGTCAACCTCTTGGATTTCTTAACCATTGCACTCTTATATTCATTCATAAGACTTACAATACATGACCCACCAAAGGACTTACCTATCCAATACAAAGAGTCTTCAACCTTACCAAGGACTTACCCACTTTGCAACGAGTCTTCAACCTTCTCCAAGGACTTACCTACTCTTGTACAAGTCTTCAACCTTCTAGGAATTACCAACTCTTCGATCTTTAGCCTTTGACTTCACCTTCACTTAGAGAAGCTTCCACTAAGGACTTACCCACTTGAGCAAGGAGTCTTCTTCCTTCACCAAGGGCTTACCCACTCTTGATCTAAGTCTTCGGCCTTGATCTTTGCCAAGGGACTCCTTCCCTTGTTCTTATTCACCTCTCTTAGCCAAGAGAGAGAACCTTCATCTTCATGGTTGAAATGAGAGAAAGGGTGGTGGTGGAAGTGAGAGCCTTACAAGATATACATGTAGGACTATCTCTCTTACTGATTTTCTACTCACTCTAATGAATGTAGAAAGTGATTAAGCTTAGAGAGAGAGAGGAGGTTGTAGGATACACTCAACTATAGAATAGGAATGTCATATGGAGTTTTGCATTGAATGCTCAACCTTAGAATGAAGCCTGGGGGATCCTATTTATAGTTGGGGATGCCTCTTAGCCTTTGGGAACACTTAAGAATGAAAACTAGCCATTTGTGGCTTGCAACAGATATATTTTGATTGTTGCAACTCCACAATGGCTAGAAACACTTTTTTGCATTTTTCCGTACAATGCAATTAGTCGAGTTTCTATAAAGGTAACTCGACCAATCCCACTAAGAGATAACACCAATTTAGGCCATCGGTCGAGTTTGTCCGATTTTGAGTGATTTACAAGTGATTTACAACATGATCCTAATGGATTTACATCATATTCCAAAAACATGCACTTGTATTGACTTTGACTTGTCTTTTCTCCAAGTTGAGATGCACAAGTTAGGGCATTTGGAGTGTGACTATACATAATATGAAATCACTCAAGTAGAAGCATTAGACACAAATAAGTGGAATGGTTTAGTCATCATCAAAACAAGGGTTTAGTAAATTTAGACCTAGAGTCAACATTGACTAAATTGACCTAGAGTCAACATTCTCCCCCTTTTTGAAGATGACAAACCATTCCATAAATATATTAAAAGCATTGAAGTAAAATCATACCTTTGGAGAAACCAAGGGGTTTTAATGGAATTGAGTTCATTTGCTCCCCCTCAATTGATTCTCATGGAGTTCTCATACTCCCCCTCAATTAATGTTATTTCTCCTACATGGTTAGCTTTCATAACATTTATAGAATACTATGTCTTCTACTCATATATGTTCTACACATATATGTCTTCTCCCCTTTACCTTCTCCCCTTTATATAGACATTCTTCTCCTCTTCATGTAAGGCATGCCTTCTCCCTCTTTTGTCAAAAGAAGACATACCTTTCTCCCCCTTTGTCATTTCAAAAAGTGGGGGTATGCAGAAATAAGAAACACCACTTGTTAAAAGAAAGGAGATATCAAAAAGTTATATAAGGAGAGTAGAAGAGCACAGCTAGGGGCTTGTCCAAGCATAGAAAGAAAACAAAGTTAAAGCATGCACTTGAACAACCCAAAATGCAAAATAAAGTGTTGTAGAAAAACAATAAAATGCAATTTTGACCATCATGATGACAGAATTTGCCCAAAAAGTTTCAAGGCTCATGGAAAAGTGATGAGTCTTGCTCAAAAGGCCATTTGTGCATAAAAAACACTAGTCTTGCACCAAAAACTGAAACTGGAGCAAAATCTGCATGAAATCTAAAAATGCCCCAAAGCTACATGCAATGTATCTCTATGTATCCTACATCACAATGTTATGCAAGAAACTCAAGATAGTAGATATGCAACTCAAGGAACAAGCTTGAGCATGTATGAGACAAGATATAAGCTTAGCATATAGTAAAATACCACTTGATGAACAAGGCTAGAACTACATGAATATGAACTACTAGTAGATGATATCACTAGTTAGTACTACTAGTAGGATCTAGATCATAGCAAAGGGATACCAAAATATACATAAGATAAAGCAAGCTATGAAACAAGATATAGAGATATATCCAAACAAACAAATATGCAATTTTAGAAGCATGGAAAGGATATAACTTACTAGCAAATATGCATCATTAATAAAAGATGATCACCACTAAGAACCTCAAGGTTGTATCCAAACAAGATATACAACTATATATATGTAGCATGTTTGAGCATAGCAGAAGCAATTTAAGATACAACCAAGAGATCCAAAGGGATCATCATCAAAACCTACAAAACAACTCAAAGCAAGTAATTGCAAGATATAGATATACCAATTCAGAAAAATTAGAGAGAAAGAGTGGTAAGTAAGAAATGTAATTTAAAATATGGCAATGAACATATATAAAAGGTACCAAGGGAGTGCCAAAGAATAAAGTAATTTTTTGAGAAAATCTAGTTGAGAGGGAAATTATCATTCAAAAAGTAGTTGTATGTTCTGTGCATAGTGTTGTCAGTCGAGTTCTATGTAATGACAACTCGACCAATGATAGCTGTTGGAAACACCCATTGGTGCCATCATTCGAGTTTTAAATAGGACAAACTCAACCAACAAAGTTGTTGTTAAAAAGCACATATATTTCATAAAAACATATTTAGAGACATGCCAAATATATAAACCATATCCAAACATGTGTAAGTAAGTTAGTAATGCACTATGAAAGCATTAGAAATAGTTTTTGAGCAAGAGTGTGAAGAGAATCACAAAATACCACTTTTGACTCAAAAACCACATGCATAGTGCACACTAACTTGATAAAAACAAGTTAGGATTGGTTATAAGCAAGAAAACATTTATCTTTGTTCTTACCATTCTTTTTTCCACTTGTTGTCACCCTCTACACATCTCACCTTTATTCTTTCATGTGGATTGAGAAGTCAATTTGCAATTCAATGGCTCAAGTCAATCATTTATAAGTACCTACAAGAAGAAAGATGAAATGGTCCCCAATCATATTTTGAGGTCCGGAGGAGTTAGCTTAGTAAACCAAGTCCTAGTGCTCTTTGGTGCTTTCCTAAAAGGGAAACGAGTAGAATAACGACCAATTTCATTGCAATAGTTTCATGTTCCCATAGTCTTAGAACTAGAGGATTCTCCATGGAATATTGGAGGTCCTTTACCTTTGTTGTTCCTTTGACTACCATCATACCCTAAACCATGTCTACCAATTTTTTTGTAGTATGGTGTAGGATATCATTAAGATTCTCTTTACCAACTAAGAATCTTTGAAAAGAAGATCTCAAACTATGATTATCATGCATAAGAGAATTAATGTAGAATATAAATGATTGATATTATCTCTAGCATGCAAAAGATCAATTTCTAAGCAAAGAGATTTAGTTAAATAAGAATCTCTATCAATATGAAGAGCAGCAATATTATTCTCTCTACTAGTAGAACTAGAACAAGATTCAAGCACATTGATTTTAGCAAGCATGGAGGCATTTTCTATTTCAATCAAAGAAATCTTAGAAAGATAAACACCATTTTCAAATTCTAATCCTTACAAAACAAAATTGTTGTCCTTGTTTTCAGATTTAAGAACGTCAATATCATGCATGAGAGAATCAATAATTAAGGTATGCTCTTCATTAGTACTACTCATAAGAGGTTGAGCTTCTAGAAATCTAATCTTGTCAAGCAAGCCAACATCATCAAGTTTAAGAGAATCTAATTGACGAAGACAATCATTTTTGTCATCAATCAAGCAAGTATTAGCATGTTCAAGATCATCTAATTCTACATACATATTATCAACAGTTCTAGCAAGCTTTTTCCTTTTCTTTTTAGAAGACCTAAAAGAGGCACGAGTAGCATTAATGATAGCAATTAAATGTTCTTTATCTAAAGAGTTTAGATTTAACTCATTTGAGTCTTTTCTTATAGAAGCCATAAGAGCAAAATGGCATTCTCCTTCTTCACTAGAGCTTGAGCTAGATCCTCCACTTGATTCTTCACTTGAGCTTGAGTTATAGGAGTCACTTGAGCTTGAGTGTCATTTCTCTTTCTTCTTGTACTTCTCTTCTTTTTCCTTGTGATGATGGGTATTCTTGCCTTGTAGACAATCTATCTTGAAGTAACCCTTCTTTCCACTCTTGAGGCACCATATGGAGGAGGAATTCTTGCCTTTGTAGAATCTATCCTTAGAGTACATGGCATCTTCTTCCGCATGAGAGGATGGAGAGACTTGTCCCATAATAGATTCAATTTGACCCTTGATTTCAGCCTTCTTCATTCTCTTTAGCTCTTTCTCCTCTTGTCTTTCAACTTCTTCTCTTTTGTCAAGTGTGACTTCTTGAGCTTATAGATTTCCAATGAGCTCTTCAATAAGGATATCATCAAGAGACCTTACTTTGTCAATGGAATTCACTTTGGGTTCCCATCTCTTGGGGAGAGTTCTAAGGATCTTTGAGTTGATCCCTCCTCTACTCATAAGATAACATAGGATGGCAAGATCATTTGCAATTGTATTGAGTCTTGAGTACATTTTATCTATCTTCTCCTCCTTTCCCATCTTAAAGTTCTAAAGCATCCCTTTAAGCATGTAGACTTTGCTTTCTGTCACTTGGGTTGTCCCATCATAAGCGATGCATAGCTTTGTCCATGCCTCATAGGTCGTTTCACAAGAAGAAATCCGGTTGAACTCGGTGGAGGTCATGGTGACATAGAGGATGTTGATTTCTCTTGCATTCAAGGTGGCTTTCTTCATGGTAGCTTCATCCCATTCTTTTATCTTTGTCACCGGTAGCTTGTATGGATGGTCCATCATTTTCCATAGCTCAAAATGTGATCCATGGATGTAGAATTGTAGCCTTCCTTTCCAATAGAGGAAGTTACTCCCATCAAAGATTGGAAGGTTGATGAAGTATCTCCCACCTTAGTAGTCACTCATCTTCTCCTACTTATTGAATTACATGCTTGGAGAAGCCCGCTCTGATACCAACTGTTGGATTCTAGATGGGTGATTGGATGCTCTAGAGAGGGGGTATATAGAGCTTAATGCACTTAAATAAAATTCATTAGACCTTCAAGATATGTCACAAGATAAGGTTGCTAAATAGGAAATTTCAGTGCAACTAAAATATGCATAGAAAGGGAGAGAGAGAGAGATTGAACATACACCGATTGACAAGTTATTTAGAGTGGTTCCACACTTCAAACTAGAAGTATGTCAGTCCACTACCTAGAGAGGTCAACCTATAGGATTTCTTAACCATTGCACTCTTATATTCATTCATAAGACTTATAATACATAACCCACCAAAGGACTTACCTATCCAATACAAAGAGTCTTCAACCTTACCAAGGACTTACCCACTTTGCAACGAGTCTTCAGCCTTCTCCAAAGACTTGCATGTTGACCTGACAGTTATATATTTCCCATATTTTGATAATGACTTAACCATTCCATTCCTATATATCTAATACGTTTGTTCAAGATTGATTTCAGGCTTTAGGTACATGAAACAGATCAAATTACACAAGCCCTAGCTTGTTCAAGTTTAAGTCAAATACAATGCAAGTGTGCAATTTGGGAAATCACTCCAAATGACCTTAGAAGAATTTTGTAATCACTTGTATTGATGATATGACATGCAACTAAGATGAGAAAAATATGAGGGACACTTTATACCAAGGTTTAATCACTCAAAAGTCAACTTTGAAAATTTATCGCAGGCTACTCATCGGTCAAGTTGGAAACTCAACCAATCCTATGATGGATTTTCTAAAGATGACCCATCAATCGAGTGGTACACTCATAGAACTCAACCGGCCAACTCACTAATCAAATCTAATTTTTGGCTCATCGGTCGAGTTTACCAGAACAAACTCGACCGATAGTTTGAAAATTGGCTTTGTCTTTTAGTTGATCGACCGAGTTACCTTTATTGAAACTTGACCAAATGTAATGTACAGAAAACACAGAAAAAATGATTGTAATCGTTGGTGAGTTATTTGGGGTGAAAATAAATATGTTTCTTTGTAGAATATAGCTAAATTTTGACCCTAAGTGATCCCCAACTCAAGGGAACACCCCCAGCTATAAATAGGATCCCTTGAAGTTCATTTCAAGTTTACTCATTCATGCTATTCTAATTCCTTGCTATAGTTGAGTGTGTTGCAACTCCTTAAGCCTCTTTCTCTCTCTAGTTTACACTTCATTTCGTGATTATGAGTGAGATACGCCTATTGTAAGATAGATAATCCCTTGTGTATGTAAAGCTCTCATCTTCTACATTTTCCCTACCCCTTTCCTCCATGAAGAAAAGGGGAAGAAAGCTACTATGTGAAGGTGGATTTGTTGCTGGTCTTCTTCAAGTTTGAATAAGAGGTGAAGAGCTTCTCCAAGAGAAGGAGAAGGCAAAGGCTAAAGATCTAAGAAGAGTGGAAAAGTCCTTAAAGGTGGAAGACTTGTTCTTGAGTGGGTAAGACCTTGGAAGAAGGTTGAAGACTCTTGCAAAGTGGGTAAGTCCTTGGTAAGGTGGAATACTCTTGGTGCTTGGATGGGTAAGCCCTTTGGTGGTCTTGTATTGTAACTCTTATATGTGATAATATAGAGAAAAGCACTTGCAACGTCCTAGAGGTTGACCTATCTAGGTAGTGGACTTACTCTCTCCTAGTTTGGAGAGTGGAACCAATCTACATCACCTTGTCAAGTGCTTGCCACCAATTTCTCTCATCCTTGCTAAGCTTGTTAGTTAGGACTTCAAATTGCACTTAAGCTATTGGTTTTTATTTGATATAATGTGAAGGTCTAATCTATCTTGTGAGAAGTTTTGTAGCTCTGTTCACACCCCCCGCTAGAGCCCTAGATCCAAAAAATGGTATCAGAGTCAAGGATCTTCTCCAACAATCTCCCACGAGACGAGAAGATGGGCGACAACTGACTTGGTTTTCTCAACCTAGAGGGGGGCTTCTCCATGTGTCCTCCAGTCTTTGATGGAACCAACTTCCTCTATTAGAAGAGGCATATGTAGTTCTACATTCAAGGCATGAACTTTGACATGTGGAAGGTGATGGTCAAACCATACAAAGAGCCAACCAGAGCTTTTGCAACATGGAGTGAAGCTGCACTCAAAGAAGCCCAACTCAATGTCAAAGCCATAAGCATCCTCTATGCAACCCTCACCCCAACAGAGTTCAATCAGATCTCATCTTGGGACACCGCCTATGAGATTTGGGACAAATTATGCATCACCTATGAAGGAACAAAGCAAGTCAAGGAGGCCAAGATCTACATGTTGAACATCCTTCTAGAGAACTTCAAGATGGGCAAGAAATAAGGGATTGTGGAGATGTACTCAAGACTCAATATCATCATCAATGGGCTGGCTGCATTGGGCAACATTTTGGATAGAGGTGTGATCAACTCCAAAATCTTGAGGACTCTACCAAAGATATAGGAGTCAAAGGTCACCTCCATTTAAGAATTGAGGAGCCTTGGTGACATCCCAACTGAAAAGCTCATTGGCAACCTCCAAGCCCATGAGCCAAGGCTTGACAAGCAAAAAGAAGAAGCCAAGCAAGAAGAGAAGGAAGACAATAAGATCAAAGATAGTTCTTTCAAAGCACAAGTGGAGGAAGTCATCCTTCAACAACAACTTGCTTGCCAGACTTCTCCCTCATCCTCTAGTGAAGATGATGGCCCAAGTGAGCATGAAACCAACTACATAAAGGGCAAACACTTCAAGGGAAAGCAAACCTCATCCTCCTCTACTCCTAGATGCTATGAGTGTGGACAAAAGGGCACTACAAGAGTGAATGTCCCAAGTCAAGAAAGTCACACCATAAGGGAAGCTCAAAGAAGGAATAGGAGTACAAGAAGGAGAGCAAGTATAAGAGGAAGGACAAGAAGGAGAAAAGACACAAGAATGCAACTCATGCAGCTTGGGAATCTTCATCTTCATGCAGCTCAAGCTCTGAAGAAGATGGAGAGTGCCACCTTGAACTCATGGCCTCTACTAATGAAGAAATTGGTGAGGAAAAAGGAAGATGGATTGTCGATAGTGGTTGCACTAAGCATATGATAGGTGATATAAGCCATTTCAACAACTTCACCAAAAAGAAAGGAGGATTGGTCACCTTTGGGGACAATAAAAAAACTTAAAGTCAAAGGTGAGGGTAATATAGGTGAATCCTTGTGTATCAAGAATGTTCTTTTAGTGGGTGGCCTACATCATAATTTAATTAGTGTTACTCAACTTTGTGACAATGGTTACCTTGTGTTATTTACTTCCTTTGTATGATTGATTCTAGATTCCTTCACCTACCAAGTTATATATAAGGGAACTGGAAGTGGTAATCTTTATGTCATTGTTCTTGACTCTATTAAGCATGTTGTTGGTAGATGCCTAGTAGTCAATTTGAATGATATTTCTCTTTGGCATCATTGGCTTGGTCATGAAAATATGAATCAGTTGAAGAAGTTGAGCAAAAAGGACTTAGTCAAGGGACTTCCCAAATTGGATTTTGAAAAGGATGAGGAATGCCAACCTTGTACCCAAGGAAAGCAAACCAAGTCCTCCTTCAAATCCAAAGGAGTCCTTAGTACTAAGAGAGCTCTTGATCTTCTTCACATTGATCTATTTGGACCAATGAGAACTCAATCGCTTTGTGGTTCCAAGTATTTCCCTGTTATTGTCAATGATTTCTCTAGATATACTTGGACCTTCTTTCTTATTTCTAAAAGTGATATACTTGATGTTTTCTCGATGAAGCTTCTTGCCGCATTGTTTCCATCTGTAGTAACCATGGGGGAGAATTTAAAAATAATTTTTTGAACGTTTTTGTCAAGAATCTGGTTATACACACAACTTCTCTTCACCTCAAACACCTCAAAAAAATGGGGTTCTAGAGAGGAAGAATAGGTCTTTATAGGATATGTCTAGGACCATGTTTCTAGATTATGATACTCCTAAGAAGTTTTGGGTTGAAGCTGTTAGTACCTCATGTTTTGTGCAAAATCAGGTTTTTACTCATCCTTCTTTGAAGAAAACCCCCTATGAGCTATGGCATGGTAGGAAGCCTTCTATTGAGTATTTCCATATTTTTAGATGTACTTGTTTGTTTTGAATATGAAAGATTCTCTCGACAAGTTTGATCCAAAATCTTACAAGGCTTTCTTTCTTGGCTATAGCACTACTAGCAAGGCTTATAGAGTTTTTAACGTTGATCTTACTAAAGTAGAATAATCCATAAATGTAAAGTTTATTGAGACTAACCCCTCTATCCCCAAAGATATTTCTCCAAATGATGATGTTGCAAGTGAAGTAATTCCTATTCTAAAAGAGCTCAACATCACTCAAAAGGGAAAAGAGGCGGTCACTCAAGAAGAAGAGAAAGATGAAGAGAAGAAGGATCCAACCCCCCAGTTTATAAAGAATCATCTAAAGGAGCTGATTTTAGGTGATCCATTTAAAAGAGGTGAAGATGTGGGATGCATTCAATAAAGAATAAGCCAACAAAGCCTTCATCTCACAACTTGATCCAAAGAATTTCAATGAATCTCTTAGGGATGATGAGTGGATCCTAGCTATTCAAGAAGAGTTGGAGCAATTTGAAAAGAACAAAGTTTGGACCCTAGTGCCAAGGCCAAGTGATAGAAAGATCATGGACACCAAATGGGTCTATCGCAATAAGCTTGATGAAAGTGCAAAGTGGTAAGGGACAAAGCAAGGTTAGTGGCTCAAGGATGTAATCAACATGAAGGTATAGATTTTGATGAAACATATACACATGTAGCTAGACTTGAGTTCATTCATATGTTGCTTTCCTTTACTAGTTATAAAAACTTTCTTCTGTATCAAATCTGTATCAAATGGATGTTAAAAGTGCATTTTTAAAAGGAAGTGTATTTGGCACAACCCCCGGGCTTTGGACATGATAGTTTACCTAACCATGTTTATTTGTTACAAAAAGCTCTCTGTGGACTCAAACAAGTACCAAGGGTTTGGTATAAGAAATTTAAGAACTTTTTGTTAGAACATGGGTATATCATGGGCAAAGTGGATTCTACCTTATTTCTAAAGCACACTTCTAATAATTTTCTTATCATACAAATATATGTTGATGATATCATTTTTGGCGGAACTAACCTTGATCTTTGTAAAGAATTTAGTGATCTTATGCAGAGTGAATTCGAGATGAGTATGATGGGTGAACTCATGTTCTTCCTCGACTTTCAAATCAAGCAAACAAAAGATGGAAACTTCATCAACCAAGGTAAGTACACAAGTGAACTACTCAAATGCTTTGGGACGGAGAACACCAAGCCTATGGACACACCCATGTCAAACACTACCAAACTTGAAAAAGATGAAGAAGGTAAGAAGGTAGATGAGAAGCTCTATAGAGGTATGATTAGAATTTTACTTTACGTATATGCCTCTAGACATGATATAATGTTTAGTGTTGGTTTGTGTGCTTGCTTTCAATCAAATCCTAAGAAATCACATCTTATAGTTGTTAAGAGGATTTTAAGGTACTTAGCCAAAGCCCAAAATTTTAGACAATGGTATCCCAAGTCAAGGGACTTTACTTTTACTGCTTATAGTGATGCAGATTATGCAGGGTGCTTAATTGATAGAAAGTGAATAAGTGGCACTTGTTTCCTCCTAGGACCATGCTTGGTGTCTTGGTTCTCCAAGAAACAGAGCACAGTGGCATTATCAGCCACTGATGCTGAGTACATTGTAATCGGGATTTGTTGTGCCTAGGTCCTATGGATGAAACACATGCTCCAAGAATTTAACATTCATTTTGATGCTTCTCTTATCTATTGTGATCATACTAGTGCAATTAACTTGTCATATAACCCTATCTTTCATAGTAGAACTAAACATATAGAGGTTCATCATCATTTTCTCCGTGATCACATTGCCAAGAAGGATATCTATATCACGCATGTGGACACAGAAAATTAGTTGGCAGACATTTTCACTTAACCTCTAGCTAGAGAGCAATTTAACTTTATTAGATCAAAATTACTTATAACTACTTTGAATAAATCTGATATGCCTTCTAGCTTGTTGTCATCTATCCTATATGTGTTGTCTATGTTCATTTTGCCTCTTTTTTCTTATTTTTGAATAGTTTTTACAAACTCATGTTTTACTGCAAGATAGTACCCAATGATGAGTGATATGTGCCTAAATATGTTCAAAATTCATAATGGACTAGAAAAATACATTTAATTAGCACTCAAATGGTTAGAAACTAAGTTTGTTATGTTTAGGTCAGGTTGACCATCGGTCGAGTTGCCAACTCGACCGATCGAAGGTTGAGAGTTTTTTAAAAAAGCCTATCGGTCGAGTTTCTGAGTTCACCGAACTCGATCGATGGTCGGGCTGGAGTGATCTTAAATTGGTTTTGGCCGACCATTCTCCCTCTCAACTAGATAAAAGTAGATCAATTCCACCTCCATATGCCCTAAGCTCTCTACCTTGCCCCAACCTTCCTCAACCTAGCCCTTATCCGACCTAGCTAGACCACCCTTAACCTTCACCCTTGCTAAACTAGGTCTGTGGACATTTTTAGTGGTGACTTTTTAGCTTTTTCTCTCTCATTCCTCTCTTTTTCATCTCTATGGCATCCAATAGGAGGAAGAGAGATGCCCCTACTAATGCACCATCTTCTTCAGCCTCCTCCCACTTGATTCCTTTTAATGACACACTTTTTGTCTCAAATGAGGTTGTAAATAGATATAAGGAACTCCTTCCCCAAAATCCTTTCCCTTTTCACGCCCTCTTTGAGGCTAGACCTAGAAGTTAAGAGTTCATAGATCAAGTAGTAGAGTTTTTTAACATTCACCATCTCTCTGCCTTTGGTGTGGAACATGCATGCTACAATAATTTCATCACTAGAACGAAAGTAGTTCATGAATTCTACACTAACATGTGTTGGAATTACGACACCCTCATACCCCCACCTAATACTCAAGTAGTCCTCATGTCCATGATAGCTGGGAAGAAATTCCAAGTCTCTGAGGATACCTTGAACATCTTCTTCTCAAGTACTAATGAGACTGACACCTAGTGTAAAGATTACCCTGAGTATTTTGACCTAGTCGAGCCTGAGGCCTTCTACAAGCAATATGATCTCACTCTTCCTGATATTCATAGATTATTGAATAAGCCTCAATTTACTTATAAGAAGAAGTGCACCCTTCCCTCCTCTGCCTTGGATCTCAAGAGTCGCATCCTCGCCCTAGTTGTTAACTGCAATATCCATCCCAAGAAGAGTCAAACGGAGATTGCAGAAAACATTGTGGTGATCATGTATTATCTTTTAGAGAATGTCGGATTCAAGTGGTCAAGATACATCCTCCACCATATGACCTACTTTGACTTAGGCAAGAACACCTGTGGCACCCACCCTCCCTACCTAGCCCTGATTTGTGGTCTATTCTAGTTTGCCACTGGCAAATCTCTTTTCCACGACTTACATTACAAACCTGCCTAGAAAGGAGTTTGTATCAGTGAGACCACTCTTCAGAATTTTTTGCCTATCCTCTCCTCCACCACACCTGGTGCCTCTATTTCTGCCTCTACCCAAGCACCCTTCACCACCACATCCTACCTGACCATCCCGTGCCTCGTTCCATGTGTCAAATGAAACCCTTATGGGCTACATGATGCATCAACATGCATACAACCTTCAGGTTTAGGAGCACCTGTATCAGGTTCTATGTTCCATCATGTCCAACATGAACATGTCCTGTGCACATCCCTACCCAACCTACCAGCCCTACCCAGGAAGTGATTATGCATTATATGCATATAATCACTTTTACCCAGTCTCTCCACATGCTCCTTCCACTGCTACACCATCTGTTGCTGGTGGATCTACCCATGGTGTGTTGTCTCTTCCTACTGGCCCCTTGGCCACTCTGCTTACCAGCCTCGATAGTTCTTCTCCTTCCTTCCCACATGCCAATGTGCTCCATACTCTTGGTATGTCTTAGGATGAGTAGAATGCTCGTTGGCCTGGTCATGGTTTCGGTCCCTCTACTTATGAAGAGATGCCAAACCAGGCTAATGAGGAGGTTGTTGATGCTGACGAGGCTGCTGGTGATGATGAGGATGATGGTGCTGCATCTGATGATGATGGCTCAGATGGCTTTGTTGATGACTCTAGTGATGAAGGAGATGTTGCTGCACCTTCAGATGGAGATGATGACTATGAGCCTGATGCTTCTGATTCTGATGATGATGATGTTGTAGACAAATAGCTTAGATGTCTAGTTGCTCTTAGTTTTTAGTCTAGTTGCTGATCATATATATCTTTCTAGGCTATTTTGTGTTAGAAACATCTGGGCAAATGTTTTGAGCTGTACTATTTTATCATCTTAACTATCATCATTTTGGCTTGTAGCTATTTTATGAGAACTTAATTTTTGGGTTGTAATCTTAATTCAGTGCACACTTACTCTTTGATTTTATTTATCTTTTGAGTTGGTGCCATGTTTTACCATATTTTGATTATGACTTAGAGTGTTTGTTTCTCTCATCTCTGTTTTGAATGTATGTTTGGTTGTTCTGGGAGAAGACCAATTTTTGTGCTCTTCAACCCCCCTTCCTTTTTGATAATTTCAAAAGGGGGAGAGAAGTTCAATGTTTTGAAGCTCAACCATATTGCTTTTATTGCCTATGTGATCCTTTTCTTGTTCATTATATGCTTTATCTTGTGACTTGCTAAACGGTCATATAGTACATATGTGTTATATTGCTTTGAGTAGATAGAATAACTATGCATGTTAAAGTAAGCATATATTGAGGGGGAGAAATTCACATTGTTCAAATCTTGAATCCCCTTATTATTCATAAGGCAAAGGTAAAATTTCAATATCCTTTTCAATATGATTGAGGAATGGTTTTTCATTGTCATAAAGGGGGAGAATGTTAGACCTGAGAGTTATACATTGACCATATTTTGATAATGACTTAACCATTCCAATCCTATATATCTAATATGTTTGTTCAAGATTGATTTTAGGCTTTAGGTACATGAAAAGGATCAAATTACACAACCCCTAACTTGTTCAAGTTCAAGTCAAATGCAATGCAACTGTGTAATTTGGGAAATCACTCCAAATGACCTTAGAAGAATTTTGTAATCACTTATATTGATGATATGACTTGTAAATAAGATGAAAAAAATATGAGGGACACATTATACCAAGGTTTAATCACTCAAAATTAAGTCAACTTTGAAAATTTGTCACAGGCTGCTCATCGGTCAAGTTGGAAACTCGACCGTTCCTATGATAGATTTTCTAAAGATGACCCATCGGTCAAGTTGTACACTCACAGAACGCGACCGACACACTGAGAAAATCTAATTTTGGGCTCATCGGTCGAGTTTACTAGAACAAACTCGATCGATAGTTTGAAAATTAGCTTTGTCTTTTAGTTGATCAGTCGAGTTACCTTTATTGACACTCGACTGAATGTACTGTACGAAAAACACAGAAAAAGTGATTGTAACCATTAGTGAGTTGTTTTGGGTGAAAATAGATCCATTGCTTTATGGAAAACGGCTATATTTCGACCCTAAGTGATCCCCAACTCAAGGGAACAACCCAGCTATAAATAGGCCCCTTGGAGTTCATTCTAAGTTTGCTCATTCGTGCTATTCTAAGTCCTTGCTATAGTTGAGTGTGTTACAACTCCTTGAGCCCCTTTCTCTCTCTACTTTACACTTTATTTCATTATTATGAGTGAGATACGCCTATTGTAAGAGAGCTACTCCCTTGTGTATGTAAATCTCACATCTTCTACATCTTCCATACCCCTTTCCTCCATGAAGAAAAGGTGAAGCAAGATACTCCGAGTGAAGGTGGAGCTATTTCTAGTCTTCTTCAAGTTTGAAGAAGAGGTGAAGAGCTTCTCCAGGAGAAGGAGAAGGCAAAGGTTGAAGATCCAAGATGAGTGGAAAAGTCCTTGAAGGTGGAAGACTTGTTCTTGAGTGGGTAAGACCTTGGAAGAAGGCTGAAGACTCTTGCAAAGTGGGTAAGTCCTTGGTAAGGTAGAATACTCTTGGTGCTTGGATGAGTAAGTCCTTTGGTGGTCTTATGTTGTAACTCTTATTGGTGATAATATAGAGAAAAGCACTTGCAACGTCCTAGAGGTTGACCTCTCTAGGTAGTTGACTGACTCTTTCCTAGTTTGGAGAGTGGAACCACTCTACATCACCTTGTCAAGTGCTTGCTATTAATTCCTCTCATCCTTGCTATGCTTGTTAGTTAGGAATTCAAATTGCACTTAAGCTATTAGTTTTTTTTATATATAATTTGAAGGACTAATCTATCTTGTGAGAAGTTTTGTAGCTCTATTCACCCCCCTCTAGAGCCCTAGCTCCAACATTTTCCACTCTTACACAAGTCTTCAACCTTCTAAGAATTACCCACTCTTCTTGGATCTTCAGCCTTTGACTTCACCTTCACTCATAGAAGCTTCCACCAAGGACTTACCCACTTGAGAAAGGAGTCTTCTGCCTTCACTAAGGGCTTACCCACTCTTACTCCAAGTCTTCGACCGTGATCTTCACCAAGGGACTCCTTCCCTTGTTCTTCTTCACCTCCCTTAGCTAAGATAGAGAACCTAGCCAAGAGAGAGAACCTTCATCTTCATGGTTGAAATGAGAGGAAGGGAGGTGGTGGAAGTGAGAGCCTCACAAGATATACATGTAGGACTAGCTCTCTTACATATTTCCTACTCACTCTAATGAATGTAGCAAGTGATTAAGCTTAGAGAGAGAGAGAAGGCTATAAGATACACTCAACTATAAAATAGGAACCTCATATGGAGTTTTGCATTGAATGCTCGACCTTAGAATGAAGCCGAAGGGGTCCTATTTATAGCCGGGGATGCCTCTTAGCCTTTGGGAACACTTAAGAAGGGAAACTAGCCATTTTGTGGCTTGCAACATATATATTTTCGATTGTTGCAACTCCACAATGGCTAGAAACACTTTTCTGTACTTTTCCGTATAGTGCAATCGGTCGAGTTTCCATAAAGGTAACTCGATCGATCCTACTAAGAGATAAGACCAATTTAGGCCATTGGTCGAGTTTGTCCTGGGGTAAATCGACTGATTCACTTAAATTAGTTATAGTCTGCAGAGGGATTGGTCGAGTTCTGTGAAATGAAAATTCGACTGATCAAAAGTCATTTTCAAGATCCAATCAGGATCTGTCGAGTTTGCAACTCGACCAATGAACATCCTGATGTGAATTTCAGAAAATGGCTTTTGAGTACTTAAATATTCGATCTAAGTGCTCCTAATTTTTTAATCTTAATTACAAGTCATACAATCATTACAAGTGATTTACAACATGATTCCTAATAGATTTATATAATATTCCAAAAGTGTGCACTTGTATTGACTTTGACTTGTCTTTTCTCCAAGTTGAGATGCACAAGTTAGGGCATTTGGAGTGTGTCTATACCTAATCTGAAATCACTCAAGTAGAAGAATTAGACACAAATAAGTGGAATTGTTTTGTCATCATCAAAACAAGGGTTTAGTCAATTTTGACCTAGAGTCAACATTGACTAAATTGACCTTAAGAGTTACAATAGATCCTTCTTCTAGTAGATCAACTCGACTATGACAAAAGGATACATAGACAGTAAGAAGGCAACATGTCTATTTGATCTAATTGTTAGTCAAATTTCTAGTCTAGCAATTTTTAAATACATATCCCATAGCTAGATATTTATCGTGTAAGTCTAGTCATTTGTCATTGTCTTTTTCTCGATCACATGCATGAAAGTAAATATTGATTACATTGAATCCTTCTTTGTTAGCCCCTCTCATTATCATCTACATCTCATATCCATCGCCAGTGATGGATTCCCACTATTGGAATCATGGGGGATTGAGAACTCAAAACTAAAATTTGTGTTTTGGGGATATAGAAAGTTAGAGTCATCATTAGTCCCCTTAGACTCACACACTCTAATAACATTTTCTCTGTTTGTTCTCTTATTTTGTTTTCATTGACCAAACCTAAACCAAATGCTTTTCGTGAACTCGAGATTTCAAAATATAATTCCAAATTTTTATGAGTTTTACAACAACCTTTGAGATTGGCTTCTCAAAAAACAAATGTGAGTAAAAGACTTTCCTTACAAGTGAAGAGTTATGTTTCATAACCAATCGTATGTAATTATAAATGGTGTACTAATAGTGGCTCTAAGATTGTAGAATTATCTTAATTTTGTCCTTGAAATATTTTGACTTGCTTGTAAATCTCACATTTTCCCATCATCCCAGAATGTTGGGTATGTTATGCATGTGTTGGTTATGACAAGTGAGACAGTGTCATTGTGGAAGTTTTCACACTTGGAGTTATATTCACAACATAAACTTAGTTGGAGAAAAGAGTTGAATATGTAGTAAACTATTAGATAATTGGATTTAGTTTATGAACTTGACATGATTGGATTGTGATGATTGACATCCACGGTGTACACATTCATTTCCATGGTGTCTTAAATCCATAAATCTCACTTTAGCAAAGTTTTTTAAAAACAAGTACATGGTGTGAAAATTTTGTGTAGCTCAAACAAAACCCAACCCTCATCAAACCATATCACTCATTAACTCAACCAAGTTTGGGCTAATTTCTTGTGCCAAGTGGGATTTCCCATTCATTCAATAAATTTTGAATAACCTAGTGGTGCTAGCTCAATTGGTAAAATAAATAAAATGTACTATCTTGTATATTGAGTTGTATTAAGTGTTATAGAGTAACTCATTTAGCTAAGAATATTACTTGGGACTTTCTTGAGTATAGCCAACAAACCATGTCTTAACCATTGCTAATCATGATGTTGAAGGAACAAGTTCAAATTGCAAGATGTTGTGGAACAATTTTAGTTGTAAAACTATTTGTATAATGTATTAGGTTGGTGTATACTCCTAAAAGTGTAGCTACCTTAGAAAGTTTCGAGATTGAAAAAAATCTATAAGCAAAGTTAGGAGTAATGGATACATATAAATCTCATAAATGAAGATATGGATGATTAATAATTGTTTTAGGAAGTATAAAGGTTGGTAGATAAAAACATGTAAACATATAAACATGGAGGATTTGGTGAGGAGGAGGATGAGTAAGGATACAATTATTGATGAAGCTATAGGGGGCGGTCCTTGAGGATGAGGCCACATGTATCCGTGCATGTGGATGATCTAGGTTGCTTTTGAAAGATCAAAAACAATAATAATTATTTGAGATTTTTTTAGCACAAATCCATGTAATCTCTACCAATTCTTCTATTATATGCTATTCTTTCTCTTTTTTACCCTCTTTGTACTTAGATATATTTAGTAAATGATGCAACCCTGTTTTAAGGATCCATCTTGTGTCATATTGCATTTCAATCACATATATACCTATTAAATTACATATTATTTCCCCTAATATGCATATTTGTGTAAAATTCACTTATGGACATTATTTGCATGTTTTTCAGGCATTTTGACCATGTTTGGATGGAAGAGAGAGAAGGAGTGATCCAAGAGTTTCTCTACCCTTAAAGAAGCCTAAAGTGAAGTCTGAGGCTCCCTCAATCTACCCCTAGTGGCCAAAGCTCCATTGAAGCAAATATGTCCAAGAATGAATAGAGAATCAAGTCAAAGTGTTGTAACAGAGACCACCACGGCCATGGTACATCAGAACAGTCATATTGGCTCATCCAAAATCATCAAAGTCAACTTCAAGAAAGTGCAGAGATCACCATGGTTGTCCCACTCAGAATGGCCATGGTAGATGGATCCAGAACGGTTGTACCACCTTGCACGGATGTGTGATAGTTGATGTAGAATAGTCGTAGAGCCAAGAACAGGCAGAGCAATCTAAGCCACCACAACTGTGGTGACCACCACGGCCTTCTATCCTTACCCACACCACGACCGTGGTGACCACCACGGTCGCACTACTTCATGTACCAACTTGACCTGATTACTATGATTTTTCCCCATTTTCACCTCAGTCGTTCCACTCCACCACGGCCATTCTCACCCCCACTCAACACATCCTACTACCCTTACCCCACTGCGGCCGTGGTGACCACCACGGTCGCGCTACTTCATGTACCAACTTGACCCGGTTACTGTGATTTTCCCCCATTTTTCACCTCAGTCATTCCACTCCACCACGATCATTCTCACCCCACTCCACCATGACTGTGGTGACCACCAAGATCGTGCCCACAAAAACCTAGCTACTTTTGCACTATATTTCCCACTTTACCCCTACTTGATCTATTGCTTCCCCCACACCTATATATACCTAGGTGGCGGCTAGAGCATGAGGTTAGCCACCCCTATCTCACTCATAGCACTCCATTTTTACCCCCTATACATTCCACTCTAGTTCCACCTCCATTCTACTCCATTTCACCATTTCCACCACCAAAACCCTAGTTTCGTAGTGTTTTGACCCTATTCCACCATCATCCCATGCCCTTGCACCTTGGAAGAAGGAGGAGGACGTCTTGTACTAGCTGAAGAGGAGGATTACTCCATCTACATCGAGCTCCATGGCTTCTTCTACCTCTTTCTCCTTTTTTTTGTATTTTGCATTTCTATGAGTAGTTAGGCCCCTTAGGTGGGATGTTTGGGGTCAAAATGTTACTTTGATACCATGTTGGGGGAAAATGATATGTAAACATTGTAATTTCATTTGCTAATGATTGTGTTCTATTTCTATCTCACTCTCACCTAGGAATTTAGGGAAATTTCTTATATGTGTGAATTTTGGGATTTGCTCCTAGGTCCAACTCATGGATCTCTAGCTAGCCACCCATCCTCCTACATGTTAATAAATTCTCCTAACCCAAGTTGAGAGATCTAAGTAGCTAATGTAGATGAATTTAGTGTGCTTAGCATGAAGCTTTCTCAAGGCTAGAATGTGGGTGATGTGATGCCTAAAACCTCACTTCCACTCCCATTACCAATCTCATCCCCTATTCACTCTAAGATCATCTAACCTAGAAACATAGGCTTGTTAGACTCTAATTGAATTACAACTAGACCCTAACACAATTGAGCCTCATAAGGATAGTAGGAGGTGTTAGGGACTAGTTACCTTATACACAACCTATCCAATCCATGGCTAGTTAGTAGTCTAGGGCAATTCATTAGACTTTAGCTTCTTGTTTGGTTTGGTAATCTAAATGAAAGCATAATGTTCACATGTCACCCCAACTTAATTGATAAGTGTATCCCCCAAACAGCCCACACATATCTTTATTGCTTTAATACCCTAATTACCTTCTTGCCTAGCTAGTGTTAGCTTAGTTAGCTCTTTACTTACTTAGTTAACTTCTTGCCTTGTTCTTGCTTTGTTCTTGCTAGTTTAGGTCTTTAATTGTTCTTTTGCCCTGTTTGCTAGCTTAGTGTAGTGTAGACCTCTTCTTGCTTTCACTAGTGCAGATTGCTCTCTTTTCCTTGCTTGCCTTATCTTTTCTTGCTCAGTAGAATTAACTTTCTAGGTTTAATTTAGGTTTTGTTCTTGTTTGCCTTCCTTTACTTGCTTGTTGCTCAACCCTTAGTGTAATCATCAAAATCACCTTCAAATCCTTCAACCCTAGACTCTGCAGTAGGAACCTAGCCCTAAAAACTAACCTAGATCTAGTGTCTCCTTTTCTCCCTATGGATCGACCCTATACTTGCCGCCCTCCTATACTACAACACGACCCTGTGCGCTTGTAGGTGCAGTGGTTTTAGTAGAATTAGGCGTGTCAGTTTAGGTCATTATAAATTTTGAAAGTAACCCCACTGTATGTCCTGATCTCATGGGGAGCATCTAGTCAAATCCCAAGCGATTAGTGTGTGCACCTCTGGCGGGATGCACCAATAAATATATGTTCATTTTTTCCTAAATCATCTTCTTTCCCCCTACTTTGCCTAGTTGGATCTAGACCTAGTAAACGTGGACATTTTTTGGGTTGTTAGAAGGTTCCTTGATGCTAGGGTTTGTGCATTCACTTGATTTAGTCGATGATATTCCCCTAAGGTGAGTGGTTTATCTTCTATTTAGTATTCTTTCCTTTTTGCAATTTAAATCTCACTAATTCAAATTTTAAATGACACAAAATTGGCACTTTTGTAGGACTCTTATTATTATTTCTTGTGATTTTAAAATAAAAATGGTGAACCTTATGAATGTTGTGAATTTCAATTTATGTGTATCTTACCCTGAATGGCTTACTTAGGGATTTATAGTGATTTTATGATCGAATTCATAAAATAGAATTTTTAGGAAAAAAATTTCATGGTGATTTCTTACTATTAAGAAGATACTCTAAAGGAACAATGTGCCTTTAGAGAAGTGTTTATGATATGTCTTGTGTATGGAAGGAATAGTGTGAAGTTATGACTATATATGTGCATCCTGAGTTTGATTGAGTTCTTTTGGATTCTAATGTTTTACTTGTGCATACTTTAGTAACAATTTCGAATTCTACCTTTTTTATCTTTAAAATATGATTAACTAGCTTAATAAATTATTAAAACTTTCATTTGTGACGTGTCATGTGAGCGTATAACTATCCCATTGTTCATAAGATGTGATAGCAAAACTAGTCTTCTTGTAACAATCTTGAGAATGTGAGAAGGTACTCAGAGTTGTATATTGTTAGATATATGTACGTAAGTGAATATCCATATGAGGTAAGGTTCCCTCGATGCCCTAAAATCACCCATTTATATGAGTGTAGTCAAGGTTGTATCTCTTACTGTGAGTGGAAGTCATACCAAGTGAATGAGAATCATGTGATATGATGATATACATGTAGTACTGATAGGTGTTGTGACATTAGTACCCAAGATAGGTTTGATGTTTGTACATATTTCACTTGGCAATGAGCTCCTAATTGTAATATTCTCACCGACCAAGAGTGGTGGGATCTTATGAAGACTTAATGATTTAAGATTCTTTATAGTTGGCTAGAGAAATTTGCAATCACTAGCTGATAGTGTGGGTAATACATCTCAACTACCTATGGATTAATCATGAAGTATATAATCAATCCATGTCGCTTTACTTGTTTACTCATGAAACTACCGTCACATTGTATTTCATTTATTTTTTAAATGTGACTCATACAAGTTAAGTGCCCTTATGTATTACTGCATCTATTGGTCAAATATGTTTTATATTAGCTTTATCTTAATGTATAACTATATAGCATATATAGTAGATCGTGCATTGTTGGACTACTATATAGAATTTGTATGTCTATTAGAGACTTAAGTCTCACTCTTGTCTCTCTCCAAGCTCTTCATGTTCTCAACACCACACCCAAATGAATGTTGATGAAGAAACACCTTCTTTGGGCTCTTAGTGAAACCTTGTCTTGTTAACTAGAGCCATCCATGTACACTTGCACTTGGGAAGGGTTTCTTAATGATAATGTATCTATGACTCAATTTTTATCTTATATCCCATGTGCATGATGCATGGATTTTATATGAACATGATGATATATTGTATAGATAGGTTATGACCTTGATCACGTGTGATAATTTTGTATAATTACTTGCATATAAGTGAATATCAAAAACATTTTTATGTGATATAATATGTGATTGATGTTGGAAGTTCTCTTTCAAACATTTTCTTATCTTCGCATTCGCCTATAGTTGGCATCACAATGTGTCAATTGATGTGTTCGTAAAAGCAATTTGGTAGTATGCATGGTGACTAATGTGGCCCTACATCAATTGATAAGGTTGTATAAGTGACCCAACATTGACCAATCATCCCAGTTGATGCGTCCCAACATTCATGAAAGCATCCCAGTCGATCCCTCCCAACATCGGTGAAAGTGGCATGATCAATTTGGTCCACAATCTATCCCTTTGATCATGATAATTGATCTCTACATCTATCACAATGATTGATGATGGTTGCTTTTAAATTTGGAAACTTTTCTAACACTCGTGAATAAACTTTTGATAAATCATTTCAATCTTCTCTTAAGATAAATTTCGATACGTACATATATGATATTTTTTACTCACCCAAACTAAAACTCAGCTTATTGTCAATCACTAATTCAGAAAATGTTAAAAAAAGGTAACAAGGCTTTATACTTAGAATAAGGTTTCATTAAATCCTAGAAGTACTAGTTATCTAGAACTGAGTTGTAAATATCGTCATGGGTGGAAATTTTAGGTTGTTACATGTCTTGTTGGTGGAAATTTTAGGTTGTTACATGTCTTGTTGGAGTGATTGTTTAGACAAACAATCAGGCAACATATAAAGGACACCAAGGTTATCATCAAGCCTTAGAGTGTGCTATCCTATCCCTTAAGTGGTTAGAGTCATGGTTGTTCCCACACGCTACTGGTGGTTTAGTCATAAAAGGATGTTATATAATGGTATTATATATGTGACTACATCGCATACCTCCTATGTGCATGCTCACTCTTGCAAAGTGACCTTGTTTAGATTTTCATTATCTTTTTGCCTCTAGAATTATCACTTCCTAGTGATGTCAATGGATGGCCCATCTTACCTCTAGTTTGTCTATGACATATTCATCATGTTCTTGCCTACTTTTCCTCAACTAAGCCTAGATGGTACTCAGGTTCTTTCCTACTTTTTCCCTAAGTGGTCGATGCATATGACACTTTACCTATAATCCCATGTCTCCAAATTGTCTTGAGACTAGAATGCTATATGGAGGAATGTTTTTGTCTTAACTATACAGGATGCACATCCTTTGTTGTAATCTTGGCCACATTGTGTGCTCGATGCTCCTAATGTTATTTAGTGTCTCAAGACACAAATAGCACCAAATGTGAAGAGATTCTTTTAGCATGCTCCCCTACCCATGCATGATTATGTGTGTGATTACTAGCATGAGTCGTTGTCCTAGAATGGTGGCTCTATGAGGCAAAGCATATCCCCACCAAGGAATACCACACCACCTAGATTAGGAAGATAACTGTATATTTCCATCTTCCTAAATGGAGCTTATTGGAAACACACAAATGGGGTGTTGAACTCTCCTTACTATGACAACCACCATCAGATGTGATCCCAAAAGTGAGGAACACATCAAGAAGAGGTATTTAGGGAAATCAAATTAGGTTTTTCACTAGACCGAGAAGTCACCATAGGATCCAAGCATTGTTTTGATCTTGGTCCTCAGGTGAAGGGATATATTCTTTGTAAGAAGCCATCTCCACTATGGTATAGGTTCTATCACCATAGAGTCCCAGGGGTTCTCGTGGAACCTGACTACCCTATAAGGGTCAGATACCTTGTGGATATGCTTGTCAAGGCAAGTGTTCACTAGGGCCTGACAAGACATAGACATAAATATCTATACCACCCATGTATTGTCCTACCATAGTTTCCATCTCTTCCCATATGTGGGAATAGGTCCATTTCACCACACTTGTCAATGCCATATATTTTATTCGCCACTACTAGAATCTTTGCTCCTTCTATTGTTACTTCTAGTAATTGGTGAAGAGTAATAAGCCCTCGTATCTTCCTCAACCCCCAATTTCTCCCTTTGTAAATCACAGACCTCATAGGCCAAGTCTCTACTTTTGCCTGCTCCATCTTCCTCATTCTCAATTCAAATACATCAATTAGTGGCCCTCTAATTTTCTTGCAAAATATTAGAGCTTCTAGTGCCAGGTATATCTTACCTCATTTACTCATCTTCACTAGGTTAACTCACCCATGTATACATGCTTACATCTCCCCTTCTTTATATTCTACTTCTATTTCTTCCCCTTAAATCCCCTCCCTAACCAAACATCCTCCCCCCTAGTGAGTGGTGATGAAATGTTAGGGATTTCATTCTCGAGCTTGTCCATGCTCGTCAAGTAGAGACTTTACAGGGCTTGAGAAGACCTACAATCCATTAATAGCTAAAATGATCTCAGTTAGTAGCTCACAGTTGAAAAAAGGGAACAGAACAGTCTGCTCCGTCTAGGAAAGGGGATAGGCCATTATCAAATAATGTTAGGAATTGTAGTGGGAAAGTGACGAGTTGTGTAAGATGAAAGGTGCAAGATTTAACATGGAAAACACTTCCAAAGATGAGAAGAGAAAAAACACAGGGAAATACCGACCAACAAACACTATGTAATCAAGATTACAACTCACATCGTCCAGATTTAGTTACCCCTAATCTGAATAGCTCCCCTTATATGAGAACAAAGATAGGAAGAACAGAATTACACCCAATGTGTACAAAATATCTCACTTATCTTTTTCTCCTCACAATACCTCTATCGTTGCAGGGGATCAGACACATGATTGTGCCCTTGCCTATTTCCATTGTGACCACTGACCAGTCACCTCTGCTCCTGATGAGGTCACCTACCTTGCCACCAACCAGAAGCTCTCTCTGCCTGAGAGAGTAGATGTGCATCCTCTACTGAATGGACAGACTGTTGTCGTAGTCATTATCACAACACCAACATAGTGCTACCAACTGATGTGTGTCTTCCGTTGATCGAATACATCACCATTGTCGATGCACCACCAATGTGTCATTGACTGTCAGCCGCTATTTTGCTTTAAGGAAAAGTCGCTGACCCTCTATTACCATAATAGAGCACCACTAGTTGTTCTTATTTTCAAGCTCTTCTACCACAGAAGGCACCAACAACAAACAACTGATGGGATTCTCAATGGACTCCCCCAGGGCCTCTATTTATAGGCCTCCATGACATGTGGTAGTAATTAGGAATCCCACTCCAATTCATAGTTCAATTCCTAATCCAATTCTAATGTTGCACATGCCACAACCGAGCTTGAGATCATATTCGTTCATATCCAACAAGTAACCAGAAATTACACTAAGCCTCAAGTCTGAAACATGACGAACATCTTTGAGCATGATAGTACACCCAACATCTGTTTTGACGCAGACGTCACCGATCCCGATGATCTTTGAGTATCTAGCATTCCCCATCCTCACATATCCAAAGTTCCCTCTTCTATATTTTGTGAAGAACTTCCTATGAGTTGTAGTATGACACGTCGCTCTTGTGTCTACAGCCCACTCAACACCATCCTCTTTGTTCAAACCCTACTCTTAGACTGCCAATATTAGATCTTCTACAATGGTAGTTGTATTGTTCCAGTCATCATCCTTGTGTTCTTTGGCAAGTTCTTGTGACACCTTCTTCCAGATCTTATAATCTTTCTTGAAGTGTCTAACTTTTCCGCAACAGTAACATTCTTTACTCTTTGTCTTTGACTTCCCGCGATTACAATTGTGATTGCCACTCTAATTTCTTCCTCTACCTTCAACGTATAGAGTTGAACATGAAGAATCAGATTTTCTACATTCCATTTTGTGGATGTCATCACTCAGAATTAAAGCTCGAATGTTGTCAAGCTTCAGCTTCATGCTTCCTGATGAACTGCTGACTGTTGTCACTGTAGCAGACCAACTCTCTGGAAAAGAGAAAAGTAAGATAATGGTTTTGACTTCATCATCAAACACTATCTCCACTGAGTTCAGTTGAGTAATTATGACGTTGAACTCATTGATGCGATCTGCTATCGAGGCTCTTCGCTCATCTTTAGGTTGAACAAATGATGCATCAAATGTATCTTATTTGCAGCAGTTGGCTTCTCGTACATATTTGATAACGTCTTCATAAGTTCCGTCGTCGTCTTCTCGTTGGCAATGTTGAATGTAACATTTCATGTCAATGTCAACCTGACCACCCCAAGTGCATGACGATCATGGAGATCCCAATCCTCCTATTTTATATGTTCATACTTAGTCCCCGTTAGAGGTTGATGCAATTTCTTCTTGTACAAATAATCTTCAATCTGTATCTTTCAGAAGTCGAAATCCTTGCCATCAAACTTGTCAATGCGCACTTTTCTATCTTGAGACGCCATTGTCACTCTACTTTAACCTTCCAACCTTGCTCTGATACCATTTGTTAGGAATTGTAGTGAGAAAGTGACGAGTTCGGCAAGACAGAAAGCGTAAGATTCAACGTGGAAAACTCTTTCTAAGATGAGAAGAGAAAAATTACGGAACAATACCGACCAACAAATACTATGTAATCAAGATTATAACTCACACTGTCCAGATTTAATTACCCCTAATCTGAATAGCTCCCTTCACACGAGAACAAAGATAAGAAGAACAGAATTATACAGACTTGATGGAGCTTATCCATACTAGTAAGTAGAGACTTGACGTGGCTTGAGAAGACCTACGATCCACCAATAGCCAAATTGATCTCAGTTTGCAGATCGCGGTTGAAAGAGGGGAACAGAAGGGTCTGCTCCTTCTAGGAAAGGAGATGGGCCATTGTCAAATAAATCACCAACCAAAACCCCAACATATACATCCATGTGGACATAAGATTCTGACCAGGAGTTCCTCTTATTGATTTTATCTATCCCGCGATGTGTATCCAAGCAGAGGCCGATGATAGGGTTTAACAGTAAGTCTATGCGTGCTCCTATCTTCTATTTTTTGTCTGTGTGCGTCTTGGCAATCATCAGCTCCCATCAACGGTGGAGCTTCATATAGGTGTCAGATCAAATCATCATATGTTATAACTGTTGCCGATGTGTTGTTTAACAAGAAAAAGTATATACAATTGAGACACGCAGGCAACGTCCCCATCCAAACATTGATGATGATGATTTCCTCGTGGACAACCAACCCCGGGAATCATGACCTCATTAATAAGGCAAAGAACCCATCCATGATCCATCCCATGCCCTTATCTCGCCAGCAGTGACCACTGGCCCAGCTCTTCAATCTAAGCCCCTTTCCCCCACACACACAGATCATTAACAAGTTTTTCAGACCGTCAATATGATTAGCACCAATTACCGCGAAGTGATTGCGCTGTTTCATAAACCAACCCCAACCCCAAGCCCCTCCGGATGCATCAGCCCCGCATTTATATAATTTCTTCCAACTCCCCGGCCCCGCCGACCCGTCATCATCTACAGCCGACGACATTCCAACCGAAGGCAGGACCGGGACAGCAGCATCAGCGTACCACCCAACCATGAACTTTACGACCGGCCGGCGGACGATAATGTAAACCTGCTCCATTATAATAGAGATTGACCTTTGAGAACCCATGATGATATACATACATATGTTGGGTTTCCTCATCAGTCCACCTCGTTCGCTCACCTGCTTCAAAGACTTCCTAGGAGGGCCACACACACACACACTGTTTCGTTTCGCCTACCGAACCCACCATCTTATGTTTTTTCTTTCTACTGTTATTCTTGCATGCATCTTCGCGAATGAGAATGACAGGTCCAACTGATGAATAATGCCGGACTAGCTATAGGTTTTTTATCGTATTTATCCAAAGGTCACATGCTGAGGAAGAAAGTAGCAGAACTAACATTGGACTTTTGAAAGATAGTAAGCAAACACATGCTCCCTCATCCGAAATGTCAACTGTTCCCGCATCGAAACTATCCCCTCTGGTTTTCCGCTTGTACGTAACGTACTAACGTCATCGCATCTGGTATATATCTCCGAGATCCCAAGGCAGTAAAGTATCCAGCCAGTTCAATCCACACGCACCTGGCTGGCTGCCAGCGCGACTCTGTTGTTGCCAAGGTTGTTTGACTCTTCTCTTCTTTCTGCCCGGGTTTGGGGGCGTTAAGTTGCTAATGCGTCCGCATCCTATCCCCTCCCTCTCGTGCTGTTGTAACCGGCGTACTAATTACCCGTCTTTAACGCCAAGAACCTGTAACAGCTGCTTTAAGCATCTCTACCCGGAATGGGAGATACGTGATACAGCGAGCTACCCTTTTTTTGCGGATTAACCGCACGATACATGTATTGTCACGGGGTGAAAAGAATTGTAGCACATGGTGCATTTGTAATTGAGTTACGCTACACACAGTCCCCCTTACACCCGGGTTTCCACTCATTTTTTGGGAAAATACATCTGCAGCATTTGCAGTTGTCTTTGTATTAATACTCATGCAAAGTTCATGCAAAGTTTATGCAACAGTATGTCTCTCCACTCTTCTCTCCAGAGTATTAATACTCATGCAAAGTCCATATAAAGTGTATTAATTCGTTTTTTTCTCTTGTAATTATTCTTTCCCGTTCTAATCCACCCACCTGCATTCCCGTATTAGTACAGTACCTACAGAATCCAATAACAACATTGATCTGGAAGCATAAGTACAACACCTACGAAATCCAGTAGTAACATTTGTCATCTGGACATAAGTATAGTACCTACGGAATCCATACAAAATAAGTACAGTACCCACTTGTTAATTCTAACTCAAGTTTTTTCAAACATAAGTATAGTACTTACCAAATTATAAAAACAAGCATAAGTACAATACTTAATAAATTACAAAATCAAGCATAATTGTATAACTGATCTGGAAGCATAAGTACAGTACCTACGGAATCCAATAACAACATTTTTCGCCTGGACATAATTTTTTTACAAAAATGTAGTGCACATCTGGTCCATAATCAACTATAAAATGCATCTATAAGTATTGTACCCAATTATTAATTTTCAACCCAACTTGTCAAATATAAGTACAGTACCTCTCAAATTCATTTGTAAATGTATATATGTATTTATTATAGGTACAATACTTACGTAATCTGCAGTGGGGATAAATATGCAATAGAATTTTTTTATAAGCTATATGTAAAAACATGCAGAATCGCTGCTGCAGATATTCATTTAATTGTACATGCGACGGCAGATGTTAGTGGGTGTGACATTGGGCTGGCGCAGCAGCTGGTGGGAGCAGGAGTTGGTGAGTCTCGATGTCCGGGTATGTGAGGTGTTATGTGTAGAATTTTTCTTGTAATTAACCATTCACATGTCAACTGGGAGTCTGGTAGGGAAAAGTGTGTGTGTGTGTGTGTGCATGTGTGTGAATGTGAGAGAGAGGTAGTGGTGGTGGTTGTTGTTGGGGAGAGAGAGAGCTACACGAAGTAGCTGCCACTGTGTACCTGGGAAAGGAAGGAGCGGATTCCAGTCATTCATGGGCAAATGACAAACGGGAAAAAGGAAATGGGGAGACCCATGCATTCATTACCTCTGTCACCCGTGTCCAGCCTAAGTAGTAAGCATATAGCCCAGTCCCCACAACATCTCCATTTGCCGATCACCACCTCCTGAATATATGAAAATACTAGAGGACCCTAGATTTTACATAATCACACAACCAAAAATCAACCAAAAAGTCAACATCCATAGCATAGATCATAAGACACATTTTAATAAAACGGCAAAGCCCATAGAAAACTAGCATATAATGTTGATACGTAAAGAAGTCAAGCATATATGACCAAAAAAAGGAGCATTCAACTTATATGAAAGTAGACATGAATCACATATATATAACTAACATGGACTAAGAAACATTACATTAAGAACTAATTTTAGGGTTGTCGATATACTATCTATATGGTACAGCCAAGCATAATGTGATTGTGTTTCAATGGCCCCAATGGACAGAAATCATTCCTAACAATGTTACAGAGGAATCCACTTTGGAGTGCCTAGTACGAAATAATCGTCCAGAGTCTTGTTCATGAGTACATGACAAATAAAAAGGACTCCTAGGTTTTTTTAAGAACTGATATTAGAGTGTTATACATCAAAGAACGTGATTTCATCGTTCATTTTAATCAATATACATTTAGTGCAAATGTATATATTGTTTCCAAGCTTTGGGGCTAGTTTTCTTATACGGGGACCCGATTCCCAAATTCCGCACCATCACCAGGTACTATATTAGGTTGACCTCAAGTTGTATAAATCTATTTGAGAATAATTATCCTCAAGGTCAGAATTTAAAATCACAAATAAAACTAATAATGGGGCTAAGGAAAAACAAGCATACCATGAGAATTACTTACAAAAACAAAAAACGTCCATGTACCTCAGCTCAAGGTAGAGGGTCTCAAATCATCAAGCTATCGTGTGTAATGGGATTAGGAAGGTCCATGCTAAGAGATACACATCCGATGTAAAAAAATCATATAAATGCACAACTTAGAGGGGGTGATGGAGCTCTAAAAGTGAGAGCTTGTTAGGCGTCTAGGTACTTAAAAGTCCCTCATGAACCAACATGTTCATGACTTGATAGAGATCTCCAAAACTAGAGAAACTCATTTAGCTATTGTCCCTGACTCTAAGAATTTCATTTGGAACCACATGTTAATCATTTAAGACCCTGAAAATCTAGGTTTCATGGGTGCTTCGGGTCCAATGGGTAATTATGGACCCAAAATATCATTCTAGAGTCATAAGAGAATTTCTCAAAGGGTTCGTTTATTTTTTGAATATACAATCAATATTTTACTCTAAGTTCTAGATTCCATTTCCATTAAATGAGAAAGAGAGAGAGAGAGAGATCATCAAAAGGTTGTGTAGTTACTTATTAAGATCCAAGTAAAAGGATCTAGGTCTAACATTAATAAGTGAACTAGAAGATAAAGGAAAGGAAATATAATATCCTTTTATTTTTACATCGGGCTTGGCTAGTTTGAAAACCCAAAAAATAGAAATCAAAAGATTTTAATTTTAAAACCATATATCACAACATGGTGGGCTATATTTGTTGGATTTTTCATATTTAACCAGACTTACCCATATTTTCTATAGTTTTGTGTTACCTATCAATTTATAATTACAACACAATCAACGATTGGAAGTACTTAGTTAGGTTTTAAGGTCAAGTTGGGCCTACATATGCTAAGTTGGGGTATTGGGAATGGGTCGTGTGGCATCCCATGTCCCTATCAAACGTGTTTCTTGTTCTCTTTCTCTATCACTTTGCATGGCACACCTTCCACCAAGCTCCAGGAGTTCAACAACTTTTTCTTAGTGGTACACATGGCCATGGACCCAATCCACATCAACCTTATAGAAGTTTAGGCAATCCCTTACACCACAGGTTCCATCAATGATCCCTTCACTTAAACATAGGGGCTCTCTCCTAGTCAGCATGTCTAGCTCAAGGTTGAAGTTTTCTTGAGTTCAATGTGAACCTTTACGGGTGTTGCACATGATTTTAGTGTATACAGGCCACCTAGCTGTACGAGTTGTGATTTTTTGAGAGAGGTTAATATTGAGTGATGTGTCAATTGCATAGGGAATTGTGTTCATGTTGACTTCATGAGGGTGTTTTCTACTCAACTACGCCCTTAAACGCACCCAAGGTGGCCTACATCCCAGAACCCCTTTTCAATAGAGAGGTCATTTAGAGGAGGTAGAAAAAGAGTGAGGAGAGGAAGAGTCAACACTTTCACCAAGCCAAATAAGGTAGCAAGAGGTGGTGAAGTTGGTGAAATTTCCAATGCAATATAATTTCTCTTCTAAAGGTCCTTATTAAAAGAAATGGATGGGAAGAGGGGAGTCGATGGGGAAACTTAGTGCCAAGCCATTAAATTATCTAAATAAAAGGTGGTTCAAAGCACCATGATGTGATAGAGGGGTTTATATCCCTTTCTTTGTAAGTTCTTGACCATGGCACAATGGTCACATTGGTGGGCAAGAAATACAAAACTAAGCATTAAGGTAAATTGCATTTTTGTGACACCCAGCGATGGAATCGACACATGCACATGCCTTGAAGTTGAGTAAGTTACATGAAAAAATAGTCTTAACCAAAAGCTAAATTGGTCCAAGATATTATCATTAAACCAATAAGGCAAGGAATTTCTTCGATAAAAATTAAAAAACATTCACATCTTTGATCACATAAGAGGTGCATATGTTTGTATTCACGCATTTAGTTTTACATTATCAGTCATAAGTGACCAAGGTCATATGTATACATAGAAGATTTTCCCATTATTGTTTATGACACAAGCATCATATACGGGGCAAACAAGTCAAAATTAGAGTCGACATACATCAATATTTATTGTGCCCAAAATCGAGAATGCATGGATAAATCTATAAAACACCAAACAAAATCTACCCACATGTTGCTCATATATTCCTTAGGGTGGAGACTCCTCACTAGAAAACCTTATGGATAAATATTGAGAACCTAAAAGGGTGGATAAAACATGAGAGCTAAGCCAAAGTCCCAATAAGAGATAAAGCATATGTGCAACATTTTAACAATGTCAATTCTATTATATGTATTGACTCAAGAAACTTTATGATTAGAAACAACTTTCACAAAACATATCTCAACAATATATGCAGCATAAAGTAGAGGCAATTAATATGTACAATGCACAATAGATAAGTAAAAGTAATACAATGTGGAAATAGTAAGATAGTACACATAAACAAGACAACTTGCTTACATATTACATTATTAATCCATGGCATCATGATGGAATGTAATGAGATGAGATTGTTAAACATCATATAGTAAAAGTAAGGGGCACAATGGAAGTACAACATACACTTTGACAGGATCAGGAACACGATGAGAGGTAGGAATTGGGGGATGGTTTTGTACATAAGGAAGAAAACAAAATGACTTGAGAAAATAGAATGGCGTATAGGTTAGTTGAGTACGGGTTTGGGTTAGCAGAGCATTACTACTTTAGGAACCTTGTAGAGATTATGCCATCATGTGGGGGGGGAGGGGTAGGCTTGAGGCATGGAGGGTGGCCTACCTAAGGTGGGTATCTAGCACATAGTGATACATCTTCTCTTTTGGAGTTTGTTTGATAGTGGGTTCAGTGGACTCGAGAATCAATTTTTGTAGTTCGTCAGATTCCTCTTTGTAAAGTTTTTTTAACTGAGGAACAAGATGAATGGAATCCCCACATTGTTGTCCTTGGTCACATGCATCATTGCCAATAACTCGTCATTTAGAGAAGATATCAATTATGTTAGGGGCACATATCATTAACGCAACAAAGTAAATGGTTGTTGTTTCATTTCTGAATCTAGGTTGGGCTACCAAAACTCTTCAAAAGTGCATCTTCACTAGGTATGGGCAAGTTTGGTTTGGTTCAGTTTATTACTAAAAGTAAAAACCAAATCGTACATACTAGTTTGTCAAATTTTCATATTGAGCCAAACTTTAAACTAGTCCAAAACCAAACTAAAACAAAAATAATGTTAATTTGTAGTTTGTTTGCTTTTGTTTGATTTTAAATTGTAATTCGATTAACTATAAAGTTATTTACTAGATTTGTTCATAAAAACCCAACTATTAATCATCATACTTACGACTCCAACTACCATAAGAACTTGACTTCAAAATAAACATTGATTACTAAAGGTTAGTAAGTATAAGAACATATATATAAATTATGTGTTGACAATGTCCAACTAACTTCAAATCTATATTCATGCCTCAAAATATATAACTTAATTTATTTTATTGAAACCCACTTATCTCAAAGTTACATTTTAACATACCCATTTGTTTAGTATTATGGATACCAAATCATTAGTAATACCCACTACAGAAACAACATTCAATGTCGCTTTTCTGGGCGTCGGTTATTTAAAAAAACCGCCGCCTATAACATTACACGTCGGCTATTTAGTAAATCCGACGTCTATATTCGAAGACCAGCCAGACACAGGTACCGCTTTGTATTCAGCGTCGGCTGCATAACAAACAACCGACGTCTAAAATCGCCCGCGAAATCCAATTTTCGAGCAAAAAATTTTTGGCACATACAACGTCGGTTTTTTACCAAAAAACCGCCGCCTATATAAGATGAAAAATTGCGCGAAAAGTTCCATCTTAGGTTTCGGTTATCCGTTGATAATCGACGCCGATAATGGTTCCCGCCATACTATTTAGGGCAAAATTTGTCTAATTGGACGTCGCTTATTTTATAACCGACGCCTTTTACCAACTTAATAGACCCTCGAACGACCATTGTCCCCTTTCTTCTGTTTCATTGCTAGAATTTCTCCCCGGTGCTGCTGCCGCCCAACTGCAACCCCCACCCGCCGCTGCTGCTGCTTGTGCGCCGCCGCCGCTCCTCCGTCGCTCCCTGCTCCTTCTGCGCCGCCGTCTCCGGTCCTAGTCGCCGCGCCCTGCGGCTACCTGCCTGCCCTACGTCGGCGGTCCTGGAGCTCGTCGCACCTGCCCTGCGCCGGCGGTCCTTTGCTCGACCTCACCTCGCCGCCAACCTGTCGACCTCACCTCGCCCTGCTCGCTTGCCCAGGTACCTGCCGACCTACCCAGGTGGCACCCAGGCACGCCTAGGCAGCCAGGCGTTCACCTAGGGTCCCAAACCCAAGCGACCAGCCTAGTTAGGCCTCTGGGATGCCTGGGCGATGCTTGGGTTGTGCCAAGGCACAATGTTGTTGTGTATTTTTTTAAATTAAGTTATTTACTGATTTGTGTTTATTTATGTACTGATTTATATTTATTTATGTATTATTTCAGGAATTAATCTATCACCTACTTCTGCCCGCCGTCTCCCTGCCCGTCGCCTACTCAGCTTCCTGCTTGCCTGCCTACTTGCCTACCCTCCGTCTCCCCCAAACAGAGGTAAACCCTGTTTTATTACATTGCTTGATCTTTAATCACATAGACTTACTCAACATTGCTACTTGTATGATCCTAGTGATTAAAAGCACTCTTTCCTGGTCCCTTCAGTAACTAATGTTCCCTTGAGATGAGTGTTAATTGATCTAGTTTGCTTACTTTCCTTGTAATGCCATCTTTTATGTGCTATGACATAGTCACCTTTAGAGTATTAAAATGATGCAACTTGTACACTTGTTAAATTTGAATCTATAAATCCTATGAATTGATATCACCCCACAAAATTAGTAGTCACTATTATGTCTTGTACACTCTATATCTAATACTCTTATGCTATTTTAACACCATGAGACATTTTTTGCTCATTCTAGTGGATTATTATGACCTATGATGACCTAACATGAAACCATGCTCTTAATGATATGATTTACATATCTATTATTGTGTTTGTTGGCCTAGAAACCCGTCTAAGGTTTACTCATCAGGAGTAAATCTGGGATAGTCTTCGGTTTGGGACTGTTCTTGAACACCTAATCTCACTTAGGATGTAAGTGTATAATGTGTATTGGGTTTTCGAGAAAATTTTGGTAGCATTTCCCCGTTTGTTCTCTAAGTACATATGTACTTAGAGAACAGCGGGGAAATGCTGCCGAAATTTTCTTGAAAACCCAATACACATTATACACTTACTAGTGAGATTAGGTGTTCAAGGATGGGATAGGTCGTACACATTTATTATATATAAGAATGACATCACATGTGTTTGTTGGCCTAGAAACCCGTCCAAGATTTACTCATTAGGAGTAAATCTTAGATAGTCCTCGGTTTGGGACTGTTCTTGAACACCTAATCTCACTTAGGATGTAAGTGTATAATGTGTATTGGGTTTTTGAGAAAATTTCGGCATCATTTCCCCGTTTGTTCTCTAAGTACATATGTACTTAGAGAACAGCAGGGAAATGCTGCCGAAATTTTCTCGAAAACCCAATACACATTATACACTTACTAGTGAGATCAGGTGTTCAAGGATGGGATAGGTGGTACAAATTTATTATATATAAGAATGACATCACATGTGTTTTTTGTCCTAGACATGTATGTTTATATTTTTTTATTGATAAAAGATCACAATTTTAGAGGCATGTATGTTTATATTTTTTTATTGAAGCTAAATGTTTGCTTTTTTAATACCAATATCATTTTCAAGTTTGATTTTTCATTATCTTCTAGTTAATACAAATGCTAAATGTTTGCCTTTTTCTAGTTAATACAAATGCTAAATGTTTGCCTTTTTCTAGTTAATACAAATGCTAAATATTTGCCTTTTTAATGAAATTTTCAGATGGCTGACCATGATGAGCATGATGTCCATGATGAGCATGAAGTCCATGATGAGCATGATGTCCATGATGAGCATGGCGAGGATACCAATGTAAGTTCTAAAAATCATATCCTGTATTTCTATAAAATTCATTATCTTCTAGTTATGTCATATATCCCATATTTCTATATTGTGCTAATTAAGTGTGTTTATTTTTGTCAAATTTTAGGTTGATGATGCACATGTACCCACTGAAGCACTGGAGCAACTTGATGCGCATCACCAAACACTTAACAAGAAAAGGGGCATCACTCCGTTGAAGAAGTTAATAGCGATGAGTGGCAGTGGATCCAAATTGGTTGTTGAGTTTGATAATGGAGGAAATGCAATTGGAGTGAACCGCAATAATTTTGTAAACTATCTTGGGTGTGTCACTAGAAGCCATTGTGGTGTTAAGTATGATAATTGGTATAAAGTTCCTCAGGCGAAGAAAGACTTGATATGGAAGGATTTATGCGTGAGTTATTATTATTTGCAATTCTATTTTGTAGATTACAAATTATATTATTTGCAATTCTATTTTTGGATACTAGTTAATAAGAATTCTATTTTACATAATTTGTTTGCATTGGATGAGAAGCTGCATCGTAAAAACATGATGCAACGCGCTGGAAAGATGCTTAGGAACTATAGGACAAATCTGATCAGAGAATACATAAAAGATGGTGATAAAAGAAGAAATCAGCCCTTGAGCAGTGGAACTTCTTGGACAAAGAAGATTGGGACAATTTTGTTGCTTCAAGAAAATCTGAAGAATTCAAGATATTAGGCGTCACTCCCAATTTAATTAATAAACGTTGTACTCACCTATTCAAGATTAACATTTAGTGCTACTAACCAAATCATTAATGTGCATACTAACTAGGCCCTCAGTGACGCACAAAAAGAAAGGCGTGCACTGAATGTGCATGACCACACTATGGGTCCAAAGGGCTATGCAAGTGTTTGCCAAAGACTACAGGCGGAGTCTGCGGCTACTCAGGAGTCTACTGCTACTCAGGAGTCTGCCACACCCATGCCTCGCCATGATATCTGAATAGCTGGGAGGCAAAACAAGAAGGTGAAATAAAGAAGCCCGTAACTGCTGAGGCGGATGCGAAAATGGTAAAATACAACTCTTAGAGCAATCGTTTGAATATTGATTATTTGTGGTGTTAACTAATCATGTGTGTTGATGGTGATTAGCGGGAGCTGCACTAGTAGAGGAAACAAGGCACATTCATCCCTCAGGGCACAAGGGATGAATTGACAGTTGCTCTGGGTAACCCAGAGCATCCTGGATGTTTTAGGGGTGCAGGCGCTGGTGTGGGCATCAAAGCATTCTTTGGGCCATCCCAGCGCAAACCCAGAGCGGGACTTTCACAAGAAGAGGTAACTTATTCTTTTTTAGAATGTTACTGTAAAAGGGAATTCAATAATAAGAAGCTAATGTTTCTTTTATCCATGTATAGGAGAATAAGAGAGTCGAGGATATAGTTGCTAAGAAGGTCAATGATATAGTTGTTGAGAAGGTCAAGGAAGAAATAGTGCGGTGGCAGGCATCTCAGGTTTCCAATCAGCCTATGGCGACCCACTCTTCTCCTGATGCACAGACTGCGAGTAATCCTGGAGACCCATCGCCTAGCACGTCTCTTGTAAGTATTGTTTATGACATTGTAGCTAGTCTTTTCAAGATGATATGTTTTCAAGATGATATGTATATATGTATAACATTCTTTACGTAAATTTGTAGGCATTGAAGCCATGCCGCTTAAGAATGCAAGACTATGTTGTTGCAGAGGCGCGGGCTTACCCGTCCCTTCCTGGGGCAACGTTTCATGGGACTCCAATGCCGCAGGGCTACGTTCGTGTGAGCCCGATGTGTGTATTACCCGATTGGAGGGAAGCTGCATTGCCATATGCCCACCCAGATATTGATACACTTGGTGAGGCAGAAGGCGGGGTGATATTGTGGCCCAAAACAGATGTCGTCTACACTACTGAAATTATAAGATAAATTTACATTACTTTAGATTGTTAATGTGTATATATGAGGTCAACTGATCTGAAATTATATATACATGTTAAAAAGAAGACACCCAGAGCACCTAGGCCTCCACCTCCACTTCCTACATTACCAAGTTGGGTTCCAACTGACCTAAAATACCTGTTAGGTCCTACTTGTAGGGGAATGGCATGTTGTCCACTGGCACATAATAGACATTGCCCTATAGTTGTTTCTTTAGAAGTAGATTATGCAGGTCAATCATACGATAGCTCTTTATTTATACAAGATATTATTGAGCTGTTTATGTATGATTGGTTGAATACATCAATGATAGAGACATGGATAAGGTGAGATCTTGTTTATACATCCATATACCTTGTGTAAGACCCGGTGATCTGGTTTCTTATATATTAATGCATACGTAATATATGTTTTCCAGCTACTTAGTCGAAGATCAATGCTTGATCATGTGGGATTTTTTATTCCATCATTGATTAGTATGGTAGCTAAATACCCTGATAGTGTTCAACAATACTGTATAGATGCTTTTAAAATTTTCAGTCAGCAAAACAAGACGATAATAATAGCTCCATTCAATGTCAAGTAAGTTTACTTTATTTATAATTTGGACTTAAGAAAATTCCATTTTTATTGTGCATTTTGAGTTATTAATTTTTAACTTTTTTACCTATAGCGCTAGACATTGGGAGTTACTAGTTATTGTCCCCGGGACGTTCACTGTTTATTATCTAGATCATGGGGGAAGTACATTGAACATTAAAATTGGACACATATTGAGAATGTCATTATTCTGGTGAGAAATATTTCATTTTTATATCCGTTAACATCTGTTATTACATTACTATTTAATTATGCAATTTACTGTGTTACATTAACATGTATGGGTTTAGATGCATTCAAAAATGCTGGAGGAAATGTCCCAAAGAGAAAGAACCAGCCAATAATTTGGAAAAATGTAAAAGTAAGTTCCCGACTCCAATGTATATATTATTTATGTGAACTGTGCTTAGTTGTATTTTTTAATATTTTGTTTGTTTCAATTTATAGTGCGCTACACAAGACAACGGCTAGGCATGCGCATACTATGTGATGTGATTTATACAGATGATTATCCGACATGCCACATTGGATATTAATAGCATACATGAGGTATTATATATAGTCTCATTAGTTAGTATGAAATATACCAATCTTATTTTTATATTATTACTTATATATATACATCATTCTCTTTGCAGGTGTTTAAAATTGATCACACTATAGGTAAACGCTTAAAAATGTAAATGCTCCATATACGATGGAAACATTAAATGAAGTAAGAGAAGAATGGGCAAAAGCCATACAAGCAGTGGCGATTGTAAGATATAATTGGGACGCTGATAGCGATCCTGAATGATATTTTGTAAATGAATATTTCTGAATGTTTATATATGTATTTGAATGTTTCTACATGTGTGAATGTGAAATTGAATTGATGTCTGAATGTATCTACTTGTGTGAAAAAATATTTGTTAATTTTGTAGGTTTGTGGCCTGTTTGTAGGCTGATATCAATGGATGTCGTAAACCTGCAGTTCAGGAAACTGAACTGCATAGGCGTCGGTTATTTATAGAACACCGACGCCTAAGGCCAACATCGTCGGTTATTGGATAAAAATCGATGTCGAATGTGACAAACAACCCGACCGTGCAGAAAAGCACGGCCGTGGTGAAAAAGGCATCGCTTATTAGTATAAAATCGACGCCTATAGTACTAAACACGGCCGTGCAGCGAAGCACGGCCGTGTCATCTGGGAGTATGGCGTCGGGTGTTCAGTTGTTAACCGGTGCCAAAAGTATCCTAGGTGGTGCCCTTTCTTGTGGTGCGAACCCTATAGACGTCGGCCAACTATATATAACCGACGTCGATAGATCATATAGGCGTCGGTTGTAAAACCGACGCCGAAGAGTTTGACCTTTAGCGGCGCCCACATAGGCGTCGCTTGAAAACCGTCGCCAAAGGGGGTTAAAAAACCGACACCAAAGGCTATTTCTGTAGTAGTGACCCAAAGTTCAAATGTATTTTTACGTAGTTGAATTTCATATTATATATATATATATATATATATATATATATGAATTCCATATATTGGTTAGTTATAGCCTCAAACAAAACAATACTATGGTTTAATGATTTCAAAAAATTAGAACCGAAACCAAACCATTCACCTTCATAAAGTTGAACCAAACTGGATGGTTAAAATCACTTTGGTTGGTTCCTTTGGTATGGTATAGTTTTATTGTATTTCTCAACCCTATTTTTTTTCATGAAGACTCAAGATCTTGATATTGTATTGCCAATTAGTACAGTAGTATGTTCCCCAAATGATCATGTCATACTATGAAGTAGTGACCTATCAATAATGAGAAATAGACATTTTTTTTGTACATGTTTGTGTTTTTTAATCTTATTTCACACCTCACATTCATGAACATGTTATAATGTATATATTATTTTAATTGATTCAAAAATTGTTTGTACTGTTTATACATTTCTATTTTGAATAGTTTTATTTGTTTGTTTTAGGTTTTCTTCTTTGAGAGTTCTATCATGTCTGTTGAAATTCCCAATATATGCAATTATGAAGATAGATAACCCATTTAATGGTATATACTTTATTGTATTTAACCTTTACTCTTTCTGATTTCCAATAATGGTCCACCACATGATTAGTTGAATATGTTGATGTTACCAAACACACCATTTTCTAGGAAGGTGGATAGATGTAATGGCCATTCAACACTTTTATATTATCAAAGAAGATAGTTATTATATGCCTTATGGTCATTTACTAATTGTATCCATAGTGAGGGCATAAATGAGGATAAATGTATATATTGGGAAGCAAGAAATCATATATCTATATAATGAGAGTTGTATTGCCATTCTGATAAAGATAACAAGTCATTCCTTCCGCAGTTCGGTCTCGAGTTTACTCTACCAATAATTCTTTAGCCACCTACTTCTATAAAATAATTTTCTATATCTTTGTAGATGCACATCGTGATGTTTCTTTTAGACATTTAATTTCTTTAACAACAACTTATGGGCTGAGAACCAGGTTTGACATGATTCTCTTGCTCATGTTGGGGGGTGTTACCAGGAGTTTGGGGTGGTTGAATCTGGATGACTTATCACCCAAAAAACGCATGCACATGAGCAACAAAATCTTTCTTCATTACTATGACCATTCGAGGTGCCTCCAACAAAGATCCTATTTTCTTGCATCTTTATTTCTTTTTACTGCAATAATAATTTATTATTATGGTATTAAGCTACACAAGGTTATAATAAAGACATCTTTATTGCTGCAAGTATATCTCTACATGTATTATTATCTTATAAAACCAATTTTTTCCAACATTATGAAGACATAATTTAGTTTATAAATTTTATGTTTCTTATGTCTATCTTAATTATATGATTTTTTTTATGGTTGCAATCATATCCTAAAATAATTTTTATTTCATAAATTTATAGTTTATTCTATGGTAAATGCATAAAGCTATTCCCTTTTTACATGTTGGTTCATTTTTAGAAGATTAAAAGCAACCATAATCGATACATATTTCTATAAAAATTTAATACAAATTGTAATATTGGTTTCTTTCTTATAATTTTCAATTGAATAGAAACTATTAAGGATGGCAATGCCTTATAGATTATATTTGTTTTCTAATGTCTATAAATGGTGTTTCCCCACATATGCCTAGAAAGTTTCTCATATGCAATAACTTCCCAACTTATAAGCAACAACATTAACACTACATAAATGGTGGTGTTTTTAAATTTTACTAATTTGATGACTGCTTTCTATATATATTTCATGTTGATCTAGTCTGCACAGGTTCATCACGATAGCAAGTCCCTCCATAAAAACAAAGTTAGTATCTTCTATTTCCCCAGCCACTACTTGTGTTCCATATATTTTGTGGTGTCTTGTTATGTGCAATCTTATTATGTGTTACATAGATGAAATAACCTCTGTGATGTATATGTGACAAGGTGACATTTCATTATACATATGTTGATGCAGATCTTGATATTTTCTTTAGGAATTTTTTTTATTTATCAGTGATGCATAGCCCAATAACCCAATTTACAATAGCTCCATTGTTGGCACTTGGTGGTTGTATCAAGGATTGGGAGTGGTTGGATACGAGAGATTAGATTTCCTGAAAATCTCATGCACAAGAGAAGCATAATATGCCTTCAGTACAATGGTCATGTGATGCGCCTCTACCTCAGGCTCTCATTACTTTATTCTTTCTTTTTTGAATAACGAGAAATCCCTCCTGGGCAAGGCCACTATTGGATCCAATCCAACTAAGTATAAACCACGAGACCAATCGTGTCATGGAGGGACACCACATTTTGTCGAATCAAATGTCAGACACTTTTGTACTTCTTATAATTGTAAGTTTATTATTTTATAATTTTATTAAGGTGTACATAGTTATCGTACATAAATTATTATTGTTACAAATACATGTCTAAATGTATAATTGTCTTAAATATATAAATTTTCATATCATTTTACCCTAACAAAATTTATGTGAACCACAGCTATAAATTATAGAGAATCAACATATTTAGGTGTGTATCAATCTCTAAGAATTTTTTTATAAGATAGTAATGTGTCGTGATCCATTTCATATCAATGCTCCATATATATAATGTCGGATGTAATAGTTGAACTATAATATTTCATATTAGAAAAACAAGATTGTGAGACCACAGAACATGTAAGACACGAGAAATGTTACAAAAAAAAGAAATGAAAGCACATAAATATGTGCATATGTAATATACATTTAAAATTGTGATCGTGAAGATGATTTAGAAGGATGATTAATATGAAAACATAATGAATTCAAACCAATTAGAAAATAAACCAAAATTCTTGGACGAGCGTAGCACACTAACTATGGAACCCCACCCTGAGATAGCCACAAAATGAAAAAAACACTTATGTACATATTCAAATTATATTTGATAGCTATTCTATAAGATGTTTTAATGTGATCGAATCAAATTATATTTGATAGATATTCTATAAGATGTTTTGATGTAATAGAATTTTCTTATATTCGGTAGATGATTTCTACATGTGATAAACTGACTACTTGCTATTTGTGACACCTCAATTCTGTTGGTTGAATCATATATATTTCTTAGAGCTTGATAATTAAATATTCTAAAAAGCAATAACGATTTGGGTCATGGGTGTTTCTTCCTTCTATTCCTCTCTATTTTTTGATAATTTTTTCAATGCAAGAAAGCAAAGAGGAAATAACGGCTCCGGTCGTGGGAGCCTCTTCATTGTCTTAGATTTTTCATTATAAGAAGTAGAGGAAGATAAGGAACATGCACCCATGACCAGAGCTATCATGCCCTCCTAGAGTAATTCTTAGAAATTTTTCTTATCATTTGACAAAGTTGAAAAATACTTGACAACCAGAAACGTTCATGAGGCAGTTGATTTTCCTTGAATATTCTTTTTGTTGCTAGTCATACTCTTGTAGTTCTTGTTCTTCCTCATTGATCTGGAACAATCTTACTTGAGTTCCACCAAAGTAGTATCCACTCCTTCCGTCCACCAACTTTTGTTGTGCTTCGAGTGGTTTCTGAGGACAAGTTTCTTCCAAAAATATAAGAGACAACGGATGGTTCGATATTGTTATATTATCAGCATAGAGAGAGACATTACCTAAGTTAGTGAGAGGTGATCAAATGTGAAAGAGAGCTATCACAAATCTCTAGCACGTATGAGTCGGATAGCAATGCCATTGCATAAAACAACAATGATCTCCAGACACAACTTCATGTAGGATCAAACCACCTTAACTCATTTTCTATGGCTCTTGATTCTGATCAAATTTTAAACCGTAGTCCACCTGAAATCCACTAAAAATAGTAACTATCTATAAACATTTCAGATGGATACAACTACTATTCATGTGTACCAAACAAGATCATGTGACGAATGAAATTTTCATCCTCTATTTCTAGGTAAGATGGACCATCGTCTCTTGCATCTTTGTAGATGGCCAAACATGATGTTATAAGTACCTATGTAAAAAAAATAACAGATAATTTTATATAGTCTTGGGGTAGATGTAGAACCAAAAAATATAGATTCCTAAACACATATGACATTCGAAGCATCACATAAAGTAAGGAGTCATTGTGGAACCTATAGCTGTCATATTTACACGTTGAAGACCGGTCACTAGCTTTAACGCGTACCTTCCCAATACAAGATTTTTTTACTCTACAAGCGATTATATATATATATATATATATATATATATATATATATATATATATATATATATATATATATATATATATATATATAAGCTTGAATAACATATTGTTGGGTGATATTCTCAAACAACTATAGTTTTGAAGAAAACTATGATTATATATCATAGTAGTCGACGGTCTAATAAAAATTAAAAACAAAAGAAATAAATAGTTCATAAAGTTTGCACTGGGGTTAAAGAAAGTACACAGATCACCGTCTTAAAAGAAAAAAGAAATTATCCACTCTTATATACGAGATTTATGATGTCTTACCTCCTAGATTCAGTCATTTCTCAAAACTTCAATTATCTTCTCTTGGTTCTAGCAAAAGAAAACGATAACGGTCCATCCCTATATCGTGAAGGAAAAGAAAAAAGAACACATCATCAAAAATCAATTGTCGCACATCACAAGATGGCGGACAGAAGTAAGAAATGATGCTAATGGGGTGAAACTCGAGCAACGGAAACAGTGAGAAAGAAATAAAATAGAAACTCAAGCATATAAATAAAAATTCAATAGAAACGAACAATCTCATTGATATATGTGCACATCTTAAGTGTTTTACAACTATATCGAGTGACAAAAGAATCACACCTCCTATTACAGTGACATGAAGGCGAGGTAAGAGATGCACCCTTGGGACCTCTACGCCACTCCTTGTTAAGAAATAACAATAAATGTTTAAGCTAGACCAACGTCCCCTATTTTAAAATTGAATTTTTTTACCCAAAACCCCCTTATTTTCTACAAACTCCAATCCCCCTCATGTTTAATAAATCCTAAAAATCCCTCCCAACTGATACACCCGTCTTCTAGCCGTCACATTTGACGGCTCTTTTTTTCCTTGTTGTTACTACTCGACAAAGAAATAAATACATTGGTATGGTAATTTTAATTTAATTATTTTTATTTTATATGTAAAATTATGTTTAAATATAATATATAAAATAGAAAATGAATCGGTTTAAGTGTTGCTAAACAAATATTGCCCCCCTCTAGAGCGGATCGGAACAGTCCATTCAACCTGGTCGAGTCATGCATGATTACATGTTTGGTCCGATTGACACTCTCAATTTTAAGATCCAGGTCTGGACTAAGACTCGTAGATCGTACTACATACCTATTTAGATATAAAATACATATATTCTCATAGTTGCATTAAGTTAAAGCTAAAAATAAATTACAGATATAAACACGATTTGCTTAAATATCTGATATTGTATTAATGTTAAAAGTAATATGATTTAAATTTATATTATTAAAACTATGAAAAGTATGATCATGGGAAAGACAATCTGATTTTCGCCCAAGCCTTTTAACAATGATTCGTTTGTAACTATGAGACATGTTAGCTACTTGTAATAGCAAATCATTGTTGTTTAGAACCAAACAAACTTTTAAAAGTAGGCTCATGCCACAAAAAAAAAGATTTATTCATAAAATAATTAAACTCTCTAGGCCATGATCGGACTTTGTATAACTTTTTAGTAATAAAATATAGATTATGGTACGTCTAACATTAACGCAATGCTAATATTAGATATTAAAATCAATATTATTTATGTTTGTGATTTAAATGCATTTTATATCTAAATCGGTAATGTAGTACGATTTACGATCTAACTACTCTCAGTCTAGAGTTGGGTTCTAAAATTGGCCAAGTATTAACCAGACCAAATATGTAATGATGTAGGACTCAACCAGAGTGAATGGACTATTCTGAGATAGACAAGACCAATATGTGTTCAACCCTATTTGATTCGATTTATTTTCTATTATATATATAATATATGAACATAATTTTACATATAAAATACAAATCATCATCATCATCAACTAAGCCTCAATCCCAAGTATGTTGGGGTCGGCTTTGAGGTCGGCTACATGGATCTTTTTTTCCATTCAGCTCTATCATGGGTCATATTCTGATTGAGATGTAGAGATTCAAAATCTATCTGTATAAACTCTTTCCATGTTAATTTAGGCCTTCCTCTTCTTCTACTAATTGTGTTTGTGTCAATAGTATTGCTTCGTATAGGAACATTAGTCGGTATGCGTTGCACATGTCCATACCATTTGAGTCGACCCTCACACAACTTGTCCCCAATGCTTGCCACCCCCACTTTATTCTTGATATAGCCATTTCTCAAACGATCTTTTCTTGTCACACATCCACCTCAACATACGCATTTCAGCCACGTTCATCTTGTTGAGTCTTTGTTTCTTCACCGCCCAACATTCACTCCCATAGAGCATGACTGGTCGTATAGCAGTTTTATAAAACTTGCTTTTTAGTGTGAGAGGGATCTTCTGATCACACAATACTCTAGTTTCACTCCTTCATTTCAACCATCCTACAGTGATCCTATGACAAATGTCATTTTGGACATCTCCATCTATTTGAATGATAGAGCCCAACTAATGAAATTTATCACATTTTGGTATATCTACTCCATCCAATTTGGCTTCACCATTCACACTGCGATATAGGTTGAAATTGCAATGCATATACTCAGTTTTGCTCCTACTAATCATCAATACATTTGATTCCAATGTCGTTCTCCAAAGTTCAACTTTATCATTCAAACCATCTTTAGTTTCGTCAATCAATACAATATCATCAGCAAATAACATACACCAAGGAACATGATCCAAAACATTATTTGTCAACTCATCCATAACAAGAACGAACAGATATTGACTGAGTGTGGATCCTTGGTGTACCCCAACTGTGATGAGAAATGTTGGTGTCTCTCCTCGAGGAGTCTTCACACTTGCAATAGAGCTACCATACTTGTCTTTAATCAAGTCAATATATTGGATTGGCACACCCTTTTTCCTCAAAACCATCCACAATACTTCTCTGAGTACTCGATCATAAGCCTTTTCCAGATCGATAAAATCCATGTGAAGATCTCTTTTTCTTTCCCTATACTTCTCCATAAGCCTCCTTATAAGAAAAATATCATCTGTTGTTGATCTACCGGGCATGAAACCAAATTGGTTGTTTGATATTTGCGTTATAGATCTTAGCATCCACTCAATAATCCTCTCCCAAAGCTTCATTGTGTGACTCATCAACTTGATACCTATGTAGTTTGTGCAGCTCTGAACATCTCCTTTGTTCTTGTAGATGGGGACTATAGTACTATTTCTCCACTCCTCCGACATCTTCTTTGTCTTCATGATCTTGTTAAATAAATTTGTTAACCACATAAATCCTTCATCCCCCATACTCTTCCATACATCAATGGGAATACCGTCTGGTCTGCATGTCTTTCTCATTTTCATATTTTTCAAGGCGTTCTTGTCCTCAAAATGTGAAACTCGTCGTGCGTAAAATGATATCTCTTATATCCCTATCACACGAGTTTCTAACATATTTACAATATCCCCATTGAAAAGCTTATAGAAGTAATTTCTCCATTGGTTCTTGATATCATCGTCCTTTACCAGCACTCTACCATCTGCATTCTTGATGTAATTTACTTGACTCAAGTCTCTTCCTTTCCTTTCTCTTATACAAGCCATTATATATATATCTTTTTTTCCTTCTCTAGTGTCTAGCTTCTTATAAATATCATCAAAGTATCTAGACCTTGCCTCCTGAACAACCTTTTTCGCTTCTTTCTTTGCTTGCTTGTATCTCTGGAACGTTGCATCATCTCGAGATTTGGGTAAGCTCCTACAGATATCCCTTTTCAGTTTAATAGCCTTCTGTACTTCATCATTCCACTACCAAGTCTCTTTTTGTGGCGGCCCAGAACCCTTTGGACTCCCCTAAAACCTCTCCGGCAATTTTTGTTATGCATGAGCTCATGTTATGCCACATAGTGTTGACATCAGACTCTAAATTCCAAGTTTCCTCCTTGATGTGTGGTAACAATAAGGCAAAAATCAAAAGAGTCACCTCTGAGACAAGCATGTAGCATGGAGGTTTTTTTTAAGATTTTCTAAAAGCGAGATGGTTTTAGAATTTCTAGAAAATAGTGGGGGTTTTGGGGGAAAATTCTTTAAAATTCCTCAAGAAATAGGCATGAATGGGGGCGAGGGAGTAGCCCAGCGGTGCGGCTCAACAATCCCCAATGAAGGGACCCGAGTTTGACTCTGGCTACGTAAACTCTCGGAATACAACAAGACCCCATGATACTGAGTGCGCCGCAATGCCCTCATGTACACGTCTATTAGTGGCCAATCCCGGAAGGGATTTCTCGTTATAAAAAAAAACATGAATGAAAATGCATACATGTCTTCTTCTTTTTTTCCTTGAGGCCTGCAAGGTTTTCATCCACTTCACGAACTTGTTCAAGCAACACAAAAGCTAAAAAAAACACACATAGATGGAATATATCCAAAATGACAACAAGTACAATGTACTGCTCACATTTTTCGCGCCCTTGGTCTGCATATTCGCTGCCAATCAAGTGTTTGGTAGCCCCCACGACAGAAATTTAGCATGAGGTGGGGAGCAACATTTTCGAGCAACACACGCATTTCATCATCCATTTGGCTCGCCGACGGCTTCAGCAAGACCCCAGTTGAGCAGCTTGTGGTCGCCCACCACAACACCAACCTCGAATAGGTGGGGACTCACACTGCCTCCCTCTTGGTTTCATCGAGATGAAACAGAGTATTCAGGATCGGTTCGTTCCTACCCTGATGAAAAAGCAGGTGGTGGTGATAGTGATCTGTGAAGTTCTTCCGTCCTTCCCTCCTTCCATTGTCCACCACCACGGTGACCACCAACCGCATTCACCGCCACAGGCCCAGACCCACCCTTCATTGCTGTGACTGACCTGCTCACTCGTCTTCAAAAGCTTGCTCTTCACTCCTCATGCTATTACCACTGTGTCCATCGGTGGTGGCAGTCTCGCACCGAATTTATTAACGCGCTCTCATCCCCACCACCTCTACCACCACCACCCTCCTCTGGAGACAGAAATTAATTGCTCGGGAGGTGGTGCGAGCAATGGCATCATCCCGGAGCTGAGCTTAAGCTATGGTCGGGATTCCCAAGCCTTACCTCGACGCGAGCTCTGCGGCTGAGCTGTCCCCCTTGCTACTCTCTCCTCACTACCTCCCCCACCGCAGTCGCCGTGCTCCCGCCGAAGACGACATCTAAAAATAATATCCACAACCTCCAACAACTGGACCAGAAAGAAAGAATTCCTTTATTCACACTTGTGCTCTCGGGAATTCTTCCCCCTTCAGTCCAAACTAGCCTTCCTCCCTCTTCCTTCCTCTTCCATGACCTCACTCTGCTCTTTGCTTGCTCACATGGCTGCCTCCTTAGATCCCAGTGACACCCTCTTGCGCTTTCTTTAATCCTTTGTCTTTCTCCCCTTCCCTTTCCCTTCACCCTTTCCACCCTTCCTCTCTGGCTCTGGGTACTTGTACTGCGACCCATTCCACCACCTCTGTTCTCGAATTGTTTAATCCCCCTCTCGCATCAGATGCTGCGCTTCCGGATTCGTTGAGCGGCTTCATTCCAAACATAACCAGGGCGGAACCACAAAGTGGCACAGCAGGTGCGAGCTGCTCCTGCTGCCATTGACAACCCACCCACAAATACATCACCTTCTCCACCGCCACCAGCTGCTACTTCCCCAACTCCACCACTCCGCCCTTTCGACGCCTTCTTCTACCGCTGCCAGTGCTGCGGTAGGGGGCAGAGAGGGCAGCAGAGACATGGTTGGAGCGGTTCCTTCTCCTTCTCTGTGAAAGGGCGTACGTGATTGCCATAATCATGATGATGATGATCTCTCATCAGCGATCGGCGGTGCCAGCCAGGAGGAGTCGGAGACTCATGTCGTCGTCTGCCGTGCCGCTCCTGTTCGCACTCGTCGTCCTCCATTGCTCCGTCTCTGCGTCTGCGCTCAACCAAGACGGAATCTTGCTGCTCAACTTCAAGTACACCGTCATGCAGGACCCGCAGAACGCCATGGCCAACTGGAACTACGACGACGTCACACCGTGCTCATGGAGCGGTGTCACATGCGCCTCATTCCCAGACTCCTCCTCCTCCTCTTCTTCCAACCAGCAGCAGCAACAGCAACAACCACAGCAGCAGGACACATCCCGCGTGATCAGCCTAATCCTCCCAAGCTCCAACATCCTAGGCCCGATCTCACCCGACTTGGGCCTCCTCGACCACCTCCAGCACCTCGACTTGTCATCCAACTCCCTCAACGGCACGCTACCCGACCAGCTATTCAACACGTCCAACCTCCAGGTGCTCTCACTCTCCAACAACAAGATCTCCGGCTCCATCCCGGACCAAGTCGCTGGACTCCGCTCGCTCGAGACACTCAACCTCTCCGACAACGCACTCACGGGCGTCATTCCAACTGGACTGTCGCACCTCCCGAACCTCACCGTCCTCGGCCTGGCAAATAACTTCCTTGCTGGCCAACTCGAGTCCGGCTATGATGCCGCACAAAGGATCGACCTTAGCTCTAACAGCATCAACGGCACCTTACCGTCCAATGGCGTTGGTGGGGACGCGCTCCGGTACCTAAACCTCAGCGCGAATAGGATTACTGGAGGTATCCCGGCTGGGTTCGCGTCGGGTGTCCCAAGCAACGCTAAGCTTGATTTGTCCTTCAATAATCTCACGGGCCCGATACCTGAGGCGTTAGCCGAGAGTCTAAGCACCGAAGGAGTAGCGGGTAACCCGGGCCTGTGCGGGAAACCGCTGAAGAACCTCTGCGCCATACCTTCTTCGTTGTCTCAGCCATCCGCGGAACCTGCCGGAACGTCGCCGCCGGCGTTCGCCGTAATGCCCAAGGTTCCTAGAGACGAGAATTCGAATATCTCTGTTGCACATGGCGGTGCTGGGAGTAAGTCCCAGCAAGGGTCGCAGGACGGCGGGAGTTCTTCTGGGCTCAAGCCGATGGCAATAGCAGGGATCATCGTGGGCGATCTCGCCGGGATCGCTCTCCTCTTCGCCGTCCTCTCGTATTTCTACTACGCGAAGAGGAAGAAGGCGATGATGAGTGGCCAGCAGCACCAGCAACTCCAGGGCCTCAAGCCCAGCGGAAGCGTCAACGGTGGAGGCGGTTCATCGCTGAAGCAGCAGCATCAATGGTCTTCCCCAATGGTTACGACCGAGAAGAAGACGCTCAGCGCCCTGACGCTGTGTATGGGAAAGAAGAAGAGGGGCAACGGCGAGGATGACAGCGACGAGACGTCGGAGAGTACGGGGTCGGATTCCGACGCGGAGTTAGGAGGAGGCGGTAAGAGGAACCGGTACCCGGCCGGGAGTAAGACTCCCGAGACTGCGGAGCAGCAGGTCCAGAAGAAGCCAGGTGTACTGGTGAATGTCGACGGCGAGACGGAGCTCGAGCTCGACACGCTGCTCAAGGCGTCGGCGTATATACTTGGTGCGACTGGGTCGAGTATTGTTTACAAGGCTGTTTTAGCGGATGGGACGGCGTATGCTGTTCGACGGATTGGGGAAGGTGGGTCTAGTGATAAGCTCAAGGAGTTTGAAGGACAGGTGAAGGCTATTGCTAAGCTAAGGCATCCTAACATCGTTCGTGTTCGTGGTTTCTACTGGGGGTCTGATGAGAAGTTACTGATTTGCGATTTCGTACCGAATGGAAGCCTGGCTAACATCTCTTACAGTAAGCAAGCTTACAATTTTCACCGCCTTTTGCCATTTCGTAATAGAGATTTTGATTTGCGTTCTAACATGTTCGATGAAATTCCCCTCTTTATAATGCAGAGAAGCCTGGGTCCTCTCCGTTCCAAATGCGATGGGAAGCCCGACTCCGGATCGCCCGCGGAGTAGCACGGGGACTAGCCTACCTCCACGACAAGAAAGCCGTCCACGGAAACCTCAAACCCAGCAACATCTTACTCGGCCCCGACATGGAGCCCCGCATCGGCGACTTCGGCCTCGACCGTCTGACCGGAACTAACCTCGGCGACAGCAGCAACAAGCCGGGAGCTTCCTTCCGCCACTTCGGGAGCAAGCGATCCACACTATCTCAAAACAGCCTACAGGATAACCCATCACCGAGCGCCGGCGCCAGCCCTTACGGCGGATCCTCGTCCTCCCACTACCACGCCCCCGAATGTTTCAAGAACATCAAGCCCAGTCCAAAATGGGACGTCTTCTCGTTCGGCGTCTTGCTACTTGAGCTGCTCACGGGACGGGTGTTCTCCGAGCCCGATTTGCTCGAGTGGGGTGCCGGGTTTGCAGCTGAGGACCGCGCTAGGGCGGTGAGGATGGCCGATGTGGCGATACGTGGTGAGGTTGAAGGGATGGAGGATGGATTGCTTAGTTGCTTCCGACTGGCGTTTGGTTGTGCTAATGTTTCGCCGCAGAGGAGGCCGTCCATGAAAGAGGCCGTCCAGGTGCTTGAGAAAATGCCCCCTTTCTGTTCTGCTGCTTCCCTGCCTTGATTTGCTGTATGTCTTTGAGGTGTTTTGTAACCAAAATAGCAAATAAGGGTGTTTTTTTTCTTTATAGTTTGTTTCTGGGTGTTCGGTTGTAGAATCTGATCATACGAATTCAACTTTGCAATTGCGGAAGATTGAGATTGACCCTTTTTTTGTTCGTGTTTTCATTGACATACAAAAGAATGGCTTGTGTTTTGTAAGCTAACCTTTGTGAGAGCTTCACTAGTTTGATGTACTGCTATCTTTGCCTTCTCGTTTTAAATTTTTTTCAGTGGGCCTAAGACGGGACTACAAACAGGTCGAATGGGCCTGTTTGAGTGTAGGCCTTAAACTATAACCGCCTCGTCTTTGATGACAGACTAAGGCTGCGTTTGGCGTACAGTCGTGATAAGTTTATTTGTCATTAGCCAGCGATAATTTAACCTTTGTAAGATTGAGCGTTGTTTGGAGCATGTGTTTATTCAGACAAAATCTATAATGTCCAACACATAAATAATGTGTAGAGTATTGTGGAAAATTGACACATGCGACAAATAAATATGTTTTCTGCCACAAGGATTTGATGCGGCATGTTATCAAGAGATTTCTCAATTTGGTTATGGAAATTATTTTATAGTGATATGGGTTTTTCTCTAGTAAGGGTAAACCCTAGAAAGACATATGGGTTGGAAAACCCAATCATCCATAAAAGGACTTGAGTGGATAACCCAGTAGGGTATGAAAACCTTAGTGGGTCAAGGGAATCATAAAACCATACAATATTAGGTCGTACCCCTAACCCTAACCCTAAACCCTAATCCTAGTTGATGGGGCTAGGGTGGTGAAATAATAACCCTACCCAAACAAACATAGATTAGAATAAAGGAAAGAGAAAATATGTAGTTGGGTAATCAGGTTTGGGTACCACCATTTAGAACCCTAGTTTTCCATGAATGCAAGTGTGTGATGTAATGCATGTGTGAGCGGCCTAAATCACAAGTCCAAAATAGAGTAGATCTAGAATAGTCAGACTCTTGAATTTATACCCCGATACTCAAGCCCCCACAACTATTATACACGGTCCGATTGTAGTAGATCAGGATTGAACCATAGGGACAAGGTTGGTAAGTGCTAAGGACGTAAAGACTAAAACTCCTACACCCCAAACGAAAAGTGGATCAAGTTGATGTTCCATAAGGAACGATGATGCTCCAGATAAAACAATGAAAAAAAGAATGAAAATAAAACAAGAGAACAAAGTCAAATAGGAAATAAGAAACAAAAGTATGGAAGGAAACTTGGATCGAGTTTCACCTACTATGCCCTCTCACCATCATGAAAAACTCACACCCCTTTATATACCTTTATAAAGATTATAAGCAATCATCAATTATGTCTATTCCCTCCTCTCTTGAGTTTAGGATAGATTTATATTATAAGGTGGCCTCTCTCTCGAGTTGACAGGCAAACATCCTCAAATCAAACCATATGACCATAAGATTTAGTACCCCAACACTTTCACGCATTCTTACTACTCCATAACTCTGGATAAGATTTGTACTACTCTTTCGAGGCACAAACAATCCTACATCACAAGATGGTAGCTAAGAATACAAGTGAGGCATTAAGAATAAGAGTATGCATCTACTAATGAATGTACATATAATGTTAAAATAATTATCTATGCGGCAACTTATTTATTTAGTATGCATAACAAATACCAGTTAAAATATCCAGTCAGGTTTAGTTGTTGTGCCCCCACTAGTATGGCACAACAAATGCAACTTAAGGTTGCGTTTATCATTTGGTATACAACTATTATTGATTTATTTGCCATGGATATCTTAACCTTGTGTAAGATGACTGTTGTTTGGAGCAACGACAAATAAATCTGTGGATAAGATGTCCTCCATTTGATACACTAGGATGTGTTTATTTGAACAAAGTCTATTATGTCCTATACATAAATAAAGCTACCATAACAAACATAGGTTAAAACACCCAATCAAAATTGGTTTCCGTGGTGGCACGAAGATAGCACAAGAAAGGCAGCCTAAGGTTGTGTTTGCTTTGCCGGCCAAGTAGCGGCACATCAAGCAATTTGTTAACGGCATATTAACTTTTGTTTGTTGCGCCATTTAGTATACAAATAAGATGTCGCATGGGTTAATTAATTGGAAAAAATCCAGATAACTTGTCGCTTAAAATCCTCGCAGCAAAGATCAAATTCATTTGTCGTGGATAACTATTTATCATGTAAACCTTTTAATCGACTCCTCAACACATATATCGTTATTTACGTGCAGGGCATAATAAACTTTATTTAAATAAACTAAAGCTACTTACATGTGTACTAAACGACGAACATTGTACCATCAAGGTTATTTGTTGTTGATCCAAACAACAATCATCTAACACGAGGTTTACCTATCATTGATTAACTTAGTCACAACAATTAAACTCATGGCAGCTGAATGCCAAGCGTAGTATAAACCCGTCAAACACCACATATGAGTTTTCAAGGGCCAATTGCCCATAGAGGTTCCTTCCAAGACAGCTTGTGGCCCATGCTTCCCCTCAAAATCTTTTTTGTTTGTATGAGATCAATGGCTTTAGAAAGGATTGGCCCGGTTTTCAAATGCCATTACTCGACTCAGATAAATTAACTCCACGACTCAAACATTCAGTCTCAGAAGACAAAAACATCACCAACAGGATAGCGACAACGAAATTTGCTGATATAAATGTTAAGGACTGATCTTGCAAATTTATAAGTAGAAATGATGGGTTCGTGAAAGCCGCTTGTTCATGCATGATCAAGAAAAGGGATCATAAAACATTGTGCTAATATGTAAACACTTACTCGAAATCCCACTTATCAGATTCCATTGTGGAGGAATCGCTAGTTCACCAAAAAGAAGTACCTGAAACTTTTATAGATATGTAATTGGTTTGAAGGAAATACAAGTTCCACAAACAGTATTTCATTCTGTTATATCGTACTTAATTAAGCTATGGGAAAAATGATCATACAAATTCAAGTTTTGTTTCTTGTGTTATATTATACTTAATTAAGTACAGCGAACATGGAGATCACTATTTTTTTTCTTCATATCGTTTGTTTCTAGTGTTTTGTTGTAGAATCAGATCATACGAATTCAACTTTGCAATTGCGGAAGATTGAGATTGACCTTTTTTTTTTTCGCGATTTCATTGATGACAGACATTAGAGTGGCTTGTGATTGTCGCCTTTGTGAGAGCGTCCACTTGTTTGATGTGTGTTATCGCAATCTATTCCAGTGGGCCTAAGATGGAGCTACCAACACGTCGAACAGGCCTCTTTCTGTAGGCCTCGAATCAGATAACTTCCGCTTCTTCAATAAGAAACTAAACCTGTCAAGCCCTGGGACACCGAAGGAGTTGCCAATTTGTCCGTAGGGTTTTTCTATCTAAAAGGAGTACCCAGCCCATTTTGAAAAGACGAGTTCCACAAACAGTTTTAAAGACAAGTTCCCAGTCCAGAAACCAATAATTTTATGAATATGCAATTGACTAGGAGGAAATACAAGATCCACAAACAGTTTTCGTTTGTTATATTATCCTTGTAGTGTGGGGGAAAAGTAATCCAACCTACACCCGGAGTTCAATAACCTATATACTGAGAGAGAAAGAATGAGGAAAACTATGTGAAGGAAAAATAAAAAGAAAGTTCGTAGTGACGTGACCAGCAAAGCTTGCAAGCTAATTGATAATATATACTAGACTGTTTTAAACACACAAGAAGAAATACGAGTATAAGAATAATACCTATTGTAAGATGTCTGAGGCTCTCGTGGAGGCGACGGCGGAGGTCCCCGAGGCGATGGTGGGGGCGATCTCGGTTGTGCAGACCTCGTCATCGAACCCCCCGATCCAGGAGCCTCGAGGACACGAATCTCTACTGGCAATGTCTCCGTAGCAAAGGAAACTCAATCGTGGTCAGATTTGTTCAAGGAGAAGAGAAGCAGAGGTCCTGTCTGTTTGAAGAAGACGAGTATCCAACTGACGGAAGGGAAACTTATCTACTCAAAGAACATTGCTGAGAGAAACTTGGATCGTTGGAAGAGGACAGCAGCAGGGTATGTAGTGGGTTTAAAACCAAATTGGCAAGTCCTTGCTCGCCATCTTGCTCAAATCTGACAGGCCAAAGGTTTGATAGAAGTGTGATCCAGGGGAAGGGGATACTTCATTGTTTTATTCTCTAATGACGAAGATATGATGACAGCTATAGATGGAGGACTGTGGTTTGTCGCCGGTAGGCCCTTAATTATCAAGAGATGGGAGAGGGGTGAACCTCTCGAGAAGATGAAACTAACAGAAGTGCCAATATGGCTCAAGATCTACAACCTGCCGTTGGAGTTATGGGACCTGGAAATGTTCAACAAGATTGGATCGTTTCTGGGCGTTCCTTTACAGCCGGATAAATTTACAAGTGAGTTCTTAAGGCCGGAGTATGCTAGATTGCTGGTTCTAATTCCTCTGGACTTCTCCTTTCCTAAGGAATTGCAGATAGAGAGTGATGACGGTTAGCTGGATACTATTACTTTTGTTTATGAATGAGAGCCCAGTAGGTGTTTGATTTGTGGTCTCTATGGACATGAATCAAGTCTATGTGATCCTATTATGGAGGAAAAGGAAGGCAAGGTGGTGTCGCAGGGTCCTTCTAAGAAAAATGTTTGGAAGCCTAAATTGATTGTCACGAACAGAGGTGAGGAGACTGAAGAGTTCATCGATGTTGTAGACACTATCCAAGAGATGTCTGATATTTCTTCATGTGTTCAGGTAGAAGAGCTATTGAACGCTCCTATTACTGAACCTAGATCTTCTTGTGAAGAAGAAGCTCAAAGTATAGTCGTTAATCCTACTGTAGACAAGGGTAAGGCAATTATGAAGGGAACTACTACGCCTAATGCTTCCCCGGATGCAGGATGGGAGACTAGGGGCAGAAAGTCTAAATCTCCTCCTAGAGTAATTCCAAAACCGGTTTCAACTAGAGGCATCCCTTCTTCATTGAACAAGTTTTCGCTTCTCTCTAACATTGAAGATAGGGAAGATCATGGTCGGGTCAATCTCCCCCCAAATGATTAACCCATTTACGATTAGATCCTGGAATGTGAGGGGAGGAGCTAATAAGATCCCTCACATCAAGAAGGAAATAAGGGAGAGCAAGGCTGACATCTATATTATTCTGGAATCTCGTATCAATAGACAAGATCTAAGGGGGTTCGTTAACTCGGTTTGGAGTGATGCTATGTTTATTGATAATTCTGAATTTTATTCTTATACCAGAATCATCATTTTATGGTCCAATCCTGCTATCATTATTGATAAGAAGACTTCTTGTGAACATACTATTCATGTGTTTGTCAAGAATGGTAATATCTCCTTTGATCTATCTGCTGTGTATGGCTCTAATGACGACGAGGACAAAATGACTTTATGGAATTCCCTTGTATCCTTTGCTGATTTGAAGCCTATTAATTGGTGTGTGATGGGTGATTTTAATGATGTTCGTCTTAGCTATGAAAGACATGGCAAACATTCTCCCTCTAGTAGAAGTATGCATGATTTTAATGAAGCTATTAATTCCACTAGTTTGATTGAAGTATCTCCTAAGGGCCAGTTCTATACTTGGGATAGTCACAGCAAGAAGGGGAAGAGCACTCTTTCTAAAATTGATTGTATTTTTGGTAATGACAAATTTCTGTCTAACTATCCTTTCTGTTGGGGGGAGGTTATTGCTTCTGTTGTTAGTGATCACAGGATCCTTGCTTTAAGATTTGATCAGAGTAAACATGGTGTTGCTCCTTTTCGTTTCATAAATGCCTGGACGAATAATCCCTCATTTAGGGATATTGTTGGTAATGTTTGGAAGGTTTCTTGCTCATGAACTCCTATGTTTCAGGTTTACAAAAAGCTGCAAGGTGTAAAGGTTGCTCTGATTTCCTGGAATAGAGATCATGTTGGTAATTATTTCTCTTTAGCAAGGGATTTGGAAGCTAAGGCGAAAGTGATTCAGGCTGAAGTGGATGCCGATCCTGGTAATGAGGATAAGCACGATCAGCTTGTGAAAGCCAGGGAGGTTTCTTTGTAAGCTTTGTGTGATGAAGAAAGCCTACTGAAACATAAGTGTAGGGTCCAGTGGCTTAAACTGGGAGATAGAAATTCTACTTTTTTTATGCGTCTCTTAAATCTCGCAGAATTAGAAATAATATTTCTGTTCTTCATGATGAAGAGGGTAATAGTATCTATGATGTTGTGTTGATTAAGAACATGATTAAAAATTTCTATGATGACCTTTTCAATAGTTCGTCTAAAGAATATGTTTCTTGGAAGGAAGAGTGGTTGCTCCCTAAGATAAGCTCCTCACAAGCTGATGATCTTAGAAGACTTGTCACTAAAGATGAAATTGAGGATGTCATGAACATGATGAAGGATTTGAAGGCGCCCGGACCAGATGGGTTTAATGCGGTCTTTTTTAAATCTGTTTGGGATCTGATAGGTGAGGATATTGTTAAAGCAGTTCAAGGCTTTTTTAGGTCTGGTAAGCTTCTTAAGGAGTGTAATAGTACTTTGATTACTTTGATTCCTAAGAAAGTTGGTGCTACTTCTCCTAAGGATTTTAGACCTATATCTCTTTGCAATGTTATCTACAAAGTGATTATGAAGATTATGGCTAATAGGGTGAAGCATATCCTTCCCACTATTGTGGATGAGAATAAATTTGCCTTTGTTCAAGGCAGGAGGATTGGAGAAGCTATCTTACTGGCTAATGATATCTTGAGTTCTTTTACTAGCACTCGAAAGTTTGTGTATCAAAGCTGATTTGGCCAAAGCTTATGATACTGTTCGTAGGGATTATATCCTTTTTCTCCTGAATAAGATGGGGTTTCCATCTTGCTGGATTGAGTGGATTTCTGAAACTTTCTCATCTGCTACTTTCAAAGTGCTTGTTAATGGTACTCCTACTGATCAATTCTATGCTTCTAATGGGGTGAGACAAGGTGACCCCTTGGCCCCGTTTCTCTTTGTCATAGCTATGCAGGGACTCTCTTCTATTATCAAAGTTGAAGTTCTTAAAGGGAATTTCAGACCTGTGGGGAATGTAGGCAGTAATACTATTTCTCACATAGTGTTTGCAGATGACCTTTTACTCTTCTCTAAAGCTGAAGATAGAGATGCTCAATGTTTGAAAGATATTCTTGATATGTTTGGAAGGATTTCTGGTTTGAAGTTGAACAATGAGAAAATTCAAGTGTTTCTGAGTAAAAAAGTCGAGGAGAGTAATATTTCTGATATTCTTAACATTAACATATGTTCCTTACTAGTTAAATATCTTGGTCTCCCTCTCTTCACTGGAAGGTTGACCAGAGCTCTGTGTAATCCTATAGTGGATAAGATTAAGCTTAAGCTTGATTCTTGGAAGTCCCATTTCCTTTCCCAAGCTGGTAGGATCGAACTTGTGATCTCCACTTTGTCTTCTTACAATATTTTCTGGACGGCAGCTTTTCCTCTCCCCAAATCTGTTGTTTATGAGATTGAAAAACTTCTAAGGGACTTTATTTGGAACGATATGAAGGATAAGAGACATATCCATTGTGTTTCTTGGAAAACAATATGTAGACCCAAAGATGAAGGAGGTCTTGGCATCAGATTGATCGAAGACTGGTCTAAGGGTGGTCTCATTAAAAATCTATGGAGTATTGCTTCCAAAAAGGATGGGTTATGGGTCAAATGGGTGCATGAGAAATATATTAGATCTGATTCCATCTGGACTACTGAGTCCAAACCAGGTGCATCTTGGGTTTGGAATAAAATGCTAGATCATAGACCTATTCTTCTGAAGCATATTAATTTCTATCTTGGAAAGGTGACAAGTTTCTCTTCTGGTTGGATCCTTGGGTTAATGATGGGGAAAGATTGATTGATCTTGTTGACGATCAGCTTGTCCTGAGGCTGGGCAGAGGTGAAAATTGCAAAGTATCAACTTGTATTGTTGATGGTAGTTGGGAGATTCCTAATTTCAGAGGTGCTGGAAATCTGTTATTGGTTCTCAGTAATCAAATTATTTCTTCTGATGAGGAGGACGAGTTTCTTTTTAGAGGAAGTAAAGTGCTCTCTCTGAGTGACGCCTGGTCCATCTCTAGAGATATATATCCCAAGGTTTCTTGGTCTAATTGGGTCTGGTCTAATTTGTTCCCGAGAAGATGGTCTATCTTTTTTTGGAAGCTGTTCCTGGGGAAGTTACCAACTCACGACCGACTAAAAAGAATTGGTTTTCAACTGGCTTCTAGATGTAGTATGTGTGAATGCTGCGAAGAAACTCCTGCCCATCTTTTCTTTGAGTGCTCTTTTGCTAGAGGCATCTGGGGAAAATTCCAACTGAAGTTTAAAGTCCTGATTGGTTCGTTAGAGGATCTGCTTGAGTTGAAGCACGATTTAAAATCCCATGTTGCTTGTGTTGTCTACATGATATGGTTAGAAAGGAACAGGAGGACTTTCAGTGCTGGTTCGTTGGACTTGGAGAAATTTTGGTCATCATGCGAAAAGGATAGTTGTTTACTTTTCTGTCCAGATAGTTTTAACCATGTTTAGATAGATAGCAGTCTGTTTGTTGGTTGTGTACAGTTGTTTCTTTCTTTGGCGATTGTGTCTTGCAACCTCCTCTACTTTTTTCTTCTCTTTCGGTGGCTACACCTTGTATCTACCTTATAGTTCTTTTCAGTAAAGAGGCACCCCACCCTATTAGCACCCAAAAAAAATACTTATTGTAATTGAAATATTGTAATGCATTCCCAAGACGTATAGTATCTCTTGTACAGCAAGAAAATAATCGAAGACACGACATCCATATGACCTATTTCAATATTTTTAACTTGTACATGCTGGAACTATTGTAGAAGCGATCAGATTGTGATATAAAGGATGGTGTCTTCATGGCGTTCACATATCCTTTCTCAATTATGATTCTCACTTCAGTAAAACTAAAGGCACTCATCAATATTGTATTGTGAAAAAGTATCAATAAGTGAAATGTGTAACGCATGCCATGATAGTAATAGGTATTTAGGTGGGAATAGTAGAACACATTCAAAACAAAAAGGTTTCATAGATATCTTAGTCATGAAAGGGGTATAAAATATAATAGTTACAAAATGTTACCTATAATTCAGCCTATATTTCCCCTTTAATCTTGTAAAGATCGGCATGTCGATAAGCAATAGACTTCATATGGAAGAATTCTTTATCCAATAATGAAATAAAGACCCTAAGATATGTTGTTGAAAACATTAACCATGTTCCTCATCATATGTTGCATAATAAAAAGTTATTCTTTGAGAAGCAAACGTCCTTCTTAATTTATTATGGCTGACCAACATTGTTGTTCTTGGATATAATGGTTGTTAGCCATTTATCTACATGAGTTAAGCCTAATGAGGTGTATCTAATACATAGTAGATAGAGAGGAAAAAGTAGTTTTGTCTCATGTGCAAATGAGAAGAGGTACTAATCCCACATTGCTCACTCCTAGAACTTTTATGGTCCTTATTTATAGGATTACATGTGACAGTAGTGTCTAAAAGGCTCTCGAGTATGGTGACTACAATAGAAACGCACGCACGTGCACGAGTATGCTCACCCATGGGGTGGTTATGGTGACCACAACACAGACACGCTCACGCAACACACCACTCCTCCCTTGGCTGAGCTGGGCTCAGGTCTAGGCTTGTAGATTGTGGGTTGTAGAAATTGCTTTCCGTCATATGTGTCTTTTTACACACACAAAAACTATGTAGTTAATTTTTTATTCAATTAATTATTTCTTTCTCAAAAAGATTTATTAATTTTAATAGGAAAGTGATTATCTCATGTTTTTTGTTAAGTGTACAAGAATGATCAGTTGATCGTGTCTTACTAAGAATAGGACGTGGGACGTTGAGAGGGTTATAAATAAACCTTTGGTCATTAGGGTTAATCACAACATCAGAACACAACATCCATTGTCATTTGTGTGTGATTAAACCCTAACCTCTAGATCTTGCCTTCTCCTCTATCGTTGCTCCAGAAGTGCCTCATACAAATTCTTCTCCTATGAAAAGCTAGTTCGTCCTTCCTTTCTCAGAGACACAGTCTGTCGAGTGATGGCACATGTGATAGTTGTGTTGCACTGGTATTGCATATTGCTCGTCGTCTAGACGTTCTTTAGTTTCAGATTTGTGATTGGATTGACTTGAAGAAGATGCTCACCCAAGAGAATTGTCAGTTGTTGGTTTCTTTAAGTATTACATCCCATTTCTCAACAGAGAATTTAGTTTGGAGTTCCTAACTCTATTTACTTTCTATTCTCTTGTTGTGTTTGTTCTATGTATTTCTTATTTGGGTCTGGCCTAAAATTGGTAACTTAATTACAATTGTTGTTGCAGCATGTAACAACCAAAAAAATTATTTACAATAGTCTTAAAGAAATCATATTACTATCATTGGTTAACAATAGATGGTCATAGTTTTGACACTAAATTAGGACAAACATGCCTGGAAATTTTACTGATACTAATCTTGCATGTTGGCAAAGTAGAATGTAAATTTGGCTAAATATGGTGGGTTATGATCAGTTTTAGAAGAGGATAAACCTAAACCAGATGAAATAGTCCCTGACAATGAAATGTAATTTTGAATTAGAAGAAGGCCGATAAGGCATGTTGATGGTTAATCTTTTTTATTTTAAATAACAAACTATATGATTCATATTGTAAGACGCATGTTACCACTTCAAAGGTTTTATGGGATGCTTTAGAAAAGAAATATAATACAAAAAACCAGGGTGCTAAAGTATTGTGTTTCTAAGTTTCTAGATGGTAGAGGGTAAACTTATTTCTAAATAAGCTCGTGTCTTACAACTCTTGTGTCACAAGCTTGAAGTGTGGCATGAAATTGTCTGATAAATTTCTTGTTATATCCATCATAGAGAAATTATCTAAACCTTAGGAGTCATTTGACATGAGTCTCAAGCACTACAAACCAAACATGTCAATGAATGATCTCATGATAGATGACACGATTTTATCGTGCGTATAACGCAAGTGCACACGTCAATGTAATATAGGCCTTTGTGAGGCACGAGTTGAACTCAGGGACACTGAACTATTGGTAGACTACTACTAACTGTTCGCAATCAGCTAGACCGGTTAAACAGGTTTTGAGAGTTGAGTAAAAAGAAAAAGAAAATAAAAGAAAGCAAAGCAATCGATTAAATGCTGAGTTTAATCAATTTAGATGGGAATCTTTAGGATTGCGGTTTCACCGTGGGTTCTCGTTGTATTTATTTCTATATAGCTAATCAAATTCATCTCTCATTCCAGGTAGTGGCTTGTAGTCAGAATTGTTCGCTGTCGTGATACAATTCACTACCTAAATCTAGGTCGGTTCTACCGTCGTAGTAACCTATTTTAGGATTGAAGAAGAGAGAGGCGGGAATATGCAAATGAAGTCCCACACTATCATTTGCCTTTGGCCTTGTCAATATATACAACAGTACAGTAGTTCGATATTTAGAGTCCGATTACAAACACAGACCCGATTGACACATTGTGTGACACAAATAGTCATAAATAAGACTTAGATGGCTATGACAATACAATCAGCCTTTGTCTATATGACTAGTATTCACTACTGTATTATTTATGTCTGAATACTCCCCCGCAAGCTGAGCTGCAGTAGCTCGAAGGCCCAGCTTGAAAGTTAAGGCTATGAAAATGTGCTTAGTGAAAGCTTTGGTGAATATATCTGCTATTTTCTCCTTGGATGAAACATAGTGTGTGACAATATATCCAAGGGCCACTTTTTCTCTAACAAAATGATAATCTAACTCAATGTGTTTCGTTCTGGCATGAAATACTGGATTAATGGAAAGATGCAATGCACTCAGATTATCACAGTATAAAACTGTTGGAACTGGATGAGGAACACATAAATCTTTGAGAAGAGATGCTAGCCAAGTTAATTCAGCAGCAGTGTGAGCAAGAGCACGGTACTCTACCTCAGTACTAGAGCGTGCCACAGTTGATTGCTTTTTGGAAGTCCATGATATGCAGGTTGATCCAAGAAAGGTACAATAACCACTGGTGGATCGTCGAGTCAATGGACAACCTGAGTGTCAGCATCGGAGAAAGTTGTAACCTGTAGAGAGTCTTGCGCATATATTTGAACTCCTTTATTGATGGACCCTTTTATATACCTCAGAATACGTTAACAAGAGACATATGTGAGGTATTAGGAGTATGCATGAACTGACAAGCCATATTTACTACAAAGGTAAGATTTGGTCGTGTGATGGTCAAATACTACAAGGAACCAACCATTTGTCTTTACAATGTAGGATCAACAAGGGTAGTATTAGAATTTGATAGTAGTTGTTGTTGAAAATCAAAAGAAACATGAGTTGAGATAGGTTTACAGTCCAACATGTCATGTTTGTGTAATAAGTCTCTTGCATACTTGGACTGGTGCAATAGCAGGCCCAAAGAGTTATATTGAACTTCGATCCCCAGAAAATAATGTAGCTTGCCCAGATTGTGTAAAGCAAAAGTAGCTTCCAGCCATGTAATGCAGGTGTCTACTACAGTTGGGTCATTATCGGTAATGATAATATCATCCATGTATAACAGTAAGAACATGATGACAGAATTACATTGATAAATGAACAATGAGGGATCAACTCCACTGGCAACAAACCCCAATTCATTAAGCAACAAACTGATTTTGTTATACCAGGCTCATGGAGCCTGTTTCAGACCATATAACGCTTTATTCAACTTGCAAACATAGTGTTGTCGATCATGAGTATGTAGACCTGGCGGCTGTTCCATATAAACCTCAGTATCTAGAGTTCCATTTAGGAAAGCATTACAAACATCAATTTGCTTAATGTTCCATTTTCTGGAGATAGCAACAGTCAGAACAACTTTGATGGTTGGAGATTTTACCACAGGACTAAAAGTTTCTAAGTAATCCACTCCTTCTTCCTGAGTAAATCCTTGAGCTACTAACCTGGCTTTAAGTTGGTCAAGTGAGCCATAAGGCATGAGCTTTGTTTTAAACACCCATTTGCAACTAAGGATATTTGTATGAGCAGGTCATTGCACTAAAGTCCAAGTGTTATTATGAGCAAGAGCTTTCAGCTCGTCCAACATTGCTTATTTCCATTCAGGGTGATTCAAAGCTTGTTTGACATTCTTGGGCGTATAGGGGACACCAATGATACTTAAAGCATACTTAGAATTTGCTTTAAGTATTTGAGCTTTGGAGCGAGTTATCATGGGGTGACTGTTTAATAGAGGACTTGGGTACTCAGGTTGTTCAGATCTTTCAACATCAGTAATATCATCAATAACATGCTTGTTAGAGTAATTATTCGAGAAAGAAACTTCACAAACAGACTTTTTGTCAGAAGAGGAAGCATCACAAGCAGACTCAGCAGTAGCAATATCAATATCTTCAGATTGAGTATTTAAGTCACGATGTTTGTCATCATTAGGAGTAACACCTGCAAGAGTCGCATCCAGATTTGTAGACAAAATATCATGTGAAAGAATATTGATTAGAGTACTACACCCCATGTTGTGTGAAGCTTGTTCATTATCCTTGTTAGTATCATTAATTGTTGAAATAAGCGTTGGACAGCCTTGAACAAATTCTTGATATGTTATAACAGTGCCGCTTGAATGATCTCTAAACTCATGTTCTTTAAAGGGAAAGACGTTTTCAGCAAAAACCACATGTTTTGATAAGAAAACACGATTTGTAGATATATGCAAACATTTATAACCCTTGTATTGCTCACTGTAGCCAATAAAAACACATGGTAAAGACCTTGGTTCAAGCTTGTTCTTTGTTATATCTCATAGATAAGGGTAGCAAAGAGAGCCAAAAACTCTTAGACAATCATAGACAAGAGTTTTTTTATATAAAACTTTGACTGGACATTTAAAATCCAACACAGAAGAGGGCAATCTATTGATCAAAAAATTTGTAGTAGTAAAAGCCTCAACCCAGAAATTCTTTGGAACAGCAGATTCAAACATTAAAGCCAGACCAAGTTCAACAAGATGTCGATGCTTTAGTTCAATTGCTCCATTCTGAGCATGATCATGAGGACAAGATATATGATGAATAATACCTTGGTCATCCATGAGCTTCTTCATTTTTGAGTTCACAAACTCTCCGCCTCCATCAGATTGAATCACCTTAATAGTAGTATCAAATTGATTTTTTTTATCATGGCATTAAATGAAACAAACGCAGCAAAGAAATCATCCTTGTTCTTTAAAGGTAAAATCCAGCAATATCGACTATAATCGGCCATTATCAAAGCATAGTATTGAAAGCCATGATGAGAAACAGTAGGTGTCTTGCCCCAAAGGTCACAATGAATTATAGAAAATGGTCGTGATGACCTTATATGTTTGGAAATGACAGGTAGTTTTCTACTTTTGCTAATTTCGCAACTATTACAAATTCCTTTAAAACTATATGTACTGCAGATTTGCTTATTCTGAATCAGAATTTGCAGGATCTTTGAGTATGGGTGCCCCAGTCTTTTGTGCCATGTCACAACATCAGTTCTTGTGAATCTATTTGAGAAGAGAACTAGAGGTCCTCCTTCCTCCAGTAGGTACAGACCATTTCTACACCTCCCCTGGGCCAGAGTTAGGTGGTTTCTCACATCCTTTATGTAAAAAGCATCATGAGTGAAGATAAAATAACGTGGATAGGTGTTAGTAAGCTTAGAAATAGATAACAAGTTATGCTTTATACTGGGAACAAGAAGGACTTTCTGCAAAGGTATTTTGGTTTTATTAGAAATGTATCCATGTCCAATATGAGATATTGATGCATAGTTTCCATTTCCCATCATTATCATATCAGATCCATTGTAAGGTGTTATGTAATTAAATTTACCTTCATTCTTTGCCAGATGATCAGTAGCTCTAGAATCCACGTGCCATTCAGTGAAATCATTATCATTCACTCTCAATGTAGCCAAAGCAGTAGTGTTTTCAGCAATAGCTCGTGGTACCTCAGTGTTTTGATAGTTTGTGTCAAACCTGTGCCAACATTTGTAGGCTTCATGACCTGGTTTGTGACAGATTTGACAGAATATCATTCTTCTATTTGTGTAAATATTTCCAGGATCAGTGTTAGTTTGCTTTGCGGCTTGAGGAAAGCCTCTTCCCTGATAGTTGTAGTTGAAGTTACTGTTGGATGGACCACTTCCTAAAATACCAGTATTATAGTTGGTAGAATAGAAGTTAGTTTGACTTCTTCCTCTTCCCCTGCCATAAGATCTTCCTTTGCCATTATTATAGCTATTATTCTGTGGTACATTGTTATTCTGACTTGTTCTTTGAGTACCAGAATTGTTTTCTTTGTCAGCATAGAAGATAGTAGCAGACAGTGTATTTCCTTTCCTCGTTCTTCTTCTTTCATAATCTTGAAGTAAGGATAGAATTTCAGTATAGGTAGGTATTGGAGGCTTTAACATGGATACTACAAAGCTTTCGTATTCGGAACCATCCAACCCATTCAGTAGGGTGAATACTTTCTCCTTTTCAGTCACGTTATGTCCAATGGCATTTTATTGATCACAAATGCTTTTGAAACTCCTCAAGTACTCAGTTATAGTAGATGATCCTTTCTAAAAAGTACAAAGCTGTGATACTAACTCAAATTCTCTAGATTGGGATGACTCAGTGAATTTTTTGTTCAGAGTTTTCCAGACATCAGTAGTTGTCTTACAACCAATCGTTTCACCCATAACTTCTTCAGACAGAGATCCACAGATCCATCCTTTAACAAGATGATCAGTTCTGGTCCACGCATGGTATTTTGGATTTATGTCTGACTCTCCATCTTCAGCGATGACCATAGAAGGTTGCCTTTCAGTTCCGTCCAGAAATCCCTCGAGGCAGCAACTTTCAGCTAAGGTTCTAATTTGAGATTCCCACAGTAGAAAGTTGTGTTGATTGAGTTTAATCAACACAAAGTTTGATACATTCAGACCTAAGGGATATGTATATTCAACATCCATAGCTGCTTTCCCTTTGCTTATTACAGATTCACTAGAGAATTCCATAACGATTTTACTGAGAAGAACAAGACAGATCGAGAACAGGATGTAGATATCTTAGATGAGATAACCGACTTGTCAAACCTGAAGTACTGAGGCAACAGGAGCACAGATGAGCAGAAAAGGATCAATAGATCATACGAGTAGCCGAAGATGATCGGAAGATGGAAGGAAGCCCCGACAGCAAAGAGATGATGTAGATGAGATGTCGACGGGAACGAGCGCCTGACGCCTGAGCCTTGTTGTTATCGTCGTTGCTGGATGCCTATTCAGATTTTGATTCAAGATGATCCAGTTGAACTCGAGAACAAGGATGATGAGGAAGGAATATCGGAAGCAGTTCAGATCTCAGATTGGAACAACAGCGGACAGATTCCTCGTTATTTGTCTGACTTCTCCCCCAAGTTAGGGTTTGTCTCTTTTTCTTCGAGATAGTCGAGCAGTGACACTCGGAAGCTCTGATACCATTTTAGGATTGAAGAAGAGAGAGGCGGGAATATGAAAATGAAGTCCCACACTATCATTTTCCTTTAGCTTTGTCAATATATACAATAATACAGTAGTTTGGGATTTAGAGTCTGATTACAAACACAGACCCGATTGACACATTGTGTGACACAAATAGTCATAAATAAGACTTAGACGGCTATGACAATACAATCAGCCTTTGTCTATATGACTAGTATTCACTACTGTATTATTTATGTATGAATAACCTATACCCGAAACTAGGTGTATTAGAATCAACCTCTGGGTTTCCACCATTAACCGTACATCACCTTGTTCAAGGAATTTATGATTTAATGTGAATTTCGTCTCTTTTCAACCATTAATTCTTCTTTCAAAGAAATTAAAGGCATTAGATTATCATTAGGGTGATCAAGCATAATGATATAATGGAGAAAATGAAATCATACCACGGATTTAAGAGACAAATTATGAATTACTATGATAAAAACATCATACAACAATTACCCGGGCTACTCCCGGTCCTAAAGACAAAGGGGATTAGCCCCGCATGTTCATCTCAGAGTAAGACATGGTGGAAGAAAGGGAAAACATGGAGAAAAACATATATGAAGTGATGTAAACCCATAAACAGAGAAGATCCAAGCATTCCTCGACGTAGAGTGTGTGATCTACAGCCTTTCGGCGGTGGAAAATGTCTTCTTCGGCTCTCAGAATGGTCGGGGCGTGCTTCCGGGCTCCGTTCTCCTCTCCAACTCTCCTTGGGATGTGTGCAGCGGCTAATGATGTAATGGATAGCTCATGGCCGTCGTCATTAGGTATAAACACCAAATTAGATCATCAAAATATCACCACCGTTGGATTCAGACCGATCTGGAACAAAAACTAATCTGACAGTGTCGATACCATCGACGCGGGTCGATGGTATCGACCCCTCATGATATCGGAAAGCTTTCCTTCTTCTCTGTCGTTCCGCCTAATGTAGATTTGATACCATCGACGTGGGTCGATGGTATCGACACCCTTGGGCATCGGTTCTATCACCTTTCCGACACTGAAGCTGTAGAACGTTGATAGTATCGACTTTTCTGTCGATAGTATCGACCGGATGATCGCTGGCAACCTGAAGGTAACTCGCTACCATCCACTTCCCAGTCGATGGTATCGACACTGCTTGGCTCCTTGCGGCTGTCTCTCTGTGACTGTGTCGATACTATCGACGGATGTCGATGGTATCAACAGCTGTATATATGCATTTTTCCTGAAATTGCAAGACAAAGCCAAATCAGCCATGCTAACATGCGTCAATATGATCATTTATAATCGAAAAGATACAATATGTGAGATTTGATATAGCATGAAATTATAGACTAAAGTGAATAAATCATGCAATATTAACCACCAAAGTGACTAATAAACACATAAAACACATGTAAAACAAGTCTATAAAAGCGACTCAAAATCATCGCATCAAACTCCCCTAAGCTTGAACATTGCTCGTCCTCGAGCAACAAAACTTTTAGAATAGAATTGTGAGGGTCAACTAAAGAACAGATTATCACAACAGACTTTACCATATGATCCCCGCCAGACAGTCACATTCTGACCCTTACAACCACATAATGATAATTACCCTCAAGGCGACAATGATCATCCATAAAAGATATCTACCTCAAAATTGATGAACACTATTACATAAGGCAATTCACATAATCAAATCCTCCGGTTCATGCTTGGTGCATCTTTGTGATCTTGTATCTACGTTGCTCGTTTCCTACCTACCATCTAAATGGAAGCAGCTCTCCTGATATTAATGAGTGAAGAGATGATCACGGTGGCCTACCAATTCAAGCAACGAGTGGATGGAATAGGTGGCTGTGGAAGAAATGGAAGAACAATACAATTTTTAACATGCACAAATAACAATAATGACCTAAATGATGCATATGCAAATGAAAATGCCCTAATGCCTACATTTGGGTGGAATGATGCATGTTCCAACTATCCCATCTCATGCGAGATAGAATATCTACAACTACATAATATGCTTATTCTTCCTATTATACGTGTGAGACAAGATCTTTTCTCCCTCTAAAATCAGCCTTCTTTTTTTTTACTTTTTTTGTTTTTTTTTCAAAGCCCTTCTTTCTCTCAAATTGGCTAATGCAAAATGTACAATATTTTTCAGATTTTTTTTTCATTTTGGGCTTATTTTCACATAACTGTTATTCTTGAGGCATTACAACTTAATTTTAGAGAGTATAGAACGAGTCACCCACTTCTCTTATTTTTTAGAAGAAATAAAGCACAACTTGTCCTATATGCTCAAAAATATGTTAAAATGCAACTACATGAGATCAGTTATGCAACTATGATGACATGCGCTCAAGAACGAGTGCATGCATGATTCATCTAAAAAAAATTCCATTTTTTTTATGCAAAATTGAACTAAAATACAATCCTACCTAAATGCTATGCAATCAAAAGATGAAAACTGTAATGTGCTTCCAATTCTTATGGTGGAGTGTGAAAACAATGGGGTGGATAGATCACAAGATTAATTGCCTGAACCATTGGAAAATATTATATGTCCCTCCTTACTGACCTGTGTAACAATTAAGAGGTTTCTCTCTCTTATTTCAGATTAAGGTCTCATTACCCTTTGGTCAGTTTAGGCTCAAACAACCAATTCTGTCCACTTTTCATGAATCATAGGCATGTACAGTTGTGATTTTCTATTTTAAAGTTGACAAACCCAATTATATTCATAAGTCATGTGCTCAAGGTTGAACAAAACAAGCTTGCAAAATCACTAAATTTTTTCAAATTGACCCATGATTCCCATGTAACAAACATAGAGATGAGACATTACATTAGACATCCACAGATACACTAGATACAGTGTGGATCCTAAAAACTAAGAAAATTTCTAAAACAACAGGCTAGGCAAATAATTGCTAAAAACTAAAAGTAAAAGCTAGAAAAAGATAGAAGTTGTTCCATCTCCCCCACTAAGCTTGAATTCGACTATGGCCTCATAGTCAAAAACAACCTTAAAAGGTGGAACAATGATACCGATCATTGGTCAGGTGGTGGCGGGTACTGCGGAGCGGTGGGGTCCCATGATGGATATTGCCCCTGAAAATTTGGATCATACGGGGGCATGGGCGGAGGTTGAGGATATCCCCCGAAATAGTTCTGGCTCCAATAGTTGTCGTAGAAAGGTTGTTGCTGCATCTCCATCCTATGCAACCTATCATGAATATTCTGTTGGTTGGCGAGGAGGAGGCACTCGTTCTCATAGATGGCCTGCTGGTTCATGAAAAGCCGATTCGTGGTATCCTGAATACCGGTGAAAGAAACAGTATGTTGCTGCTGGGTCTGTTGAATCTCCAACAGTGCAGCATTGAGTACATCCCCTGCATCGAATATGCATCCTCTCCTTGTTGAGAGAGCTGAGGTGGCGGAGGCTGCAAAGAAGATGATGCACCCGGGTGAAAGCGGGGACGCTTCCGCGGTGCCACTCGTGCCCGAAGAGGAGTGAAAGCCTCCTCTTCCTCTTCATGCTCGTCGCCGTCATCATTGTTGTCGTCAGTACCACCGTCTTCGTCGGAGTCATCGATGGAGATGATAGGCCACCTGAAGTGTTGAGCTCCCTCGATGTTGAAGACGGGGTCTGGAAGCACACATTCTTGATATTCGTGATTGACATGGCAATGTGCATAAGCCACGCCATCACGGAGCATAAGGAGATTGGAGCGGTGTAGATGATGCAGGTTGACCTTGTTCCTATTGGAAAGCGGAGTGAGTTGGGAAAAGTCCAACCCAAGGTAGAGAGCCAACGGTGTGATGAGCCCTCCAAAGTGGATAGGAGCTTTTCGTGTACTCCTCTTCACAGCCAACACATGCGTCAAGAAAAATGCGCCCCAATTGCACTCCTCTCGCTTCAGTAGCTTATACAGAAAGAACAAGTCTGTCTCTTGAAATTTACTAAGCGAGAGATCGCCCCGAGCAAAAAGAGTAGTGCACAACATGTAGTGCAGAATCCTCACAAACAGATGCTCAAAGTCGGCGACGGCTGCGTTGTGGTAGCTGACAGACTTGCCTGGAGGCGCGGTCACCAACTGGGCGAAGATGTCATCGTAATCGGTCCAGTTGTCCGGTCTCCTGTGCTGGTCTCTTTTGTGATTCCAATTGTGAATGGAATTGAATTGCTTGAGGGTGAGAGTGTAATTGTTGTTGTAGAACCGGAAAGAAATGCGGCCCTATATCCATTCCCGATCGGTGGCGATGAGGTCATTTGACACGACGCATATGTCCAGTGACGCCATGAACTTCGCCACAAGCTCTTTGTAGGTTAGCCACTCATCGAAAAAGGGTTGGCCATCAGCTTGGAACTCCATTTTTTCGGGCCTCCTGCCCATATTCCTTACTTGTCCTTGATGGACATAAGCAAGATTGGGCTCGAACCCAAGGTTGCGAACCATGGTCCGATTGACGTAGTGGGTTGGCTCGATTTTCCTTTTCAGCAACTCCTCATATACCTTCCGTACTTTCTTGGAAGGATGAACAATCCTCGGACGAGGGATGGATTCGGGTAGCGGAGGAACAAAAGTCGGGATCTCCATCGGGGCCGCCCTTGAAGAAGACGCTCCTTCCCTCTGCACCATCATCACAGAGAACAAGGGGAATAAGAGACAGAGCTCGAGGAAGGTCAGAGAAGAAGATCTCCGCTCGGTGCAGAGCTCAGTGAAGATATCCCGATCCTTGGATGCTCGATGAAGGACTCCGGTCGCACACCGATGCTCAATGCACAAGTGGAAGGAAGATACTCCAAAGGTGTGAAGACAATTGACAATCAACCCTTCCTTTTATAACTGAGTCCATCGCTATTGTCGTTCTGTCGATACCATCGATGAGGTGTCGATGGTATCGACACCTGATAACCTCCAATTTTGTGATGTTATCTTAGTAATTTTCTTCAATTTTCCACACTCTTTCTTAGATAAATTAGACAAAATCCCTAGCTATCCTCTTTTATTGCAAATATACTGTTAGATTAACTTTTCACCTTTTTACTTATAGAAAAAGACACAAAAAATCACAAAAGACTCATACGGTCCCAAGACCGCATGGACTCATACGGTTCCAAGATCGCATGAAGCCATACGGTCCCAAGACCGCATGGACTCACACGGTCCCAATACCGCATGAAGCCAACCAGTCCCAAGACCGCATGGACTCACACGGTCCGAAGACCGCATGAAGCCATACGGTCCCAAGACCGCATGGACTCACACGGTCCCAAGACCGCATGGACTCACACGGTCCCAAGACCGCATGAAGCCATACGGTCCCAAGACCGCATGGACTCACACGGTCCCAAGACCACATGGACTCACACGGTCCCAAGACTGCATGGACTCACACAGTCCCAAGACCGCATGAAGCCAACCGATCCCAAGACCGTATGGACTCACACGGTCCCAAGACCGCATGAAGCCAACTGGTCCCAAGACCGCATGGAGTCACACGATCTTAAGACCGCATGAGTCGAAATGGTCTCAGAGCCCAAACGGTCTCAGAGTCCAAACGGTTTCAGAGCCCAAACGGTCTTAGAGTCCAAACGGTCTTCAAAACCGTTTGGACCAAAAACTGACCAAACCGTTAGGACTTTACTTAAGGCCTATAAATAAGACCCAAAGGGTCCTCCCAAAGGCATGAAGTTTCATACGCCCATAGGCTTCCTCTACTACTCCAGAGTTGTTCCAACCTCCATCCTCCGCCCAAAGGCTGTCGGTCTGAGATCCACGCTCCATCCTGAAGCTGCCCTCTCTCTCTTCACCAAAGAAGATGGGAAGAGGAGACCTCATCATCGAGCAACTTGTGAAGTTTGAAGATCGTCACTCTCTCTCTTTCCAAGGGGTTGACTTTCCTCTCTCCTTTATGGGGATGACTTTCTCTCTCTCTCTTCTCGCCTCCTTCTTTGTCCTATCTATGAGCGAGTAGTCTCTTTCACTAGGGTGCAGGGAGTAGCCCTGCTACCCATGTTTTCATTTCATGTAATGTAATCCATAGTTTGCAATATAGATATTCTTTCTTTTCAGTTCAACATCAATCGTTTAATGAATGCTTGCTGCTTGATCACCAACTTGTGTTATCTTTTATCTTTTAGTATGGATTGTCTATGTTTGTACTATTAGATTCGAATCTCGATTGAATGTTGGTTCTTGATGCATGTATGCACCATGCATCTGTTTCGGTATCTAGGAGTGTTTTTCAAGAAGTGGAGTAAACTCACTTCCATCATTGTACTTTCATACTATGAAATGGAATCAGTTGACGTATGAAAGTACAACCTTGATAAGTCGAGGAACACACTTTGCGAAGGGAATGATGCAAAGTAGGTGACCATTCGTTTGGGGATGGCTGGTATTGCAACATTCCCACACTTCTCGTAGTTAGTTCTCTGAAAGGAAACTAAATCTACAAAGATACTAGCTGTTTAGACTCTTTTTGTAGGTTATGTTTTATGTTGCATGTTTTGATCCATGTATAGTGGCGATGAAAGCCGATCACATCCTAGTGGATCCTTATCATTGTTTAACATCCTTGAATTTACTTACTTTCTTTACTTTACTTGCCCTTAGTTAAAAAAAAACAACCAAACCAACCTTTTGATTTAAATACCAACTATTAAGAGGATAAGTGAAATTCTAACATTTTTCATCTTGTTGCTCCCAACAAGACCGTTGTCCCGTGGATTCGACCCTTAACTATACTACGATAAGACTTCCACATATCTTAGCATACGTGGGTGGAGTTCTCGATCTAGTATAAGCAAGGCTAAACTTAAAGACATACCATCTTTAGGATTTTTAGTGGTGCACACAATTCTACGTGAATGGAAGCTCCATCAACACTTGTAGCACAATCTGGGTCTTTGCTAGTATCGATGGTTGTTGATTGCTTGATGTGGGGGCCCGGATCGATGACGCGTCGATACCATCGACACAGGTCGATGGTATCGACCCATCCCACATATCAACTTCCTTGATTTAGCGGCCGCCGTTGATTTCTTCTCGCAGATCGGTGACATGTCGCGTCGATACCATCAACGGGAGTCGATGGTATCAACTCTGTATGGATCAATTTCCCTCATGAGGATCGGGCGCCACTTTCTTACTGTTGTCGAGTCGATACCATCGACAAGGCCGTCGATGGTATTGACTTCACTAAGACAATTCCTTCTGTAAATCTTCAGGGATCTCGTGAGTATCGGCATCCTCGTCGATACTATCGACCCCGTGCTATCATTTTCTTTGGTGTTACTGATGGTAGGTCGATACCATCGACGAGGCCATCGATGGTATCGACTTAGAAAAATTTCTGCAGCCGGTTCCCTATACCCATGTCGCTACCATCGACACAATGGTAGATAGTATCGACTCTACCTCAGACCTGCACACTGAACAAACGATCAAGGTATCATTTTTACACTAAAAACAAAATTAAACCAAACTAACTTGTAAATGCGAAAGAAAATGGATGAAACTACCAATGGTTGGGTTGCCGCCCAACAAGCTTCCTTCTTTAATGTCTTAGGCTAGACAAAATCACACTCAACTTGCATCTGTAAGTTCTATGAGTTTGACATCATGCACTTTCCTCGTGTAGTCCTCACCAAAGTACAGCTTCAACCTCTGTCCGATGACTAGAAATGTCGTCTCTCCATCACGCACCAGGATGGCACCATGTGGTCGTACCTCCTCCATAATGAAAGGTCCACTCCATCGGGATTTCAATTTCCCAGGGTGCAGCTACAACCTCGAGTTGAACAATAATACACGATCTCCCTTTTTGAAGACACACAGTTGAATGTGTCGATCATGAATTAGTTTTGTTCTCTCCTTGTAAATCCACGAGTTTTCATAGGTGTTCATCCTCAGCTCATTTAACTCGTTGAGCTCTAGCATTTGCTTCTTCCCTGCCTCATCATAAGTCAAGTTAAGCTTCCTTAGCGCCCAGTGCGCCTTGTGCTCCAACTCTACCGGCAAATGGCAGGCCCACCCATAAGCCAACCTAAAAGGCGTAGTGCCTATAGGTGTCTTAAATGCGGTCCTATACGCCCATAAAGCATCTGGTAGCAAAGTACTCCAGTTCTTTCTTATCGAAGCCACTGTGCGCTCTAAAATTTTCTTAATTTCTCTATTGGACACTTTGACCTACCCTTGTTTATGCGGGTGGTACAGGGTACCAATATTGTGCTTTACCCTGTACTTCCTCAACAACGCAACAAACTTTTGATTTTTGAAATGGGTGCCTCCATCGCTGATAATCATCCTTGGCACACCAAATCTGCAGAAAATGTGATCTTTTACAAACCTGTGCACTACAGCAACATCATTAGTCCTTGTGGGTATTGCCTCTATCCACTTTGATACATAATCAACAGCCAGTAAAATGTACAAATTAGAGTTCGAGGACACAAAGGGTCCCATAAAATCAATGCCCCACATATCAAATACCTCAACTTCTTGAAACACGTTGAGGGGCATCTCCTACCGCTTGGAAATATTACCTGCACTTTGACAGGAATCACATCTTCGCACATAGTCATAGGCATCCCGAAAGAGTGTAGGCCAATAAAGACCACTCTCTAGCACTTTGGCCGCCGTCCTGGACCTCACATGATGACCACCAGTTGGTAGTGTATGACAATGACTAAGTATACTGTCAAATTCTACTTCTGGTACACACCTGTGCAAAATGTCGTCCCTGCATTGCTTCAACAAAATGGGATCATCCCAGAAATAATATCTCATAGAATGGAAAATTTTCTTTTTCTCTTGATAAGTCCAATCATCTGGGATTATTTTACAGGCAAGATAATTAACAATATATGAAAACCATAGATCCTTGGATTTTACATAAAGGATTTGCTCATCAGGGAATGTCTCGGTAATGGGTATATTAATGTCCTTCTCATCTACCCATTCCAACCTAGACAAGTGGTCCGCAACCACATTTTCAATCCCTGCCTTATTTTTAATTTCAATGTCAAATTCTTGTAACAATAAGATCCACCTAATCAATCTAGGTTTGGCATCTTTCGTTTCCATCAAATATTTTATGGCGGCGTGGTCCGTCCATACCACAACTTTTGACCCTACTAGGTATTGCCGAAATTTTTTGAATGCAAACACGACGGTGAGCAGTTCCTTTTCAGTTGTAGTGTAGTTAAGTTGTGCTTCGTTTAAAGTCTTAGATGCATAAAAATCACAGTGGGTTTGTTTTCAAAACGCTGTCCTAGAACGGCCCCTACTGTGAAATCCGAAGCATCGCACATTAATTCAAAAGGTTTTGTCCAATCCGGCATTTGAACAACCGGTGCAGAAATTAACTTCTCCTTAAGCACATTAAAAGCATGCAAACACTTCTCATTAAAGTCAAACATCACATCTTTCTCAAGCAGTTCAGATAAGGGTTTAGCAATTTTTGAGAAATCTTTGATAAAGCGGCGATAAAATCCTACGTGACTGAGAAAACTTCTCACCCTTTAACCGAATTAGGTGGGGGTAATTTTGAAATTACCTCAATCTTAATTGGATCCACCTCCATCCCCTTTCTAGACACTTTATGTCCAAGCACAATCCCTTCACTAACCATCATATGGCATTTTCCCAGTTGAGAACTAAATGTGTGTCCTCACATCGTTGTAAAACTTTATCCAAATTATACAAGCACTCATCAAAAGACGCACCATAGATGGAAAAATCGTCCATAAAGACCTCTAAACAACGCTCAACAATATTAGAGAAAATGGCAAGCATGCAACGTTGAAAGGTTGCTGGTGCATTACACAAACCAAAAGGCATACAGCGATATGCAAATATTCCATAGGGACAAGTGAAGGTAGACTTCTCTTGGTGCTTAGGATCAATGGAGATCTGATTGTAGCCAGAATAGCCGTCTAGAAAATAAAAATGCGATCGACCAGCTAGTCGCTCTAAAATTTGATCGATGAATGGAAGAGGAAAATGATCTTTTAATGTGGCAGAGTTCAGTCGAAGGTAGTCAATGCACACACGCCACCATGTTACCAGTCGGGTCGTGACCGACTCATTTAACAAGTTGTGAGTAACAGTGATTCCCCCCTTTTTAGGGACTACCTGTGTGGGGCTTACCCATGTCGAATCGGAGATAGAATAAATGATGCCTGCAGAAAGGAGCTTGATCACCTCCTTCTTGACAACCTCCATCATGCTTGGATTGAGTCTATACTGTGGCTAAATTATAGGTTTGGCTCCTTCCTCGAGTCAGATCTTGTGTTGGCAAAGTGTAGGTGAAATTCCCTTAATATATACAACCGACCACCCGAATGCACCACAGTGGTTCTTCAGCACGATCATCAATTGATCCTCTTCCTCATCACTTAGATATGCCGAGATAATCACCGGTAGTCTGTCACCATCAGCTAAGAATGCATATTTCAAATGAGGCGGTAGTGGCTTCAATTCTAACTCTAGTGGACTGATCAAAGATAACAGAAGCGGTGGTGGAAGTGGCCCAAGATCTTCATAATACTTAGCATAATAGCATGGCAACACTTGAAGCATCTTGACACATTCTTGTAATGACTTACTTCTCATCCATTCATGCATTATATTGACATGGCAAGCTTCAAGAGGCAGTTCTGGATATGCATCAAGGACAGAACTTGTTATTGCATCATCTTCAGTAGAAAGAGAAATTTCCTCCTCTTCGTCATTTGGAAAACCCACAACTCTACAAAGAGAAATAACTTTGGTTTGTTCCATAATGTTTACAGCCAATATCCCCTTATCTAGCTTGGTCATTACATGAGCCATATCTAGAAACGGCTTCCCTAGACAAAGAGAAATGTTATGATCAAAATGTTTCACCATGCGACACTGCTCCTTTGCTTTTGATTGTATTGTGCTTGTGGGCATAACCATTTCAAACCGATCATCTGTGATTCCCAATGTCAAACAACCTTGTCCCATCTCGAGTATCATGTCTGTAGTAGCTTGGAAGGTTCTTCTGAGGAGTAGCTCATTTCCTTGTTCATCTTGCATTTCCATTACCACAAAATCTGTAGGAAATACAAATCTGTCAACTTTAACCAGAACATCCTCGCAAATATCGTACGACTTAACCACGGAATTGTCAGCTAACTGAATCGTCATGTTGCTATGTCTCGATTCTTTAAGTCCCAGCTTCTTAAAAGTGGAAAGAGGCATCAAATTAATACTTTCCCTGGAGTCACACAATGCTTCACCGAATTTCACCTTACCAATGTAACATGAAATATTGAAGCAGCCCAGATCTTGTCTTTTAGGTGGCAATGTACCCATAATGAAGGCGCTCACTTGCTCCTTAAGAACCACCACTTCTGTATCAGGAATCTTTCTCATCTTTGTTATTATATCTTTCAGAAACTTGCCATAAGAGGTTATCTGCTCTATTCCTTCTAATAGTAGAATGTTAACAGAAAGTTTCCCAAAGTTGTCTAGGAACTTCTTGAACCGAACGTACACTTTCTTAGCCTTAAAACTGTTTGGATACAGCACTGGGACTGTCTGTTCCCTTTGATGTGGCGACACATATGGTGTCCTCTTTGGAGTTTCTCCCTTAGCAATGTTTTCTAGTGTAACTTCTGCTACTGCATCCTCTAGCGGTATTGTGATTGTAACCTCCTCTGTGGCCTCACCTGTGGTTTCCGGCTGGGGTGTGCTCATTTCATCGGCCCTGGGGTTTAAAATCTTCTTACCATTCTGTAGCAGAATTGCCTTAGCTTGTTGGTTTCCTCCTGGAATGTTTGTATTTCCGGGAAAACCTTGCCGCACTGGATTTTTCAGATTTGCTATCTCAACTGCCATCTGCGCTAACGATGTCTCTATAGTTCTCATCTGAGCCCCATGACTTTGTAAGGTCTGCCCAAATTGATTCATAAATTCTCCTTGTTGCTTAATTTGTTGGCCAAACGTGCTCATGAGTTCTTGATTCTGCTTGATTACTTGATTGAGCAACTCATTGCTCTTGTCCTCTACCGACGGTTGTGGTTTTGCATCAGGGTCCTGCAAGAAATTGTTTGGGTCCTTCCATGAAAATTTCTTGTCTTTCCTCCAAGAATAGTCATTGTTTCTGTACCCCTGTTGCTGGCGCATAAATTTCACATGTGCTTCATCATCAGATTCTACGTCTTCTTTTGCAAGCAATTTCTTGGCTAGAATGTCCATCTTCTCATTTAGCTCTTTGATGGCCTTTGACTCACCTACAGCTCGAACCTGTTCTGGCGCATCTCTATCACCCCAAGACTGCTTTTTGGCCATGTTCTTTAAAATCTCCCAACACCTTGAGCATGTGTTGTTTAAGAAGAACCCCGAACCTACTGAATCCAGGTTTCTTCTATCATGCTCAGAAAGAGTAAAATAGAAATTCTTGACTTGTTTCTCCTTGTCAAGCCCATGATGTGGGCACCTCCTCAGCATTATTTGAAAACGTTCCCAAGTCTCAGAATACGTCTCCCCGACTTTCTGGCTAAAATTGTGGATCTTCCGTACCAGATCGTTGGTTTCCTCTGGTGGAAAGAATCTCTCAAAGAAGACCTCGATCATTTGATCCCAAGTCTCGACAGTTTCATCATCTAGGTTATGCAGCCATTCACATGCATTACCTACAAGAGAGCTGGGAAACAAGTTCAAATATGGTATCTCTTGTGGAAACATGTCTATCTTGATCATATCGCAATTTTCCACAAATGTGTTGATGTGAGCGACTGGGTCCTCATTCTTCAGCCCGTGAAAAGCTTGAGACTTGACCAAGTTTATCAGTGCTGGGTTAGTCTTATAAGTGGGAATGTTGATTGCCAGTTTTTTTATTGGTCCCTTCGATGCTGACGAGGAAGAAGCTTTTATCTTCTCCCATATTGTTTGTTCTTCAGCCATAGCTTCTGGTTCAGAATCTGAATCTATATCTTCAGGTTGGTCTTGAATGTTGTTCTCCTCATCGTCTGATCCCCAGATAGGATCTCTGATGATGGCTGTGTGTAGTCTATACTACGCGTCTTCACCATGCACTGGTACCTGCAAAGTAATATCTTTAATTCAATACAGTGCTAGACGATTTCTGAATATGGAAGATAAACGATGAATTTCAAAAAAAATAATAAATTAAAATGTGTCCTAGAGTGGTCGCTTGCAGCACTCGTAGTGCCGACAATTGTCGTGTCCCCGGCAACGGTGCCAAAAACTTGACACGATTTTACCGTGCGTATAACGCAAGTGCACACATCAATGTAATATAGGCCTTTGTGAGGCCCGAGTCGAACTCAGGGACACTGAACTATCAGCAGACTACTACTAACTATTCGCAATCAGCTAGACCGGTTAAAAAGGTTTTGAGAGTTGATTAAAAAGAAAAAGAAAATAAAAGAAAGCAAATCAATCGATGAAATGTTGAGTTTAATCAATTTAGATGGGAATCTTTAGGATTGTGGTTTCACCATGGGTTCTCATTGTATTTATTTCTATATAGCTAATCAAATTCATCTCTCATTTTGGGTAGTGGCATGTAGTCAGAATTGTTCACTGTCATGATACAATTCACTACCTAAATCTAGGTCGGTTCTACCGTCGTAGTAACCTATACCCTAAACTAGTTGCATTAGAATCAACCTCTGGGTTTCCACCATTAACCGTACATCACCTTGTTTAAGGAATTTATGAGTTAATGTGAATTTTGTCTCTTTTCAACCATTAATTCTTCTTTCAAAGAAATTAAAGGCATTAGATTATCATTAGGGTGATCAAGCATAATGATATAATGGAGAAAACGAAATCATACCACGGATTTAAGAGACAAATTATGAATTACTATGATAAAAATGTCATACAACGATTACCCGGGCTACTCCCAGTCCTAAAGACAAAAGGGATTAGCCCCACATGATCATCTCAGAGCAAGACATGGTGGAAGAAAGGGCAAACATGGAGAAAAACGTATATGAAGTGATGTAAACCCACAAATAGAGAAGATCCAAGCATTCCTCAACGTAGAGTGTGCGATCTACCACCTTTCGGCGGTGGAAAATGTCTTCTTCGGCTCTCAGAACGGTCGGGGCGTGCTTCCGGGCTCCGTTCTCCTCTCCAACTCTCCTTGTGATGTGTACAGTGGCTAATGACGTGATGGATAGCTCCTGGCCACCGTCATTAGGTATAAACACCAAATTAGATCGTCAAAATATCACCACCGTTGGATTCGGGCCGATTTGGAACAAAAACTAATCTGACGGTGATGGTATCGACCCCTCATGATATCGGCAAGCTTTCCTTCTTCTCTGTCATTCCGCCTGATGCAGACTCGATACCATCGACGTGGGTCGATGGTATTGACACCCTTAGGCGTCAGTTCTATCACCTTTCTGCCACTGAAGTTGTAGAACGTCGATAGTATCGACTTTTCTGTCGATAGTATCGACTGGATGATCACTGGCAACCTGAAGGTAACTCGCTACCATCGACTGGGATGCTTGGCTCATTGCGGATGTCTCTCTGTGACTGTGTCGATGGTATCGACAGCTGTATATATGCGTTTTTCCTGAAATTGCAAGACAAAGCCAAATCATCCATGCTAACATGTGTCAATATGATTATTTATAATCGAAAAGATACAATATGCGAGATTTGATATAGAATGAAATTATAGACTAAAGTGAATAAATCATGCAATATTAACCACCAAAGTGACTAATAAACACATAAAACACATGTAAAACAAGTCTATAAAAGCGACTCAAAATCATCGCATCAATAGACATTAACATATAGGAAGAGCACTTAGAATCAAGTTACCTACCACTATAAACCCCACTGTCAATTTCACTGTTGCTAAGAATAAAGATAAGAAATCAAAGAATGTACATGAAGATAATGCTAAGATCTAGAAGAAACTGAAGAACAAACCTTGTTGGACATGTGGACAGGTTAACCACTATAATAAGGATTGTCATTCAAAGAAGGCAAAGAAAGCTTCCGCATCTACAACTGAGGAGGTTGTTATCAATATGATGACTACTTCCTTAAACCTCAATGATGGGTATGTGTCTAAAAATCCTAAAATTGTTTTGATTTTGAACCACTTTATTGGATCATTAACACTAGGGCTAATGTACATGTTTGTACTAACAAGTCCATGTTTCTATCTTACCCTACCTCAATAGGGTGATTTGTGACATCGGGAAACACAAGCTCTATAGAAGTCAAAGAATAGATGGACTCGAAGTTTCTTTGGGGAAGAAATGACACTTTATATAGTCAAACATGTTACATCCATTCAGTACAATATCATTAGTGATGCAATTCTTGTTAGACATGGTTTTAGAATAGATTGCAAATGTAATAAGGCTATTATTACACACCTTCATGACTCTTTATTTTTTGGCAAGGGTATTGATGTGACATGGAGAACCTCTTTAAGATTCTTATTACCCATTTCAATCCAATTTTAAATTTGAATGGAAGTAGTTCTATTTGCATGGATCTTGTATCTTCTGACATATGGCATCGTCATCTGGGACATGTTAATGTTGGCTCAATCAAACAAATGATGAATCCAGATTTAATTCCTAAATGTAACATTAATAATAGTATATTTCAAATTTGTATCAAAGCTAAACTGCCTAGAAATCATTTTCATTATGTGAATAAGAATTCAAAATTCCTTGATTTAGAACACACTAATATGTGCAAGATTAATGGGAGTGCTAATAGGGATCAAAGATGTTATTTTGTAACTTTTCTTGACGATGAAAGTAAACATTGTTATGTCTATTTTCTTAAAAGTAAACATGAGGCATTAGAAAAGTTTAAGATTTTTAAGAAAGAAGATGAAACTCAAATTATTAAATTACTTAAACAATTAAACCATGATAGGACACAAGAGTCCACCTCTAACTTGTTCTTGGAATTTTGTCAATTTTGTGGTGTAGTTTATGAGGTTATTGCTCCTTATTCACCACAATTTAGTAGGATTGTAGAATGTAAGAACCAAACCCTAATAAATATGGTTAATAACTTACTCCAAACCTCAGCTCTACCCAACTTTGTGTTGGGGGAAGCTCTGAATATGGCTTGCCATATTCTGATTGAAGTTCCCCATAAAAATAAAGTAAGTAGTTCGTTTGAGCAATGGAGAGGGGGGAAACTAAGTCTCAAATATCTACGTGTGGGGGTTCCTAGCAAAGGTACTTGTCCCTAAACACAAAAGGAAAAAATTGGGACTGAAAATGGTTGATGTCATCTTCTTGGGTTATGTAAAGATTTATGCCTATAGATTCTTGATTGTAAAAACTAAATCTCAAACATGATGTCAATACAATTGTGGAACTATGTGATACTACATTCTTTGAGGATGTGTTTCTCATGAAAACTAGTATGCCCAAAGAAGTAATTCAACAAGATTCATTAACCATAGGTTCCATTCCTGAGCATGTGAAAAGGATGATAAATGTGGGGGGTGACTTAGAATAACTACTTTTGAATCTGAAGATTATGAAGAAATGGTTAAACCAAGGAGATGTAAATGGTCTAGAAAATCTGAGGATTTTAGAAGTGAGTTTCTTACTCTTACAATGTTGAGGATGATTATGTATCTTTCAAACAATCTATGGATTCTCTAGAAGCACAATTTTGGAAGGGAGCCATTAATGATGAAATCCAATCAATATCTCAAATGGAATATGAGAATTAGTGGATTTACTTCCTGGTTTAGTTGGATGCAAATGGATCTTTAAGAAGAAACTTAATGCAAATGGGACAATCAATAAATATAAATCTAGATTGGTTGTTAATGGTCACAAACAGAGGGGAGGAATAGATTATTTTGATTCATATTCTCATGTTCCCCATATGACTACAATTTGAGTGCTTATAGCATTGGCTTCCATTTTTAATCTCTCTATCCATCAGATGGATGTGAAGATTGTTCTCTTACATGGCGATCTTCAAGAGAAGATATGTATGGAATAGCCTGAGGGATTTGTGGGTCGTGGTAATGAGTCCAAAGCATGTAAAATTATCAAGTCATTATATGGCTTGAAACAAGCCCCTAAGCAATGGAATGAGAAGTTTGATTGTATGATATCATCGTTTGGATTAATTTCTAATGATTTTGATATACTGCAAAATTTTTAATGATGGATATGTTTGTCATGCTTATATGTACATGATATCATGCTTTAAGGTTCTGATGTGAAAGTAGTAAAAGAGACAAAGTCATTCTTGTGTAGCAAGTATGAGATGAAGGATATAAGTGTTGATGATGTGATTTTAGGGCTCAAATAATATGGTATACTAATGGTATAACTCTCTCACAGTCTCACTATGTTGAGAAGGTTCTGGAGAGGTTTGAATACACATCACATAAACATGTTAAGACCACATACTATTCATCGAAGGTCTTGTTCAAGAATGATATTGGAGTTCCGGTGTCTCAATTGCGATACTCCCAAATAATATGAAGTTTGATGTATCTTATGAACTACACATGATCAAAAATTGTGTTTGCTGTGAGCAACTTAAACAAATACAGTAGTTGTCCCAACAACACCCATTAGGAAGCTCTTGACATATCTTGTTCCATTGGGATACATTACAACAGATATCCTTCTGTAGTCAAATTATATAGTGATTTCAGTTGGATTGTCATGAATTCTAGGATTAATGGTGTCTAATGATATATAGTCATGTTGGGAGGAGGTGTTGTTTTCTATAGGTGTAACAAATAGACCATATTGTCACAGTCTACTCTTGAGGTTGGGTTGTGTGTTTTTGATGAAAATGTATTGGAAGTTGAATGTCTCCATGGACTTATATCTAGTTTACCTATGGTAAAGCAGTCATTTCACGCAATTTCAGTTCACTATGATAGCACAACACCCATTTATAAGATAAAGAGCTACAAGTACAATCAAGAATAGCATAGATACATCTAAGTCAAACTCAAATATGTGAGGAAATTACTACCTAATGGGGTTGTGTCTGTTGGCTATGTAGGTACCAAACATAATACAATTGATCATTTGACTAAAGCTCTTACCTAGCCTTAGTTGAGAAATTGTTAGGGATGGGACTGAAACCCCTTTAGATTAGCAAGTAGTAGAAACCCAACCCAAAAGAGTGGAGTCCCACAACTTAGGTTTGTGATGAATCCAAATTCATCATGATTTTTATCCACCATTTTGGGTCCAATTCAACTAAATACATTCGTTTTCATCTCCTTAAATCTTACAATGTTAAATTTTGCTTGGTTGATCAGATTATCAAGTTATTAACAAGTTTTATATGATTTTCATGCAGATCATGTACAAACAACACATTCGATCCTGAGCATGCGATTTCAGCCAATCGGTCTGCTATAACGATCATGCACATTCACTCTTGACCAAATGGTCTTGACCAAACGATCTGGTCCATATGGTCTACATCCACACGGTTTGATCTTCTTTCTCCAAATAGTTTCACCTATACGATCCTCCTCATGACCAAAAAATGGTCTTGAGACCGCATGGGTTGCAAATGGTCCTGAGACCATGCAAGCCCAAGCGATCCTCAAACCGTGAGAAGCAAACAGTCTCCAAATTGCTTGGGTGATCAACCCCCGAGACCGTTTGGACACTGAGACCATTTGGAACCAGAAAACCATTTGGACGCAGGAACGTTGGGGGCATAAAACTGATCAGAGCAATTGACCATGAGACCGCACAAGCCCTAACAGTCGGCAAGACCGTGGTGAGATGCAAGACCGTAAAGAACCAGAGGCAACCGAGACTGATTGGAGGCATATTCCAAACAGTTTGGATGAAAGCAACAGACCGAGAAGACCCTCACAGTCTCAAGACTGTGAGGAAGTCTCACGATCCCAAACCGAGAGAAGACTAAATAGTTTCCAAAATCGTTAAAGCAAAATCGTGAGGACGATCATACCAAGACTGGTTGGATGACCAAAACTGATCAGAGCAAGACCGTTTGGAGCAGAAGACTGTTTGGATGCAATCACACAAGACCGTTTGGAAGTGAAGACTGGTTGGAGTAGTGACTGTTTGAAACCATTCGGTCTTCAAGACCGTTTGCATCCCCAAACCATTAAGACTCCAGGATTGTTGGACGGTGCAGATCATTTGGTTCTCAAGATTGCGAGAGGCATAGACCGTTAAGTAGTGATCGGTCTCCAAACCGTTTGGAGACCATCGATCCTCAAGACCTTTTGGCGGCAATCGATCTCAAGACCGTTAGGAGCCTCTCAGTTTCCAGACCGTTCAAGCAAACTGTTTGCTCCAAACCGTGTGAAGACCCCGACCAGAGCCTATAAATAAGACCAGTAGGGTCCTCATTTGAGGCATGGGACCCAGGACATCGAGAGGCTGCCTGAACGCAGGTTCGGTCCACGTACATCCACGCCATTGCCACTTCACCTGATGCTCCTGCTATGAGCAAGGAGGTCAAGACAAGAAAGAAGGTGGAGAAGAAGATCTGCCCAGTCTACCCTGGTGGTTCTTCCTCCTCATCAAGATCTCCTCCGACATGACGTAGAAGACCGCATCATCTTCACCGAGCTATGACTACCTTATACATCATGCTCATGGCGGAACCTTCCCTCTCTCTTGTTCTTCTTGTTTCTTGCATCATGAGCGAGTAGTTCCTTTTCGCAGGGGTGCGGGGAGTAGCCCCGCTGTCCATGCAAGCATGTTCTCTTGTTAAACATTCCATGGCTTTGTATATAACTTTTCATTTCGTTGTTAATCATTAATGTTTGTGGATTGATTACCTGCTTTCTTTTATCTTGCTCTTCCCTATGTTGCGAGAACTTCTATATGTAGGGTTGAATGTCAATTAACGAGGTTGACTCCCAAACTAGAAATAGAATGGGATTCCTTGACGTTGTAAGTGTATGATTCATGAGGGGACGAACCATCTAGCCTACGGTGATGCTTCTGTGGCCTAAACATCCCTCAGGGAGGGCCACAGCTTTAGTTGGATATCTGTATCGTCGTCGTAAATTGTCGATGTTTGCTTATAGATTAATCACTTGCTTGCTTGTCGATTAACATAGTTGACTCCCTGACTAGAAATAGAAAGGGATTCCTTGAGGTCGTAAGTGTATGATCCGTGAGGGGATGAACCATCTAGCCCACAGTGCCACTTCTGTGTGCCTAAACATCCCTCAGGGAGGGCCACATCTTTAGTTGGAAATCTGTATCTTCAGAACCGTAAGTGTATGATCCGGATGGCAACGAGACATCTGATGCCTAAGGTGATGCTTACGTGAGCCTAAACATCCCTCAGGGAGGGTTCGCAGTAGTTCTATTTGGATAGTGACACACGTATAACGTGCGTGTAATACGCAAGTGTACGTGTCGAAGTAATATGGGATTATGAGTCCTGAGTTATTGAACACGGGGAGTTGTGAGGTTAACAACTATTACTAATTAGGATTGATCAGCTAAGCCAAAAACAAGAGTTGATTGAAAAAGAAAATAAAAATAAAAGAAAATAAAACAATCGATTAAATGGTTGGTTTAATCAATTAAAAATGGAATCCTTAAGATTGCGGTTTCACCGCAGGTTCTCATTGTACTAATTCCTACACAATTATCCTAATTTGTCTCCTATTCCGGGTAGTGGCATGTAGTCAGAATTGCTCACTTTCACGATACAATTCACTACCTAAATCTAGGTCGGTTCCATGGTAGTAGTAACCTATACCCTAAACTAGGTGCGTGAAGATCATACTCTGGGTTTCCACCATTAACTGTACATCGCTTTGTTCAAAGGATTTATTAGTTAATGTGATTATCGTCTCTTTTCAAACGTTAATTCTTCTTTCAAAGTAATTAAAGGTATTAGATTATCATTAGGGTGATCAATCATAATGATATAATGGAGAAAATGACATCATACCACGGATTTGAGAGACACATTCTGATAAACTATGTAAAAAGTATCATACAACGATTACTCGGGCAACTCCTGGGTCCTAAGGAATTATGGTTTTTAACCGAAAATAGATGACATGGTATCCCAGTAAGTCGAAAAGATGTAAAACATGAATTTCGAGATACAGTAAAGTGGAGAAAGGGTTAAAGAGTGGATCTGGAGAAGATGGAGATAATTTTCCATCGTTTCCACCGCCAAAATGCCTCCGAGGTCTTCCATGTAGGGTTCCTCTACTTTTCTCTCTCCGTTCAGCTGCCGTATCGTCCCCCCGTGATAGATCTCCCAATTGCGGTTCTAATGGTGTCTTTTATAGCCATCGTACATGTTTAGGTCAAGAGGAAACCTAAAATGTAATTTTTAATACAATATGTGTTAGATTTAACACATTAAAATTTAGTCCGCAGCGACTGAGTCGATGGTATCGAGTTGGAAGTCGATAGTATCGACTTCTTTACAGTAAAATGTCCTTTTCCTTTTCAATCTAGAGCAAAAAATATTTGTACTCTGATGTCATGTCGCTACCATCGAGTTGCAAGTCGATGGTATCGACTTTGCTCCAGTAAATAATAATTATCTACAATAATTAAAACATATAAAATACATGTAAAAATATAAAAAATGATGTACAAGTGATTTTTACTAATTTGGTAAAATATGTACTAAAAAGATATTCAATTAAGCACAAATGACAAAGAAAATAACCAAATTAGATATCAAAATAACGACAATTTGTGCATACATCACACCCCTAAGCTTGAATATTGCTCGTCCTCGAGCAACACTACTCTTGGATTTGTTTTAAAATGTCAACAAGAAGATAGGTACCTATGAATTATTTTTTCTAACCGCCCCCACCAGTCGGTCCCAAATCGATCCTTGCCAACCATTGAACAAGTAATGACTCTAAAGTGATCAATAATGTTCATAATAGATGTCCACAATAAGATTAATAAAAAACACTATCAATATGAAGCAGTTAGTATCATGGCTAGTAGGACACTTGCTTGATGCACCATGTGATCTCCCTATCTACATTGCTCTGATCTACCTAAATAAACTACTTAGAAGCAGATCCCCAAATAAAAATGGATGAGGGGATTAATTATGATGGTGGCCTACCATGCAGAGAAATGGGTGGAAAAGATGGGTGGCTATGAAAATAGGATTCACAAGAATCATCCAAATTATATATGCAAAAAGTAAAAATATGATGCACCTGTATGATGGATAAAATGTGAATGTATGATTTCTAATGACTATTTTTTATTTTGGTGGAATGATGCATGCAATCGATGTCTCATCCTAATGATGGGTATAAGTGGAAAGGTGTTTATAAAAAGAATCACAATCCCCTCATTTATTGCTTAGAGAGAATATGACATTGAAATTAAAAATCCTTTTCCTCCTTTTCTCCTCTTTTTTCTTTTTTAATAACTCTTTTTTCTCTGCCCTTTTATTTTAGCAAGATAAATATTTCATGCTTGGGCTTTTTTTAATTTTTTTTTTTTTTGGAGGAGTAAGGATAAACACATTTTTTCACTCTTACATGAGAGAAGATCATAGAATATAACAAATATGTAATGCCTTATGAAATATGCAATGCAAATGAAACTATATGTGATTTTGTTATGCAAACTACAAATGCTCAAAAGATGATATGAATTTTTTTTCTTTTCTAATGCATAATAAAATGAACTAACTATATGCTTCCTATCATGCCTTGTAATGCAAACAAGAGGAAAATAACTTGGATTAAACTTGATCATCCTATGGTGGTGAATGAAGATGAATGGAAGGTGGATGAGATCACATGACTAAGAGACAATGTCTTTCCCAACCATGATATGTCCCTCTTCTATCAACTTGTCTAACAGGGTAACCTTAGAGTTTATTTCTAGAATTCACATTAAAGATCACGTTACTGTTTGGTTGGCTTGGACTCAAACATCATCGTCATAACACAAGCCATAGGGTTAAGTTAGGTTTTTCATTCATTCAGTATGTCATCAAGCTGACTAATCCAAACAATTCCTCCAGTTATGTACTCTTAAACATAGAAAATTTAGCTTAAAGTGCAAAGCATAATAGCACATTCAAATTTTTATTTAGGATTTTTAGAATTGATACCACATCATCAACAAACGGCTAATCCTAACCAAAATTTTATATTTTTTCCACAATTACACTAGATAGAAGTGGACTCTAAAAACAAAATGAAAAAACTAATTTTTCCGAAACAAAAACAAGTAGATGTATGATAAAAAGAAAAGATGCAAGAGGTAAAGATAGAAGCATCATTCCATTCCTCCCCCTAAGTTTGAATATGACATTGTCCCCAATGTCAAAAGCAAAGGCAGATAAATGGAACAGATGTACCGATATGTGAGGTGAGATTTGGGGCAAAAGATGGGTGGGAGGGATCCACATGAAGACATGCCCTCCAATAAGCACTCAAGCTCAATGAAGTGTTGATGCTTGCTCATCTTGTGAGATTTCAGTGATGAGAACTCAGTACTACCGATAGTGAATTTGGTGGTACCGACTCAATGCGTCCCTACACACTGAATGCACATATCAAGGCACTTTTTTTACTTGCATCAAAACTAGATATCACAATCTACAAATAGGAATGTAAAAGTAGAATTGAAAGTTTAACAAAATAAACCTAATTGGTGGGTTTCCTCCCACAAGCTTCCTTGTTTAACGTCCTAGGATGGACACATGTCAATCAACAATAATCAAGTGGTCGTGGAGGAGGGTAAAACTCTCTCCGCTTCTTCCTTCTAAACATCTAGTTCCTTGCATCAATGAGAAAAAATAAATAATAGTCAGAAGACCAACATGTATGTTGACGTTCCATTTCAATAGTAAATTATCATTACAATGAACATGAACATGAACATGAACATGACTCAAAATCAAGTCTTGATGTGGGAGCACATGCAGAAATAGATAGCCATGAGGTGAAAGGTATAATGATGATTGATCCTTAATTTCTATGACCATCCCCAATGGATCACTCCTATCTACACATAATGGAAGGGTTATATCAAAGGTGAATTTCTATGCCTCCTCCTCTTCTAATAATTCAATTTCCCCACATTCATTAATATCCTCACAAAAATTTCAAAATTATCATCTGGATATATATCCCATATAGGATCCCCCATAAGGAAATGAAGAGATGGGTCTTGTGGTGAAGGAATTATGTGATGGGTAATGGGAAATTCCTCCACCTTTTCATTATCAATATCCTCTTCCTCACTCTCTTCCTCGTGTCTAAGATCACTATCAAATAAAGCACCTTTTGGATCCTCCTCTCCTTCACTCATATCCCAAACACATGTATCAAAATTGTCATCCACCTTATTTGCATCATTCTCCTCATCTTCCTCATCAGATACCCAATCATATTCAAAATCAATCCTAGGATTCGAGGGTGTGGGTGTGGTCTCAATGGAAGGACATGGTAAAGGTGATTCTAAAACTTCTTCCAGTATGTTCTCCTCACTCTCTAATTCCTTATCCTCAACCTCAACTTCTTCCATTTTCTCTACTCTACCCCAACCTCCATTAGAAATAGGACCTTTGTGATTTAAAACATATTGAACCATAATCCTAATATGCTCACGATGAATTTCCTTTGAGATTCTCTCATGATGTAATGAAGGTGGACTCAGACATTTATAACCTACATGTGCATTTCCACACTCAAAACAAATAGGGGCCATGTGCTTTTTTTATACTTTTTTTTAAATGAAAGAAGACTAACTACAAAGAAATATTTAGATGAATATGTACAATGCCTACACTAACAGTAAAATTTTATGTAATGAAAAATGGGAAGAAAAAAAACTAAAAAAAAATAAATACAATGGCCTAGAGTGGCCGATCCTAACTTTTTATAGTGTTAACCATGCCAAATCTCCGGCAACGGTGCCAAAAACTTGACACGCGTATAACGTGCGTGTAATACGCAAGTGTACATGTCGAAGTAATATGGGATTATGAGTCCTGAGTTATCGAACACGGGGAGTTGTGAGGTTAAAGACTATTACTAATCAGGATTGATCAGCTAAGCTGAAAATAAAAGTTGATTGAAAAAGAAAATAAAAATAAAAGAAAACAAAACAATCAATTAAATGGTTTGTTTAATCAATTAAAAATGGAATCCTTAGGATTGTGGTTTCATCGCAGGTTCTCGTTGTACTAATTCCTACACAATTATCCTAATTCATCTCCTATTTTGGGTAGTGGCTTGTAGTCAGAATTGCTCACTTTCTCGATATAATTCACTACCTAAATCTAGGTCAGTTCCACGGTAGTAGTAACCTATACCCTAAACTAGGTGCCTGAAGATCATACTCTAGGTTTCCACCATTAACTATACATCGCCTTGTTCAAAGGATTTATTAGTTAATGTGATTATCATCTTTTTCAACCGTTAATTCTTCTTTCAAAGTAATTAAAGGTATTAGATTATCATTAGGGTGATCAATCATAATGATATAAATGGAGAAAATGACATCATACCACGGATTTGAGAGACAAATTATGATAAATTATGTAAAAAGTATCATACAACGATTACTCGGGCTACTTCCGGGTCCTAAGGAATTACGGTTTTTAGCCGAAAATAGATGACATGGTATCACAGTAAGTCGAAAAGATGTAAAACATGAATTTCGAGATACAGTAAATTGGAGAAAGGGTTAAAGAGTGGATCTTGAGAAGATGGAGAGAATTTGCCATCGTTTCTGCCGCCAAAACACCTCCGAGGTCTTCCGTGTAGGGTTCCTCTACTTTTCTCTCTCCGTTCGGCTACCGTATCGTCTCCCCATGATAGATCTCCTAATTGATGTTCTAATGGTGTCTTTTATAGCCGTCGTACATGTTTAGGTCAAAAGAAAACCTAAAATGTAATTTTTAATACAATATGTGTTAGATTTAACACATTAAAATTTAGTCTGCAGCGGCTGGGTCGATGGTATCGAGTTGGAAGTCGATAGTATCGACTTTTTCACAGTAAAACATCCTTTTCCTTTTCAATCTGGAGCAAAAAAATATTTGTACTCTGATGCCATGTCGCTACCATCGAGTTGGAAGTCGATGGTATCGACTTTGTTCCAGTAAATAATAATTATTTGCAAAAAAATAATCACTGAATAAAATCAAATAATTACTATAATAATTAAACATGTAAAATACATGTAAAAATATAAGAAATGATGCAGAAGTGATTTTTACTAATTGGTAAAATATGTATTAAAAAGATATTCAATTAAGCACAAATGATAATGAAAATAACCAAATTAGATAACAAAATAACGACAATTTGTGCATACATCAGATAGTTATATCTTGCCTGGATGTTTGATGTTTGGATGTGTTTGCATGTATAGTGGTGGTGAAACCCAAGACCATCCCAGCGATTCCATATCATTAATCTAGATCAACTTTAATTCTATTCTTTAACTTTCCTACACTTAGTTTAATCAAATCAACCAATCGTTTTAAATATTAGCCTTACTCAAGCTGGACTAGACCAACAACGATTCTTAAAAATGTTGTCCCTTAGTATTTGATCCTTAACTATGCTGCGATAAGACCAGTGCGCTTGCGGGTGGTATTATTGCACAAGGTTTTGGTAAAAGCTCTAGGATTTCAACCCTGAGTGAATTTGTTAGTGCAATAATAAACCACATTTAATTTTGTTGTCGGGAACAACCGAATCAATTAGTCAAATCTAGTCCTTTTAAGGCTAATATAGGATTATCCTTTTTCTTTTGAAACAATTGATCATCTACTTGAATTCGGTTCTACTCCGTCAATCTCACTTCTGAAAAATCTTTCCATCTCAGGAACTAACAAAGACTAGTGCATGCACCGCTCAAATAGTCCCAGTCTCACTTATCCTGAGATAGACAAAACCTTTCGTTGTCAGAATAGAGAGAACCAAGCAAGGATGGCTTAAGATGAGGAAATAGCCCAAAGGGTAGCTCAAGCCCTTGTTGTACAAAGAGATAGGCTTATGCAAGAAGCTAGAGCTGCGGTTGAAACAGAGATCCGAGCAGCTCAAGCAGTAGAACTGCAAAAAGATCTTAGGGAGTTCTTGTTGGCTAAATTGGACATTATTAAAATCTCTTTGTTTTGATGATGGAAAACATTTCATTCTTATAGATCTAACATGCTACTTGAGTATTTCAGGAACAAGGTGGATGATAAAATTTTGGAAGATCTACATTCTTAAATTGATTTATTTTCTTGATTGTAATCAAATGTAAACTTGTACAAATATATCATGTACAAGTACTTAGATATCATGTAAATCAAGTGTTTAGATCTTCCCTATCCACACACAACACTTAGATAGGTCATCCCTAAGTGAGCATCACAATTTCACATTCATTTCTTACACTTAGCATATGAGTTAAAGTTTTGAAACAGAGTTGGTCTCGGTCAACAAATTTCTCGACTGAGATACTCTCGATCGAACATTTTCTAGACCAAGAAACTCCCAAGTATAAAGAACGAACATCTTTGCATAACCTGTTAAAAGCAATCATAGAGAGAGGCTTGGTCAAACTTTACTTTGACCGAGACAATATCTCGAGCAGGTTTTATTGCCGTTAGACTTGGTTATTTAACCGTTAGAGTTAGTGGAAAATTGGTTGGTAGTTGAGTTGAACGTTGCTCCAGACTCACCCTCGGTCGACAATTTCCTCGATCGAGAGACACTCATTCGACAAACTTCTCAATCGAGAAGGTGTATGTCTGCACTTTTTAGAAGTAATTAACTAGTCATTACTAATGCAGTTAGTGGATACCTAACGGCTAGTTAAGCACTAAGAACCCCCTAGAAAGTGTCTAGAACGTCCCTAAGTACTTTTAGGCCATTCCTATAAATAGGACATGCCTTAGGACACCTAAACTCACTTGAGTACACATACTTGCAATTGAGAATCAATCCTTGTGAGCAATTCAACAACATCAACATTTGCAAATCATTTCCATTGCTGGCATTTCATGTCCTATAGGCTAGAATCTCCTACCCACTATACTTCCACTTCCATACACATTGGATAGGAGATCAAAATGATTGACATAGTATTCAAGCCTTGTGCTTAAGTGGTAATTGTAATTTCCTTTTTCCTTTCTTATTCTTTCTTATTACTTTGTACTCTCCTTGCTACTCCTAGGTTGGAGGTTGCAGAGTGGAGAGGGTGAAATCTTCTCAGGAGGAGAAGGAGTACTTTGGACTACTTCTAGAAGGTCTCAACGGGAATCTACTTCAAGGAGGAAGGCTACTTCAAGGGGGAGCTTGAAGTTACTTCAAGTGAAGGTTGCTTCAAGATTGGTGAGACGACTTCGAGTGAAGTCTGTCCAAAGGGTTTGGGAAGGTATTTATAATATTGTGTAACAACCTTGAGAAGGTAATAAAATTCAAATACTTTCAAATTCCAATTGGAACCAATTGGGTAGTGGATTGACTCCCTTAATTTTTGCTAAGGGTGGAACCACTCTAAATCCTTGTCTCCTTCTTTAACATCTTTGTGGTTGTTTGTTGGTTGAATAATTTGGTAATTAGTCATAAAACCCTATTCACCCCCCTCTAGTGTTTTTCAATTGGTATTAGAGAAAGCTTCAAGGAGCTCAAATCGAGTCTTAAAGATGGATGGTAGTGGTGTATACAAACTCAAGTAAAGGAGAAACTTGGATCGACATTCAACAAGTTGTAGCTTGTGCTTAGGAATGGGACACACAACACTTAGTTGTTCAAGGAAGTCAAAGAAAGAAGAGATGCATAAAGAGGTACAATGCTTTGTTACTACTACACATGAATAAGAACAAGAAGTAAGTCTTTTTTATTTATCAAAAGAAGATTTAATTGCTATCCTTCAAGAAATACATGATAAGTATATTGATTGTAAGAAGAAATTATAGAAATCTACTAAAGTAGATGATGATCTACATGCTAAACTTCTTGTTCTTACATCTGAAAATGAAGATCTTAAATACACATTGAACTTAACCATCAAAGACCATGATATTAAGCTAAAATCAATAGAAGCAAGTTGCAATCTTCTTTCTCAAGAAAACATAAACTTGCAAGCTCAAGTAAATGATCTTCAAAAACCACCTGTTTTGTGTACTCATTTAGACTATGATGATATTATGAAAGAAAGAGATAGTTTGTTGTCTAATCTAGAGCAAGAAAATTTAAATGTTAAAAAGAGAATGGATGAGATTGCCAAATTACAAAAAGAAATTAGTGGCTTGAGAAATAATGGTATTCTTGATAAGATTCTAAAAGATTGTTCTGGTTATACTGAAAGAAGAGGTTTAGGATATGTTCCAAAGGAAAACTTTTATCAACCTAAACCTAGGAGAACTCAAGCACCCAAGACCAAAATTATGTATGTACCCAAGAACAACTCAACTCAAAGTCCTAGAAAGAGAAATGAAATTGATTCCATTTGTTGTCACTATTGTCTGTGTCTTGGACACTATTCTTTTTCATGTCCATACAAGAAAAAGGATGTTGAGTTGGTATGGGTTCCAAAACCCCCAAACTAAATAGATATGAATTAATCTAGTTGAGATATGACAAATAATCTTGATTTGAACATTCTTATGTCTATCTCAACTTAATATAATAGAATAACAAAATAAATCAAAGTAATTCAACCCATAACTTGAACAAACAAATTGCTGAATAAAATCTATAGAGACACTCTCGGTCGAATTATTTCTCGATCGAATTAATTTCGGTCGAAGTATTTGTCGACCGAATAAGGTTCTGGAAAACTTGTTCAAATGATTCAATTTGCTGTAAACTTGCTATAAATTTGGAAATTATGAACGAATCATAAATCTTGGAAAACAACTCTCAAATCACATATTGATAATTTGCATCATAATCTAAACATGCTGTAAATTTACTAATTATGTGATCAAAACTATATGCAAATAGAAGCAGAAAATGTTTTCTTAAAATTAATGCACACATTGTAAAGCTCTAAATTGCTATTTCTCTTGAAATGATTAAGCATGTTTTGAATTTAAAAACTGATGAACCATGATTGATCAAGAAAAAGATATTGCTTTCTTAAAAGGCACAATTCTCTACATTATGTATCTTAAAACTGAAAAATGTGATGATTTGAGTAAGTTTAATCAAGAAAATCATGGATTTGCTTCTCATGAGATTATTTTGGTTAATATCCTACATGGATTGACTCAAAATTGAAAATTATGAACCATGTTGATTTAATCAAAGAAATTACTGTTTTATCATAATCCACATGGTTTGTCCTAAGTATTCCTTGGTCTATCTATATAGAAACCATGTGTCTTGAAATATGGCTTTATTGTTTCATCATGATCATTGTGCTTCATCTTATACATGGCTTGCCTAAAGTATTTCTTGGCCAATCTGAAAATTATGAACCATGTTGCCATGAGAAAACTTATTATATTTCTTGCATTAAATGGAATAAGAAGTCTTGCTTAAAATAAAATCTAAAGTCTATTCTAAGAAAATCAAGAGCAAGACATCATTTCAAAATCAAACATTGCTTACATGAATTAAGTTCTATACAAACTTTGATCCTAACCTATAAATTTTTTAATTAATATAAACTCCTTCAAATTGGTATCCACTTGTTACATTAAAAGATTTATATTCAATCAAGTGGATTATTGCATAAATTGAAAATCTACAAAAAATTGCCTCTCGGTCGAAATCAAGTTTGACCAAGGGGCGCCAAGGTCGAAGTCAAGGTCGACCTAAAATAATCTTGACAAAATGCTTAATTGAAAATCATTTCTTTGTACTCAGTATTAGTATATTGGTCCTAAACTTGCTCATCATTGATTGACATATCTTTCTTGATTCTAATGTGTTCTTAAAATATCTCATGTCATTTTCAAGATTGACATTCCTCATAAATGAATGAGAAATATATGAAAGTCAATCATTGAATAAATTCTATTATTTCTAATGGTTAATACTATAGTATAAATGAAATTACATGCTACTCCCCAAAATATACTCCCCTAAATATGGAAATTATACTTTGAAAAAAACTCTTAAAATAATGTGCTCCACACTCTTAAAATTTACACTCTTGTACTTGCTTTTCATAACTATTATTAAAAACAAGATCGAAAATCCTTCACAATAATCACTCACAGTAGTCCCATCGGTCTGCAAAAATCTCGACCGAGACAACCTTGGTCGACAAGTTTGTCGACCGAGAGTCACTTGGTTGGTCACCTTTCTCGACAGACACTCAGCAAGTACATGTTGAACATTCGAACCTAGAAATAGCCCCGGTCAACAAAATATTCGATCGAGGCCATCTTAGTGGACCCCCATTTGAGTGATTTAAAAAGCATTTAAAAAAATCACAACGGCTATTTTTTAAAACCCCGACCGAATTGACCGTTGGACGATCGAGGGGAGTGTCTGTAGAAACGACTGTTGTGGTTCTTGGTGGACAAATTGTCGACTGAGCATGATTCTGTTTTGCTATAAATAGAGCCCAAAATGGCCCCATTTTCACCAATTCACATTCTAACTTCTCTAACTCTTCTCTAGTGCCTTCTTGTGCAAATTTTTAGCTCTTCTCCACCCTAATCTTGTCTTGCTTCTTCTCCACCTCAAATCTTGAAGATGGCTTCCTCATCCTTGCGTGGAAAGAAGTAGGTTGCGGCTAGGAAGGGAAGGACGGTCTCCTCGGTGTTGGAAATCATCAACGCCATTCCATTCAACGGAGTAGCTGCCGGAGATCGCTACCTCAAGCTGTCCTCAAAGACTCCTCTTCCTCGACAGCTGGTGGACGTCATGGACTTCATCAACATTGTTGATCTCGAAGAACTCTTTGAGGTGCAACATCTTTCTGAATTCCTAAATCCATCCTTCCGTTCCTACTCCTCCCAGGCCGTCAATGAATTCTATGCCAATCTAGCCACACATCGTGACCATGATCATTCTTTCTCTTCTATGGTTAGTGGGTATGGATTTCACTTTTTTGAGGAGGATGTTTAAACTATGCTCAACATTAATGTAGATGAATATAAGGGGTTTATTGATCTTACCACTGGCAATCCTCTCAATAAGCTATCCCAAGATGACACTACCACTAGTTTGAGTGATATTAAGAAAGCCAGTTTTCTATCCAATACAACTTGCCATGAAGAAAGGGGTACCTATTATGCCATCAATCTAAAACCCAAAGCTAGGATAGTTAATCTAATTGTTGCCACAAATATCTATCCTAGAGCAAACAAATCTAAAGTACCCACCTTTCAAATGTATCTTATTTATGCCATCCAAAATAGCATACCCATCAATTTTATTCATCTTATTCTTAAGAACATAGTTTAGTTTTCTGGCAATCCACCCTATGTCGATTTTATTTTCCAAATTATGCAACATCGTCTTAAGAAAAGCATTGAGGAGCTAGGTTTCAAATATGATAGGAAACCCTAAAAGATCACTAGAAATATAGTAGAGAAGATGGGGATTGATTTTGGACACAAGAGGGCTAAGACTTAAGGGGAGCCATCCACCCATGATACACCTCCACCACCTCCTCCTCCTAGCCTACCTTATGATCCTATCACAAATACATTAACATACATTGCTGGTTCTCAATATCACTTAAGTAGGCAATTAGACTATAATCATCATGCCATGCCTTACTTGAATCAAAGGATGCAAGCTCTTTCTCCTGATACACTTGACGCATATACTTATTCACTTAATCTTGGCATGCTCTACCACTACAACCCATCCTACACCTACACTCAAATTCCACCTCCACCATCTCATGACCTCAGCCACACTCAATTTTCCCCAATCCAACTCCAAGACATTGCTTCTCACTTTCAATTTGATCGTGTTCCCACCTTCTTGGAGGCTTATGCTTTGACCAAAACAGGTTCCTTGGAGTGGCAGACGCTGGTCAAATACTATGGAGTTGAGCCTTTTCTTGGGAAAGACCCAGAAATTGATGTAATTCTTAAGTCTTTTCATTGAGATCATGTGATGGCTATCTCTATGATGAATGTAATGGTTATCTTTACAAAATGCATGTAATGGTTATCTCTTATGAGATTGTATGAGTATTGAGCTATCATGAATAAAAGTGTTTCATGTGGCTTCAATTGGACATATCCTTGTTAAATAAGAGTATTATATTAAGGGGGAGCTTAAAAATCATATAATTAAGTGGGAGTAATATATGTCATGATTAAATTGATTATCTTTTTGAAATGACAAAGGGGGAAAACAAATATAAATAATAAGGAACTAATAAAAAGTAATTTTTAAGATGTCCAACAAGCAAGGGCATATCTATAAAGGTAAAATTCAGGTCTGAATTTTACATTGTTTAAATTTCCTTTATTTATATTTTGGAAATGTTTGTCATCTTCAAAAGGGGGGAGATTGTTGGCTAAATTGGACATTATTAAAATCCCTTTGTTTTGATGATGACAAACATTTCATTCTTATGGATCTAACATGCTACTTGAGTATTTTAGGAACAAGGTGGATGATAATGTTTTGGAAGATCTACATGCTTAAATTGATTTATTATCATGATTGTAATCAAATGTACACTTGTACAAATATATAATGTACAAGTACTTAGATATCATGTAAATCAAGTGTTTAGATCTTCCCTATCCACACACAACACTTAGATAGGTCATCCCTAAGTGAGCATCACAATTGCACATTCATTTCTTACACTTAGCATATGAGTTAAAGTTTTGAAACAGAGTTGGTCTCGGTAAACAAACTTCTCGACCGAGATACTCTTGGTCGAATATTTTCTCGACCGAGAAACTCCCAAGTCTAAAGAACAAACATCTTTGCATAACCTGCTAAAAGCAATCACAGAGAGAGGCTCGTTCAAACTTTACTTCAATCGAGACAGTATCTTGAACAGGTTCTTTAGCTGTTAGACTTGGTTATTTAACCGTTAGAGTTAGTGGAAAAAGTGGTTGGTAGTTGAGTTGAACGTTTCTCCAGACTCACCCTCAGTCGACAATTTCCTCGACCGAGAGACACTTGGTCGACAAACTTCTCGGCCGAGAAGTTGTCTGTCTGCACTTTTCAGAAGTAATTAACTAGTTGTTACTAATGCAATTAGTGGATACCTAACAGCTAGTTAAGCACTGAGAACCCCCTAGAAACTGTCTAGAACGTCCCTAAGTACTTGTAGGCCATTCCTATAAATAGGACATGCCTTAGGATACCTAAACTCACTTGATTACACATACTTGCAATTGAGAATCAATACTTGTGAGAAATTGAGCAACTTCAACATTTGCAAATCATTTCCATTGCTGGCATTTTGTGTCCTATAGGCTAGAATCTCCTACCCATTATACTTCGACTTCCGTTCACATTGGATAGGAGATCAAAACGCTTGATATAGGATTCAAGCCTTGTGCTTAAGTGGTAATTGTAATTTCCTTTTTCCTTTCTTGTTCTTTCTTATTGCTTTGTACTCTCTTTGCTACTCCTAGGTTGGAGGCTACGGAGTGGAGAGGGTGAAATATTCTCAGGAGGAGAAGGAGGACTTTGGACTACTTCTAGAAGGTCTCAATGGGAAGCTACTTCAAGGAGGAAGGCTACTTCAAGGGGGAGCTTGAAGTTACTTCAAGTGAAGGGTTCTTCAAGGTTGGTGAGACGACTTCGGGTGAAGGTTGTCTAAAGGGTTTGGGAAGGTATTTGTAATTTTGTGTAACATCCTTGAGAAGGTAATAAAATTCAAATACTTTCAAATCCCAATGGGAACCAATTGGGTAGTGGACTGACTCCCTTAATTTTTGCTAAGGGTGGAACCACTCTAAATCCTTGTCTCCTTCTTCAACATCTTTGTGGTTGTTTGTTGGTGGAATAATTTTTTAATTAGTCATAAAACTCTATTCACCCCCTCTAGTGTTTTTCAGTTCTCAATCCCTAAAGTTGTTGATGTTCATCACCCAGTGCAACCTCCTCCCATCAATGTTACAAATTTTGAGATCCTGGCACATTGGATCACCTTACTTCAAAACATCCCATTCTATGGTAAGCAAGGAGAAGATAGTCAGGAACATCTTCTGAGGTTATCAATCTATTTGCTATGACAAAGCAAAATGGAGTATCATACGATGCCATCCGACTTCGTCTCTTCAAGTATTCTCTTGTTGATAGAGCTATAAGTTGGTACAATTATTTGCAATGTGAACCCATCACCACTTGGGAGCAACTTCAAAATGTCTTTCTGGAAAAGTTCTATCCTCCTTATCTCACCTATGAAATTAGGGGTCGAATAGCAATGTTCACTCAGGTCCCTGGAGAATCCCTTGCTGAAGCATGGGAAAGATACAAAGAGCTTCTATGCAAGTGTCCACACCATGGCATTCCTAAGAATCAACTCATCGAGATCTTCTATAGGGGTGTGGATTACGATATCAAGAGATTCTTAGACTCCTCATCTGGAGGTAACTTCATGCGCCAAAGTTATGATAGCGCATGAAAGGTTGTCACCCTTGGAGCTGAAAATCAAGCTAATTGGGGTAGGTCAGTAGGAAAAGGAGTATTGAAGGTGGCTATGACTGAAGCCATTCCTAAATACAAGTCTATCGCTGAGACCCTCAAACTCTTAGTTGCCAAGCAAGACTATATTGAATCATCTCTTGCTGCATTTGGTAGAGGACGTTCACCCTCTCAACAACAAGAACAGATCAAGTCAACTTCACTATTCTGTGAAACATGCAAAGGTACTAATCATTCTATGCTAAGCAATGTTTATGTCCAAGGAGATAATGGTCAAATTGAAAATCTTAATGTTGTCAACACCATCCCTGATAAAGGATATTACAATCCGAATCAGAATAGGAACCATCCTGATTTTCAATACGAAAACCCTTCAGGAGCAGAAAACTCGTGACAACTTGGTTCAAATAATCAACAATGAGGACCACCAAGATTCCAATATAACCAACAACAAAATATCGGGAATCAAGGGAACTTTAGGGGTAACTTTCTGAATAGGAATTTCAACAATTATCAGAACAATTCTCAATTCCAGAATCCCAACCAAGTCCCTTACCAGAACCAACAACAAGGGAAACATGCCATCCCCACCTCATCTTATGACAAGCTAACATCCATTGAAAAGATGCTACAGTCGCAGCAGACTATGATAGCTAACCAGCAAGCCCATCAGAAGGCTATTGAATCTCAACTAGCTCAACTTGCAGCTAGCATGAAGCCACCTTCTGGAGCCTTTGCTGGCAAACTAGAAAACAACCCTAAGCACCCTAAGCAACTAAAGGTTGTCACCACCACATCTAGAAAAGATTATTCTGGTCCTCCTATCGAGACACCTGTGGTTATTACTGATGAGGGTGACTTTGTGGTTGTCCAAGACTCTACAACATCTGAGTCTCAACTAAAAAGGGCAGTAACTGCTAATAAAATGGATAAGGCAAGTTCTGAAGAACCTACCGTTATAAAAACTGAAGAAACACCTGAGTCGGAAATGCCAGTATACAAGCCTCGTATACCTTTCTCAGCTCGTTTGAGGAATACAAAGCTTGACACTCGATTCAACAAGTTCAAAGAAGCTATAAAGAAGCTTCATGTTGATATACCCTTTCTTGATGCGCTGGTTGAAATACCAGCATGGACAAAGTACTTAAAGTCTCTCCTTATAAGGAAGTATATAACTGAAGAATATGAGACAGTCAAGTTAGCAACGACCACTTCCGACATTATTCAGAGCAAGATGCCAAAGAAGCAGAAAGATCCAGGATCCTTTTGGATTTCATGCCATAGCAGCGACTCTTCATGTAAGAAAGGATTGGTCGATCTTGGTGCTAGCATCTCTATCATGCCACTTAGCCTTTGTAGAAGGCTAGGATTTGTTGAACTGCTCCCAACTAGCATGACCATACAACTTGTAGATAACACTGTGACTCTTCCCTTGGAAATCCTTGAAGATGTACATGTCAAGGTAGGTAAGGATTCCTATGTTCCATGTGACTTTGTCATTATAGACATAAAAGAAGACGCCAGATACCCCCTTTCCCTACCTCGATACTGCTGAAGAAGATCCTGAAGATAAAATTGAGGAACTCAAAGATGTGGATGTTACTGAAGAAACATGTGAGAAACCACAAGCTCCTAAAATGAAACCCCTACATGAGGGATTGAAGTATGTGTTTCTAGATGAACTCAAAGTATGCCTGGTCATCATAAATTCTGATCTAACGGCAGAACAAGAAGATAAACTCTTGATAGAATTAAAAGAAAGAAGAAAAGCCATAGGCTACAAGATGAGTGATATCACCAAAGTCAGTCAAGCACTGTGCATGCACAAAATCCCCATGATGGAAGATCACAATCCAATTATTGAACACCAAAGAAAGCTTAATCTGAATATGAAAGAAGTTGTCTGCCTTGAAGTTATAAAGTTGCTCAAGACAGGAATTATCTATCCGATCTCCAATTTACCATGGGTAAGTCCCGTGCATGTTGTCCCGAAGAAGGGTGGAACTACTATGATACGAAATAAAGACAACGAACTCATCTCCACTCGAATAGTCACCGGGTGGAGGATGTGTATTGATTACAGGAAGTTGAACAAGGCGACACGAAAAGATCATTTCCTGATGCCTTTTCTTGACCAAGTCTTAGAACTGCTGGCTCACCAAGATTATTTCTGCTATCTCAATGGTTTCTCTAGATTCTATCAAATTCCTATACAACCAAATGACCAAGAGAAAACTAATTTTACTTGCCCATTTGGAACATATGCCTTTAGAAGGATGACGTTCGGTCTCTGCAACGCGCCTGCAACTTTCCAACGTTGCATGGTGGCCATATTTGATGGTCTCAATGAAACTATCATGGAAGTTTTTATGGATGATTTTTCCATATATGGATATTCATATGACTCATGCCCGAAGCACCTCTCCCTTGTCCTTAAACGGTGTGAAGAAGCACATCTTGTGTTGAACTGGGAGAAGTGTCACTTTATGGTAAAGGAAGGCATTGTTCTCGGCCATAGAGTCAGCAGTAGAGGGATTGAAGTAGACAGAGTGAAAATCAAAGTGATTTCTAAACTAGCTTTCCCAAAAAATGTAAGAGAGGTTCACGCATTCCTTGGTCATGCTGGTTTTTACATACGATTCATAAAGGACTTCTCTAAGATAACCAAGCCAATGACAAATTTGTTGCTAAAGGACACTGACTTCCATTTTGACAAAGAATGTGTCAAGAGTTACAACAACCTGAAGCATGCTCTCACAATAACACCCATCATCAGAGCTCCCGATTGGGATCACCCATTTGAAATTATGTGTGATGCCAGTGATTATGTTGTGGGTGTTGTTTTAGGCCAATGTATAGAGAAGAAACATTATGTAATCTACTATGTATCCAAGACCCTTGATGAAGCTCATAGGAACTATGCGACTAATGAAAAGGAACTCCTTGCAGTCATGTATTCCTTTGACAAATTCAGATCTTATCTCATTGGTTCTAATGTCATTGTCTACACATATCATGCAGCTATCTGTTACCTCCTAGCAAAGAAAGATGAAAAACCCAGATTGATAAGATGGATTCTCCTCTTGCAAGAATTTGATTTAGAAATAAGAGATAAGAAGGGTACAGAGAATGTTGTAGTAGACCACCTAAGTTGCATCCACACCTGGGAAACCAAGAAGATCCCAATTAACGATTCTCTTCCGGATGACCAACTAATGAAAGTTTCAGAAGATACCCCTTGGTACTCGTAGTATGTGAACTATCTCGTTTCTGGTGTCATCCACCCTGAATGCACCAGAAATACATTGAAGAAATACATGCATAATGTGAAGCATTATCACTGGGATGAACCGTACCTATTCAATCTCTGTGCGGATGGCCTCTAAAGACGTTGTATCGCTGAGGAGGAAACCCAACTTATTTTAGAGCAATGTCACTCAGGCCCAGTTGGAGGCCATATGAGTTCTAAGAAAATTGCTTTGAAGGTCTTGCAATGTGGTTTCTTTTGGCCGACCATATCCAAAGACTCCTATAGTTTTGTTCTATCATGTGACAAATGTCAAGGAATGGGTAACATTATGAAAAGAGATGATATGCCACTTAAACTATGGCAAGAAGTCAAGATTTTTGATGTTTGGGGTGTGGACTACATGGGTCCATTCCCATCTTCACATGGATTTTCCTACATCCTATTCGCAGTGGATTACATCTCAAAATGGGTAGAGGCCATACCAACTATAACTAGTGATTCCAAACCAGTTATCAAGATGTTCAAAGATATTATTTTTCCCCATTTTAGAGTCCCACACACTGTGATATCCGACGGTGGTTCTCATTTTCTGGAAAGAGGCTTTGAAGCATTGTTAAGAAAATATGGTGTGACACACAAGGTAGCCTCCCCCTATAACCCACAAACAAGTGGGCAGGTAGAGGTTTCTAACCATCAACTCAAGGCTATCTTGGAAAAGATAGTAGGCCGCAATCGAAAAGATTGGTCAATGAAAATCAATGATGCCTTGTGGGCCTACCGCACTGCTTTTAAGTCTCCTCTCAGAACTACACCATTTAATTTAATCTATGGAAAGTCTTGTCACCTACCTATATAACTCGAACACAAATCATGGTGGGTAATCAAACAATGAAATTTTGACATGAAAAAAAGAGGCGAAGCCAGGATTCTGCAACTTCAAGAGCTGGAAGAACTCCGGATGACAGCTTATGAGACAAAGAACTCACCAAACTTTGGCACGATGGTCATCTACAAAGAAAGGACATTCAAGTGGGAGACCAAGTTCTACTTTTCAACTCAAGACTGAGGTTATTCCCAGGGAAACTTTGTTCTCTCTGGTCTGGACCTTACATTGTCAAGAGCATCTACCTGCATGGTGCTTATATTTTATGGAGCGAACACTCCAGAGAATTTGTGGCTAACGGCCAACGCTTGAAGAGATATTTCACCTCAGCCGACATAGGCACCGAAGCAATGATGGATCTTACCAATCTGACATATCCACCAATAAGTTGAAGGACTCACGTCGAGCCATCGACGTAAAACAAAGGCACTTGTCAGGAGGCAACCCGGTCAATAAATTCATTTTACTTTTATTTTTGAATTAGAAATTTTCCTTAATTTTGTTTTACCTTTTAGATAATTTTGCACTAAATAATATCCACATTGCAAGATACTATCTTGAGTTCTGATTGGTCTTCATTTTTTATTTTCAGATGGAGGATACATGCTGATTGGAACGCAACCACATCTGGTGGTCCAACCAGCATGAATTCCCCCCATCTCGAGTTTAGAGCTTGCTCGGGATGAGAAAATTTCTAAGTTTGGGGTGGAGGGTGGGTGATACGTACTTTACTTTCCACCTTCTCCAATCTATTTCAAACTTAATATTTCATCGTTGCACTTTTCGATCAAAATTTTTCAAAAATTCAAAATTTTTAAAGTTTTCTAAAGAAATTGAACAGAAACTTGATGAAATTTTGACATTTTCTATTTCAATAAAAGCCATTACCTAATCAGATGGTTTCTCGGTCTATGCCTTTTGAATCATTATACCCTCCTTATTCGAAGAAGACCCTCAAAAGGACCATTCTCTAAAACTAGCCTACTGATTGAAATCATCTTGTGAAGCTTATGAATCCTAACATCATGACCCTTCTGCAAAAATGGAAAGTGTCTATCGAACTGTTAGGGATCAAACATGTCATACTTCCTAACTGATAAGTGGAACAATAACATGGAACCCCCACTAGATCATCATCAAGTCATTATTTGAGCAGAGTACGATAAAGAGAACGACCCGATGCACTAAATTTTAAATCAAGTTGCATTCTGATCTGAACTCTCTTCTACACTTCTTCTATCATCTTCATATCCCCCCGTCCATCAAAAAGAAACAAAAATAGCCAAAATAGTGCCAAACCCTAAGTTTGGGGTGGCGCACCACCTCCCTCTATATCTGCTTCTTCCATACCCCTCGCTAATAAATAGGGGCGTACCACCAAGAAAAGATGTCGATGTGCACACAAAAAGAAAATGCAATCTTGAGTCGAATAGAGGAGAGATTCGCACAAAAAAATGCAATCAATGAAATTGCAATCATAAAAATAAAAATCTCGAGTCGAATAGAGGAGAGATTTATTTCTTCCTTCCATACCACCATTCACTCCCTTTTCTAGCTAAAGGCACAATGAATGCCTATGCCATCCTGTAAAAACACTAGTGTTAGATCAGGTGCTCACTTGTTGTTTTGCGGATATCTCTGAACTTCTACGAAACTCTTAGAAATGATTTTTGTTGGAAAAAGTGAGGAGGAAGTGATGTTGGAAAACAAACTCAGGAACGAAGATATGGTAAGATGTGTTCAGTGATCTCAAGAAGTTGAGATGCCAAGTCATACAAAGCCAAAAGGAAACAATCGTGATGAGAAGATGAGGCAATCACATGAGTTGAAAGTACTCATTTCGCTACTATTTCAGATTTTGTGTTACTCAAGGACGAGCGACGTTTAAGTTTGGGGTTGTGATGAATCCAAATTCATCATGATTTTTAGGCACCATTTTGGGTCCAATTTGACTAAATACATTCATTTTCATCTCCTTAAATCTTACATTGTGCAATTTTTCTTAGTTGATCAGATTATCAAGTTATTAACTAGTTTTATATGATTTTCATGCAGATCATGTATAGCCAACATATTCAATCATGAGCATGTGATTTCATCCAATCGGTCTGCTATAACGATCATGCGCATTCAATCTTGACCAAATGATCTTGACCAAACGATCTGGTCCATACGGTCTGCATCCACACGGTTTGCTCTTCTTTCTCCAAATGGTTTCACCTATACGATCCTCCTCAGGACCAGAAAATGGTCTTGAGACCGCATGGGTTGCATACGGTCCTGAGACCACGCAAGATGAACCGGTCCTCAAACCGTGAGAAGAAAATGGTCTCCAAATGACTTGGGCGATCAACCCCCGAGACTGTTTGGAACCAGAAGACCATTTGGACGCAGGAACGCTGGGGGCACAAAACTGATCAGAGCAAATGACCATGAGACCGCGCAAGCCCTAATGGTCTGCAAGACCGTGGTGAGATGCAAGACTGTGAAGAACCATAGGCAACTGAGACCGATTGGAGGCATATTCCAAACCGTTTGGATGAAAGTAGCAGACTGAGAAAACCCTCACGGTCTCAAGATCGTGAGGAAGTCTCACAATCCAAAACCGAGAGAAGACTACACAGTTTCCAAAACTGTTAAAGCAAAATCGTGAGGACGATCGTACCAAGACCGGATGGATGACCAAAACTGATCAGAGCAAGACAGTTTGGAGTCAAAGACCATTTGGACGCAATCACGCAAGACCGTTTGAAACCATTCGGTCTTCAAGACCGTTTGCATCCCCAAACCGTTATGACTCAAGGACCGTTGGACGGTGCAGACCATTAGGCCCTCAAGACCGCAAGAGGCATAGACCGTTAAGCAGTGATTGGTCTCCAAACCATTTGGAGACCATCGATCCTCAAGACCGTTTGGTGGAAATCGATCTCAAGACCGTTAGGAGCCTCTTGGTTTCCAGACCATTCAAGCAGACCGTTTTCTCCAAACCATGTGAAGACCCCGATCAGAGCCTATAAATAGGACCAGTAGGGTCCTCATTTGAGGCATGGGACCTAGGACGCTGAGAGGCTGCCTGAACGCAGGTTCGGTCCACGTACATCCACACCATTGCCACTTATCCTACTGCTCCTGCTACATGCAAGGAGGTCAAGATGAGAAAGAAGGTGGAGAAGAAGATCTGCCCGATCTGCCCTAGTGGTTCTTCCTCCTCGTCCAAATCTGCTGCGACACGACGTACAAGACCGCATCATCTTCACCGAGCTGTGACTACCTTCTGCATCATGCTCATGGTGGAACCTTCCCTCTCTCTTATTATTCTTATTTCTCACATCATTAGCGAGTAGTTCCTTTTCGTTGGGGTATGGGGACTAGCCATGATGTCCATGCAAGCATGTTCTCTTATTAAATATTCCATGGCTATGTATATAACTTTTCATTTTGTTGTTAATCATTAATGTTTTTGGATTGATTGCATGCTTTCTTTTATCTTGTTCTTCCCTATGTTGCAAGAACTTCTATATGTAGGGTTGAATGTCAATTAACGAGGTTGACTCCCAAACTAGAAATAGAATGGGATTCCTTGAGGTCATAAGTGTATGATCTGTGAGGGGACGAGCCATCTAGCCTATGGTGACGCTTATGTGGCCTAAACATCCCACAGGGAGGGCCACAACTTCAGTTGGATATCTCTATCTTCGTCGTAAATTGTTGATGTTTGCTTGTAGATTAATCACCTGCTTTCTTGTCGATTAGCATGGTTGAATACCTGACTAGAAATAGAAAGGGATTCCTTGAGGTCATAAGTGTATGATCTGTGAGGGGACGAGCCATCTAGCCCACGGTGATGCTTCTATGTGCCTAAACATCCCTCAGGGAGGGCCACATATTCAGTTGGAAATTTGTATCTTCAGAACCGTAAGTGTCTGATCCAGATGGCGACGAGACATCTCATGCCTAAGGTGATGCTTACGTGAGCCTAAACATCCCTTAGGGAGGGTTCGTAGTTATATCTTGCACGAATGTTTGATGTTTGGATGTGTTTGCATGTGTAGTGGTGGTGAAACCAGGGACCATCCCAGTGATTCCATATCATTAATCTAGATCAACTTTAATTCTGCTCTTTAACTTTCCTGCACTTAGTTTAATTAACCTCAAATCAACCAATCATTTTAAATATTAACCTTACTTGAGCTAGACTATACCAACAATGATTCTTAAAAACGTTGTCCCTTGGGATTCGATCCTTAACTATACTGCGATAAGACCCGTGCGCTTGTGGGTGGTATTATTGCACAAGGTTTTGGTAAAAACTCTAGGATTTCAACCCTAAGTGAATTTGTTAGTGTGATAATAAACCATGTCAGTTTGGTGTGGTAATAACAAGTTGTCTGGTGAATTGGATGACACTATGATTTTTCATTGATGCTTCTTGCATCCATGTGCTTGTCCCTTGGGGAACATATTATTGTCATGATAGTAAGTTAGTAAGAGATTAGTCTCTAAATGGTGTCAAATCTTAGGACAGGATGCTGGAAATACATCTTTGGAGACTGATGCATGGGTTTTGAGTCACTTTTACAGGCTTATTTTATATCTGTTTTATGCACGTATTTGTCATTTTCTTGATTATATTTGCATAATTTACTATAGTTGGAATTTAAACTCTATTTGCATCAAATTATACTTATTTTATCATATTTATATGATTTTATATAATCCCCAGACTTATGCACATGTTTCGGCACTTTTTCAGGTACTTTCACACTGTCCAGAGTCGATACCATCGACCCTAATGTTGATAGTATCGACATTTCATCAGGAATCAACCTCGAAACTCGATTTTGGAAGAAATATCAACATCATGGTCGATACCATCGACCTGGGTGTCGATGGTATCGACAGTGTCGGGATCTGCCGAATTTCTGCACTAAAACAGAGTGTTCTAATTTGACGGTTGGGCTTTTTCGGTGCCATAAAGTGGTCCTATGACCTAAGGAGAGCACGGCCATCCCTAAGGGATATCTCACGTCATTAGCCACCAGAGAAGTCTCAAGAAGGAGAGGAGATAAGAACGGAGGTGAGAGCGACACCTCGATCATTCCGAGAGTTGTAGAAGACATTTTCCACCGCCGGAAGGCTGTAGAATGTTCACCCCGCGCCAAGGAATGCCCGGATCTCCTCCGTTCAGGGGTTTACATCACATCTATTCACGTTTCCCTATGTTTTCCCTTTTTTCATCATGTTTTTTGTTGAGATGAACATGTGGGGCTAATCCCCTTCATCTTTAGGACCGGGAGTAGCCCGGGTAATCGTTGTATGATACTTTTTACATAGTTTATCATAATTTGTCTCTTAAATCTGTGGCATGATGTCGTTTTCTCAATTATATCATTATGATTGATCACCCTAATGATAATCTAATACCTTTAATTACTTTGAAAGAAGAATTAACGGTTGAAAAGAGGTGAATATCACATTAACTAATAAATCCTTTGAATAAGGTGATGTACAGTTAATGGTGGAAACCCAGAGTGTGATCTTCATGCACCTAATTTAGGGAATAGGATACTACTACTGTGGAACCGACCTAGATTTAGGTAGTGAATTGTATCGCGACAGTGAACAATTCTGACTACAGGCCACTACCCAGAATAGGAGACGAATTAGGATAATTGTGTAGGAATGAGTACAACGAGAACCTACGGTGAAACTGCAATCCTAAAGATTCCATCTTGAATTGATTAAACCAACCATTTAATCGATTTCTTTGCTTTCGTTGCTTTTTCTTTTCTTTTTCAAACAACTCTCAAACCATTTTTAATCAGTCTAGCTGATAGCGAACAGTTAGTAGTAGTCTACCGAAAAAAATCTGTTCCCTGAGTTCGACTCGGGCCTCACAAAGGCCTATATTACTTTGGCACATGCACTTGCATTTTATGCACAGTAAATTCGGGTCACGTTTTTGGCGCCGTTTCCAGGGAACGGTGATTTTTGGCACTACGAGGGCTGCAAAAGGCCACTCTAGGCTACATTTTTTTAATTTAATTCTAGAAATTAGTCATCTATCTTTTATAATCCATAATCATCTAGCATTGTGCCTAATTAAATTTATTATTGTGCAGGTACTAGTGCATGGTGAGTACGTATAGCACAGACTACACACAGTCATCGCCAGAGGTCCCATTTTTTGGATTAGACTATGAGGATTCAGATTCTGACACTGAAGTAATGGCTGAGGAACAAACAATTTGGGAGAAAATCAAGGCTTCTTCCTCCTCTGCATCTAAGGGGCCAATCAAGAGGCTATCCATCAACATTCCTAACTACAAAATTGATCCATAATTAATTTAGTCAAATCTAATGCATTCCATGGGCTAAAGAATGAAGATCTGGTGACCCACATCAGCACATTCGTGGAAAATTGCGATATGATAAAGATTGACAGGTTCCCGCAAGAGACACTCTACCTGAAACTTTTTCCCAGTTCTTTAGCAGGCAATGCTTGGGAATGGCTGCACAATTTGGATGATGAGTACGTTGAATCTTGGGATCACATGGTTGAGGTATTCTTTGAGAGGTTCTTTTCTCCTAAATAGACAAACGATCTAGTGAGGAAGATACACAACTTCAGCCAGTGAGCCGGTGAAACTTATTCTGAAACTTGGGAGCGCTTCCAGATAATGTTGAGGAAGTGTCCACATCACGGCTTAGATAAGAAGAAGCAAGCTAAAATTTTCTACTTCGCCCTAAATGAACATGATAGGAGCAATTTGGACTCAGTAGGTTCTGGTTTCTTTTTTAACAACACAGGCACAAGGTGCTGGGAGATTCTAAGGAACATGTTCAAAAAGCAGTCTTGGGGTGAAAGAGATGCACCCGAGTAGGTCGGTGTGACACATGAAGCAAAGGTCATCAAAGTGCTTAATGATAAGATGGATCTTATAGCCAAGAAGCTCCTAGAGAAAAAGGACAATGGGTCTGATGATGAAGCACATGCAAAGTATATGCATCAACAGGGATATAGAAATAACAAGTACGATTAGAGGAAGGAACAAACTTTTCAGAAGCTGCAACCTAGCCTAGAGGAAAAGAACGATGAATTGCTTAGTCAGGTGGTGAAGCAAAATCAGGAATTGATGGGCTCACTCACCAAGACAGTACAGTCACACAGTGAGTACTTGAACCAATTTGGGCAACAGATACAGAGCCATGGTGCACAACTGAGGATGCTAGAGACGTCCATAACCCAAATTGCAACTGAGGTGGCTGCCATGAAGCAAATCATTCAATAAAAACTAGTTGGGAATGAAGAGGCTGCTCAAGTACATCATAAAGTGAAGTATATATCTGTGATTAAGGTGACAGAGCCCCCGGTGGGGGAGGTCCATGAAAAGGGCAAAATGCATTTTGAAATGGAGGCTAAACCCAATGTGCCATATCCCCATAGCTTATATGGACTACCAGGAGGATGTCGCCCATTCAGCAAATCCCACTAAGAACCCATCACAGCCGTGCCCACACCTAGGTAAGAGGAGCAGGTGAAGGCCATACTTCACAGTGGAGCTACTACCACCGAGAAGGATGATCAGCCACGAGCCACACCAACCGTGAATGACATTCCAAAGCCTATGCCAGAGGGTGACATTGAAGCAAGCTTAGGGGAGGAGACCCCAAATAGCCCATATGTGCCACCGCACAAGCACATAAAGGAGCCAAACGTGCCATTACGGGATAGCCTAAAGTTGAGGAAAGAGCAAAGGCACTTCAAGAAATTTCTTGAGATCTTCTAGAAGCTCCAAATTAACATTCCATTGGTGGAGGCTATAGAGAAAATTCCTTCATATGGAAGATTCATGAAAGACATCATCAACTAGAAATGGTGGATCAAAGATACAAATGTTGTGTGTGTTGATGAAATAGTGAGTTCTATAATACAAGGAAAGTTGCAAAGAAGAGGAAAGATCCAGGATGTTTCTACATCCCATGTTCCATAGGTGGCCAAAATTTTCCACAAGCACAGTGTGACTCAGGGGCAAGCATTAATCTTCTGCCACTTGTCACTTTTCAAAAGCTGGGATTAAAGAAGCCAACACAAACTTCCATGACAATTGAGTTGGCGGATGGATCCATTGTAAAGCCACAAGGTATATGTAAGGATGTGCTAGTCAAGGTCAAAAAATTCATCTTCCCTGTTGGCTTTGTGGTCATGGACATGCATGAGCTGGAAGGAGGTGAGATGCTATTGGGAAGGCCATTCCAAGCTATGACTGATGTAATCACTGCCATTGGGTGAGGTCACTTGACACTTGGGATTGGTGATGATACAGTTGAATTCAAATTGCCAAATGAATCATTAGAGACATCCCTTGACAACCCAGGTTAAAGGTAACTTTATGTCAAGCCTAGGACATTAAACAAGGGCGCTTGTTGGGAGGCAACCCAACTTTAGGTTTATTTTATGTTTGGTTATGATCTTTTATGTTGATGTACTTAGTTTTTGCTTAGGTTTTGATAATTTTTGTAAAAATGGCACCCTAACTCGTGTTTTGAAGTGTGTAGAATTTTAGTATCGAGTTTGGATCAGTAAACACTGAGAAAGAGTCGATACCATCGACCCTAGTATCGATAGTATCGAGATCCCTGAAGATTTTTAGAAAAATTGGTGATAGAGATGTCGATACCATCGACACCCATGTCGATAGTATCGACACTTTTGATTTCCCAGGCTTTTAGATACATCGGTACACCAAAATTGCTGAGCATGAGTCGATACCATCGACCTTGGTGTCGATGGTATTGACACCTGAAGGACAGCTACATAAAACAGGCCATAAAAGGTGTTGAAATGAGATTTTTTTCGCACCATTTTTTGCAGAGAAAAGAAGGATGAAGCAAGTCACATTTTAGAACCACTAAGACACAAAAATGGGCCACCAAAAATAGGGAGATAGCAAGCATCACTTGGTCCACTTGAGAATCCAACCATCCTTCTTCACCACACTTCAAAGCGAATGGTACCGTTGTTCCACCTCTTAAGTGGGAATGTTGACTATGAGGCCATAGTCATATTCAAGCTTAGTGGGGTGTTGGAACATCCCTCTATCTTAGTTTTACTTACTTATTCATGTTGCTTTTATTTTTGAAATATTAGTTATTTTTATTTCTAGGTTTACCGCTTTTGTAGGATCCACATCTATCTAGTGTAATTTGTGGAGTAATAAATGCATGGTTACAATTGGGAGTTTTACTCTTGAGTTGTGTGCACATGAAAAAATGAGCATATTGAAAATGTTTTGAGCTTATTCTTGTGAGTAATTGAGTTGCATAACTAAGGAATTGCTTGGGTGAGTCATCTTCAGGAAATGGGGACATGAATGAGTATTTGTATTGTCCAAGGAAAAGTGATTGACAAGGATGTTTGAGCCCAAACCGAACAAATGTTAACGTGACTTTAATTTGAAGTGAGAGAGAGAAACCCCTTGATTAATTTGTACACAAGTCAGTAAGGAGGGACATATAATTCTTTCCGAAGGTTCTGTCAATTAGTCTTGTGATCTGATCCACCGCAATGTCATTCACACTCCACCATAAGAACTGGGAGCACATTACTGTCTTTCACTCATTGACTGCATTCCATGTAGATAGGTCTTGCATTATAGTTATTCTTGCATGTTTTGCATGAAAAATGAAAAGAAAAAATTATAGAGAGTAGTGATACATGCACATTATCCTTAGGTGCATGTCATTGTAGTTGCATAATTGTCATTATGTAGTTGCATTTGCATCTTTGGAGCATATTGTACACCATGTATCTTATGTTACTCTGAAAACATGAAAGGTGTTAAACTCATTCCATACCTTCTGAATGCTTCAAATGTACAAGTTATGTAACAAGATGTGAGCCCAACAGATAATTCATTGTCATCTATGAAAATAAGGGCTTAAAAAATTTTGAAAAAAAAGAGAAGAAAAGAAAGAAAAAAAAAAGAATTGAGAAGTAAGTAGGAATGAGAGGGAGAAAGGAACCCGTTCTCACCTGAGAACTAAGAAGAATAAGCACATGGTGTAGTTTTCTTAGATATTCCATCTCACCTTGAGACAGAATGATAGTGCATGCATCATTCCACCAAAATTGGAGCATTGGGACTTTTTCACTTGCATTTTCCGTCATGATAGGTCATTGATTTTTGTATTGCATGATTGAGTATTATGTGCTTCTTTTTCTTCCACATCCACCCATTCCATCCACCCGTTGCTCTAAGTGGTAGGCCACCCATAATATTCTCCTCATTCATGAACATCAGGAGATCTGCTTCCATTTAGATGGTAGTTAGGAAAAGGAGCAACGTAGATAGGAAATCACAAGATGCACCAATCTTGAACTGGAGGATTGTCTTATATTAACTACTTTACTTGATAGTGTTCTATGATTTTGGGGTGGACATCTTTCATGAATGATTATTGTCGCCTAAAGGGCAGTTAGTGTTTAGTGGTCAAGGAGGGTCAGTTTGTGGAAAGAAAGTGGGGATGATGTAGATGCATTTTATGTATTTATGTCCTTATGGTGACTTATCTCAACTAGATCCAAAGTTTTGTTGCTCGAGGACGAGCAAGGTTTAAGCTTAGGGGAGTTTGATGCATGGGTTTTAAGTCACTTTTACAGGCTTATTTTATAGTTGTCTTATGCACGTATTTGTCATTTTCTTGATTATATTTGTATAATTCACTATAGTTGGCATTTAAACTCTATTTGCATCAAATTATACTTATTTTATCATATTTATATGATTTTATATAATCCCCAGACTTGTGCACATGTTTCGGCACTTTTTCAGGTACTTTCACACTGTCCAGAGTCGATACCATCAACCCTGGTGTTGATAGTATCAACATTTCATCAAGAATCAACCCCGAAACTCGATTTTGGAAGAAATATCAACATCATGGTCGATACCATCGACCTGGGTGTCGATGGTATCGACAGCGTCGGGATCTGCCGAATTTCTGCACTAAAATGGAGTGTCCTAATCCAACAGTTTGGCTTTTTTAGTGTCGCAAAGTGGTCCTATGACAAGCTAGTTAAAATCTATGAATTTTATAAAATCGTCCAACCACAAAATTAGAAAAGGCCAAATCAGTAGGGAATTTGTGAGAGAGGAAAAGAGGTTGGATGGGAAAGGAGAAACTTATTTGAGAGTTTGGGGAAAAATTTTGTTCGTCGTTCATTCATGAAACTAACTAACTGATCATGAAGAACAAGTGCCAGAGTTTTTTATGTGAGGCCTATTACGCTCGAAAAATAAACATGACGTCGGGGAGCGGTGCCGCAAACTCAAACCAAGAACCATGTTCGGCTTTTAGGTGAAACGATGATGCAAGGCAAGATCAAAGCACGACCACCAGCAGCCACACACTCAATAAAGGATGAAATTGGGATGAGAGGAGGTTCACAAAACAACCGAGGAAGATCGGGGTAGATGTATTTGTAAGTGGGGGTGTGTGAGAAGTTATGTCAGAAGACTTGAAAAAAAATTAGACGTTTCTCTAATTCTCCACGTTAGGCTACGAATATGGTATGGATAGATACGGAATTAACTTTTCAATCCAACACAAGTTATTTCGTGAAATTTCATTAAGAAATGAGAAAGTTATGCCCAAAATATTGGACTTTCTATTTATGCGTGCTGGTGTTTCCTAATCTAAATTTTGTAAAGTGTTGATTGAATTATTTTCCTTTTTTCTCTCTCTTCGATTGAAGGTACAAACAAGGTCCAAATTAAATGAAATTTGATATCTAACCTAATTAGGACATTTAGAATCTGATTTTGACATTAGTTTTCCCTTTTGGAGATGTTTTCTATTTTATTTAATTCTTTTCAAATAAATCACATTTTCTCTTTCCTAATACATTAGAGACGCCTAGAATGATCAAAAATTGATGAAACTTCACTCACAAGTCATATTTAATGTGTTGGATACGAATTTGCCATCAATTTCACATTTTAGAGTTGTTTGTAAAATTATTTAATAATTTGAAGGTTCTATACACTCTCTCTCCTAATTTCACCTTTTAAGCAAATTTTCTCCAAATTGGATGAAAATTCATCCAAAGGCTATATTTATTATGTATATTATGAATCCAAGATTATTTTCCTCTTTTGGAGTCACTTATTATTTTATTTTATATTTTGGGGAAAACTTAGATCTTCTCTCTCCAAAAAGAATTAAATTAATTATTATTATGTGAAAAATGTGAAACTTGACTCCCAAGGCTATTGGGGTCCAAGGAACACGATTTATAACTTAGATTTCACTTTTGGGGTTTTCATTAATGAGTTATGACAAAATTAATACTTGTGGCCATTATTATCACATTATTTCATTATTATCACTCTTGCTCATTCAATTATGTTCCATGTCTTAATATTATCATCAAAAGAATTATGTGTGACTATTGCACAAAATTTTATATAATTCATTATGATCTCATGTGACATATTTTATGTGTATATTATTAATTTTAGAATAATGTGAGAACATTAGGTTACATTATGGTGATTTATGCATGCATTAGCTTATTAGGGTTATACTTAATATCTTCTAGATCTATCCTCAACTTTGTTTGGCTAAGTCCAAAAGGTCAAACCTCTAGGGTAGGGTTTAAAATCCAGTATGTTATAGCACTCCACCCCTTAAAAGGATTTTGTCCTCAAAATCTTTAGATCCTAGCATCAACAACCAACTACTCTCCACCCCTTAAAGGTTTTAACCTAACAAGTCAAACTAAAGAACATTTAGGGTTACCCACATATCTTTTAGTTGTGAAAATTTTAGAAATTTATGTTGCTCAGGTTTCTAACTAATAGTCACACCATCTAGGGTTGAGTTTTAGGTCCTTCTGTCTCTAACCTAACAACCCTACATAAACATCTAAAAGTCATAGGGTTGGTCAACTACACCTTTATATCAATCCTAGTCACAACTCCAAAGTCAAAAATAGAATTAGCACTAGGTTTAGGGTTTCACTACCAAAAACACCTCACTTTATTGTGACTTAGTTGAGGAAAACTTTGATGAAATCCAGAATTTTTTTTACATATAGTAGTATAATTGAAAATATATTTTTCTTTGAAAAATCATGTAATATGAAACAAAGATGAGCTCAAAATCAATGTGGATACGAAGTCACAATATATCCATAACAAGATCTCCTTATCCTACCACCAACTCATAACCTAATATCATCCTTAAGTCAAACCGCATAGCATCAAGAGACACAAATCATAATCAATCTACATGGTAGGGTAAGATCATCTAAAACCTTATCTCAAAAGGGTGCACCGAAGCATTTTGAGGGAAAACATATCATCTAAAGGATGACTATGCATGGCAAAGGTCCTAACTAGGGAGACAAAATTGAAATAGTAAGATTCCAACTACGATGGGCTCAGATACCATGCTATAAGGAGTGGGATCCCAGAGGGGAACCACTCCATACTAAAATTTTGAACAATATAACCTCCAGTCCAAACATACCTAAAAGATATGTTGGATTTGTTGGGTTTTAAGGGAGGCAGAGAAGGCAGCGGAAATAAAAAATTTCTCCCGCAAACCCAGAACAAGGAAATGCGTCAACGTCTATACAATAGGAAAGGATGGTTTGTGGAATCATACCTTGTCCCGAGGCTTGCTAGGAGACAATACCTCGCACCTTGCGCGGTCTTCACCTCCGGTCTTGGACGGTGTCTGTGTAGCTCCTGGTCGCACCGGGACTGACGACTTCTGGTCTCACCGGGACTGTCGAGATTGACAGTTGTCCTCTGAGCGGTAGAAACCTCCCGCCTCTGAAGTAGTCCACACAGACCACCTGGAACTCCAATCTCCTTGTCTCACAAGGAATTGGAAGGAGTCGCACCCTCTTGTCAGCGTACTAGTCGCCAACACACTCTCCTGCCACCAATTACTTTCTGTAGTTGTCTTTACCTTGTTGTGCCTCCCTTATCAGGTAGCACTTGCTCGGGCTCTCTCTCGGTTACCAAAACCAGAGAGAACGACAACTTCACAGAGCAACTGGTTGCACTGGGTTGTCCTTTAAGAAGCCCCCAATACCCCTATATATATAGGAGGGTCATGGGACAGGGTTCTCTATCCCGGGAAATGCGGGACTAAAAGCAGGAGTAGAAGGGTTTGAAATTTTCCACAAAACAACCAACTCACAACCTGAACCGATCGTTTCATTTCTGAAACGGTCGGTTGGGGACCTGAGCCGATCGGTTGACACCTCAACCGATCGGTTGGGACACCTCAACCGGTCGGTTCATTTATGAATCGGTCGGTTCTTGGTCCTGGTCAGTTCCCGATTGACTTTCCATCTTTTGTTTCTAATTGGTATCAAATACCAATCCTTGTTCCAATCAAATTGGGCAAGTCAAATGAAAGGAAATTTCTCACCAATCCTACTTTCCCAACTTGCTCAGTTGAAATAGTTGAACCGACCATTTCAACACTTGAAGCAATCGTTTCACCCTGTCCATGAGTCGATCGACTCAGCACCTGAGCTGATCGGTTCATCAAGCTGAGCCGATCGGTTCATCACATGAGCCGATCGGTTGGGAGTACAGATTGTGCAGAATCAGTCAATTGCAGTTTCAATCAATCTGATACTCTAATCAATCTGTCCAACACCTTGAACACTATGATTTTGAGCTATCAATTAATTGAGTGTTTAATTGAACTACTAAACTCCTTTAGTAATCAATCTAAACATTGTTTGTGGACAAAACTCCTCTTCCAGGTTAAATCCTATGTGTGTGACCCTGCAGGTCCATTTCACATTGGCAGTGAAAGTCCATAACACTTATGACTTCACAAGCAAAGAGCGGTGCCTAGTCACACATCAGTGCTACCCAAGTGAAATAGAAAGTTGGAGAACAACTTTCAATCCTACAATCTGTGAATGGTGTTACAGTGAATGTATAATTCCTTTGTCACTGATATCCCGAATGAACTCGAGGCATGGAATAGTCATCTTGTAAATGTTCATTCACTTTCTTGATCTCAGAGTAGATTGGAAGATATATGTATGACATCAATATCACATACTGATTCACACATGCGTGTGCATGCCTATTTCAATCCTACTCATCAAGTGCCCTTGGATATCAAACTCCCTCAGGAGGGACAAATCCCATATCTATCACTCACCCCTCAAAAGCCCCATGTGTCAAAGCCACCCAATCATCGCCTTTATAACAATCCATGTTTCAGGATTGCGTTTGATGATGTCAAAGTGTACCCAATGACATGTGTTGAGTGTAGTGATTTTTAGGTCAAAGAATCACATTCACCACCATCACTGTGAGTACTTACTGTGACTACCATTTCATGGTTCCATGTGTCAAACTCACGGTGGGTCTGTCTCGTACACTTGTTCTCTAACAAGTACCTATGTGTTTGGTTTGATATCTCTATATCATGACTAATGAGATTTTGTCATCAACCAACACCACAATCTAGTCTTGTGTGTCATTGTTGTATGTCTACCTTCCACAATGACATCCGACTAGGGACATAACAAGAATGTACAAACTCTTATCATCTGTATAATCTCATCGTTCAGGTCCTGAACCTGAAGGCATACGTCATTGAGTACTGTCATTCTCTAGACATTCAATCTATTCTGTCACTATCTCATATGATTGAACCAGAAAGAATTGGAAGCTTGCCTTTGATGTTTATCAAATCAATCTTAATGTATCCCACCAAACATCCCATGATTGGCTCTCACGGCATACATACCAACAGACTCCCACTTGCACTGCGAGCCAATCACCCTTGAATCATATTCATAGTGATCTTCAAACATGTCCCACATGTTATTGTGCTCTTGTTCCAACACAGTGAGTTATGGCAACACCTTGCCAAAGTCAGTATTAATTGCATGTCTCATATCTCTTCGTTGTACATCACACTTATGAGATGGAGTCGTCGTAATATGTGATCCAGTATTCCTTTGCTAACCTTTAGCCACATTGCATGATCAAGGATTCCATACTTGTCATCAATGACCGGAATATCTATAAGTTCATCTCATGAACTTCCAAATCCATATAGTATCCACTGATGTTCTCTAACACACAGATACTCAGCATTTCCTTTTAAATGGCTTTATTGGAACACTTCCAATTATCATCAAACTTTCACTTTTATATATCCTATTTATATTTTACGATTAATTTTCTATACTTTCGGAAGTTCGCATCAATGTAACTCTTTACATTGAACTCTTCCTTATCTCCATAGAACTAGTACTTCTCAGGTACTTATCAAGTTCTCATGGTATTCCAATAACACTTACTGGAAGCAGACAGACATCCACTCGTCATGTCCCACATACGAGTTATCAGGATGAGCACATCATATTGCCATGTCATACATACAAGATGATGAATGTATTTTGTTCTTGACATGCAAGATAATGGGATGATTACATACATGATAGATCCATATCTATTCTTAGTGTTCCCATTCTTCATAAGAATTGGACACTTGGCCTTGGAATACAAACTCCATGTAACATGGACAAGTTTTCTCCCACTGAATCTGTGCATACTGAACCCTTCAGTACAGATTGCCAATGTATGCTTTCTCTTTTCAGGTCAAGAGGTTTTTGAGAACTATCTCTATAGATCTCTATTCCTATCACATAGGAAACATCTCTATCTTCCTTAAAGATAATTTCCACTTTTGGATTTCCATTCTAGAACATTTCCATTTCACATCAACATGTGGAATGTGAACACGCTCCCACTAAATCACAGATCCCTTCTTTATATTTGACATATCAGTCAAACCCTTTGACTATATCATCAAAGTAAAGATCCAATGAGTTGCTTGTACTCAATCAATCACATTGATTAGTCCATTGTAACTTATAGACTTCATTTGCATTAGTGGATTCATAAACCTTATAGGTTGTGTCACTTACACATTCTTATTTTATTCCTCATAGGAATGCAGTTTTAGTATCCATATGCCAAATGTCTTAGTCATTAAGTTGTAATCAACAAGCATCATCCTTCTCAAAATGTTATCCATGTGTCTTTACACTTAAGATTCATTTTCACGTATGGATTTCATCCAATGAGTGCTACCATCAAGGTCATACCTTATGGTTCACATGGATGTCATTTAGGATGAAATGGTCATAAACCATAACTCAAAATTCGGTTCCTCGTATTCATCTATATAGTTGACTCATCACATGAACAACTTATCACATAGATAAATGAGGTGTAAGGATATAAGAATTCATAACCCTTGTGATTCTTAATTTCTTTTATTAGTGAGGGGTATTCTTTTAAGAAGAATTCAGTTATTTTATAATCATTCTCTAACTCCTTAGAGTATGATTCCTTCTTGATTTAGACATCACCATGCCTTAATCATGAGTTCACTATGATACACTATCATAATCACTCATAAGGATATCAAACATTTGGTCCAAGTATTTCATTCATTGATCTCATCAAGAATTAACACTTTACCAAATTTGTACTTCATCTATGATAATCTTGAACACTTCAAGATATTCATATTGGTATTTCTCTAAACACCATTTGAAGTATTAGCATTTTCTCCAATAGGTATGTAAATACATCACATGTATAATACTTAATAGGATAATCATTCTCTCACTACCTTTAGTGAAGATTGATTAATCATGTCTAAGATATTCATGTCTCTTACTGGTTCTCTAACCAAAAGAGTCTAGATTTATCCATCACATGGAAACTAGAAATGAATTTCTCATGATTGATGCTAATTTGATTGTTTGAGTTATCTATAACTTTTTGGTATCATTTTATCTTATGCATATCAAATACCACAAGATAAACAAAGCATTGCCATAAAGATCATATCTTTAGAAATTGAAACATCTCTTTATTGATCGCCATCATTGTCATACAATATGCAAAAATAAAGTGTTTCTATCTATTGGCAAATATGAAATAGCAGTTCATAACTGTATTACATGCCTTTTAGGCTGAAAATAAACTAAAGTACTCCTATCTATGGCGGAAACATTTGCCCCAATTATGAGTGCTTTACACTTTACATCTTGGTATCATATACCTCAAAAGTGTTACAAGTTTACTTTCAGCACACCTTAATTTAAGTAGAGACGTCTGTCGCCTCCTTCTTCTTTTATTCTTCCATATAGAGAGGACAATTCCTTTTCCAATATCCTGGCTTTTGACAATGGTGGCCATTTCCTTTCTTGGTCACGCCTCCCTTGGCCTTGAGAGCTGAAGACGACTTGGGCTCCTAGCTAGCATTAGAACCTTTCTTAGCTTTGCCTTTTCCCTTGTGCTTGGACTTGCCTTTCTTGCTTGTGATCACCATCACAGACTTGGGCTTGTCCTTCTTCATATGTATCTCGGCTATCCTCAACAAGCCCAACAACTCTGACAGTGGCCTATCAAAGTTGTTCATGCTGTAGTTCATCACAAACTGACTGTAGGATTTTGGAAACGATTGCAGTATCATTTCAGTAGCCAACTCTTGGCTCAGTGGAAATCCCAGTCTTGTCAGGCTCTCCACATACCCAATCATCTTGAGTGTGTGAGGACCAACTGGATCTCCTTCTGTCATGGCGCACTTGAACAGTGCCCTTGAGACATTGTATCTCTCTTGTCGTGCTTGATCTTCATACATGTTTCTAAGATGTTGAATCATCTCAATGACACCCATGTTCTCATGTTGTCTCTGCAACTCGGGGTTCATAGAGCAAAACATCAAGAAATTTGCATTAATGACATCATCAGAATGCTTCTTGTAAGCATCCCTTTTTGCCTTTGGTGCATTAGGAGCAGGTTCCTCCAGAATTGGAGTATCCAGGACATAGAGCTTTCGCTCTTGAGTGAGAACAATTCTCAATGTCCTATACCAGTCATGGAAGTTTGTCCCATTTAGCTTGTCCTTTTCAAGGACCGATCGCAAAGAAAAGTGATTGTTGTTTGTTGCCATTTGTATTACAAAAGGAAAATATGCAATTTTAGTCCAAAAACTCATTTTTGACTTATTTGATTGATTTGAAAAGTTGACGATATAATTATTCCTTTAATTAATTATCACTCCCACTATTTTAATTCAAATTGATAGCCCTCACCATCAATTCGGAAGATTGCAGCGTACAACCTCCTAGTGGGTAAGATCCTAAAATCCTCTAAGTCATGGACCAGCTAGGGCTGTCACCCACAACTTAGATCTCTCAGGTAGGCAACTCTTGCCAATTGCATCATATGCAACTCTTGATAAGATGTCATATGCAACTCCTGGCCATGATCATCTCCATGCCTCAAGGTACAAGATCCCATATAGATCACCTTGTTAAGTCTGACCCAAAGCAAACACGAAATATGCACCCTGCTAGGGCAGACCCACACATTCATCCTTCACGCTTCCATGAGATAGACGGTGCACCACGCTAGGGCGTACCCACACTTGGTCAATCAAGCTTTTCATGTGTGTCACATTTGGAAGGCATCTAAAACTTAATATTTAATGAGGGATTTGGTTTTTATATACATATACATATCCAATCACCACAATACATAGTATGTATCATATACATGATATATCCCACAGAAAACATGTGAAACGATAAAAGCAATGACTATGACCATCCTAATGTGATTCCTCGAGCTAAGAGGAATCACGGTCATCTAGGTCTACATCACATGCAACCTGTACAAGATGAACTATGTGCTTTGCCTTTCTGGGTTTGATCAACTCATCACATGAATGATCGGCTCACCATCAAACTGGTCGGCTGGGTGCCACCAGCCGATCGGTTGGCTCCTCCAACTGATCGGTTCGGCTGGTGGTCATGCATCTCTTCATGGCCACCACCCGCTCATCTCGCTCCTCAAACCAGTCATCAACCGATCGGCTCACTCCTTGAACCGATCGTATGGAACGTCAACCGATCGGTTCACGCCTTGAACCGATCGTCTCAGCTGTCGTCAAGATGTCCTCTGTTCTTTGACATAATAGGAAATAAAATTCTATCCTATTTTACATTGTAAAAAGATAAACCTCGAGTTACGTTCGAGGGGAGCAAAGGTAGGAAAGAAATCTCGAATTATTTCGAGTTACATCAGGAATAGGAGAAGGAAGATCGGTGCGCAGACCGAGATGCAAGCAACCACATACAACCATACACATATAGGGTTTATTGGCCATAACCACGCTATACATCCACCACAAAACTCATTTAAGGGTGACGCGTATCGAGTGCATTCATAATACATATCATATATGTAAATTGGGATTTGTGGATTTAGGATTGGACATGCGTAAAGCCAATATTATTCGCATCGTATGCAATAAATAAAGGCGACAAACCAAAATTGATCATATCGATAATCCTAAAGTATAGAGCAGTTGACGTGGCTCTAATACCACTGTTGGGTTTTAAGGGAGGCAGAGAAGGCAACGAAAACAAAAAAATTTCTCCCCCAAACCCAGAACAAGGAAACGCGTCAACGTCTATACAATAGGAAAGGATGGTTTGTGGAATCATACCTTATCCCGAGGCTTGCTCGGTGACAATACCTCACGCCTTGCGCGGTCTTCACCTCCGGTCTTGGACAGTGTCTGTGCAGCTCCTGGTCGCACCAGGACTGATGACTTCTGGTCTCACCGGGACTGTCGGGATTGACAGCTGTCCTCCAAGCAGTAGAAACCTCACGCCTCTGAAGTAGTCCACACGGACCACCTGGAACTCCAATCTCCTTGTCTCACAAGGAATTGGAAGGAGTCACACCCTCCTGTTAGTGTACTAGTCGCCAACACACTCTCCTGCCACCAATTGCTTTCTGCAGTTGTCTTTCCCTTACTGTGCCTCCCTTATCGGGTAGCACTTGCTCAGGCTCTCTCTCTCGGTTACCAAAACCAAAGAGAATGACAACTTCACAGAGCAACTGGTTGTATTGGGTTGTCCTTTGAGAAGCCCCCAATACCCCTATATATAGGAGGGTCATGGGATAGGTTTCTCTATCCCGGGCAATGCAGGACTAAAAGCAGGAGTAGAAGGGTTCGAGATTTTCCACAAAACAACCAACTCACAACCTGAACCGATCATTTCATTTTTGAAACGGTCGGTTGGGGACCTGAGTCGGTTGGTTGACACCTCAATCGATCGGTTGGGACACCTCAACTGGTCGGTTCATTTCTAAATCGGTCGGTTCATGGTCCTGGTCAGTTCCCGATTGACTTTCCATCTTTTGTTTCTAATTGGTATCAAATACCAATCCTTGTTCCAATCAAATTGGGCAAGTGAAACGAAAGGAAATTTCTCACCAATCCTACTTTTCCAACTTGCTCGGTTGCAACAGTTGAACCGACCGTTTCAACACTTGAAGCAATCATTTCACCCTATCCATGAGCCGATCAACTCACCACCTGAGCCGATCGGTTCATCAAGCTGAGCCGATCGGTTCATCACATGAGTCGATCGGTTGGGAGTACAGATTGTGCAGAATCAATCAATTGCAGTTTCAATCAATCTGATACTCTAATCAATCTGTCCAACACCTTGAACACTATGATTTTGAGCTATCAATTAATTGAGTGTTTAATTGAACTACTAAACTCCTTTAGTAATCAATCTAAACATTGTTTGTGGACAAAACTCCTCTTCCAGGTTAAATCCTATGTGTGTGACCCTACAGGTCCATTTCACATTGGCAGTGAAAGTCCATAACACATGACTTCACAAGCAAAGAGCGGTGCCTAGTCACACATCAGTGCTACCCAAGTGAAATAGAAAGTTGGAGAACAACTTTCAATCCTACAATCTGTAAATGGTGTTACAGTGAATGTATAATTTCTTTGTCACTGATATCCCGAATGAACTCGAGGCATGGAATAGTCATCCTGTCAACGTTCATTCACTTTCTTGATCTCAGAGTAGATTGGAAGAAATATGTATGACATCAATATCACATACTGATTCACACATGCGTACGCATGCCTATTTCAATCCTACTCATCAAGTGGCCTTGGATATCAAACTCCCTCAGGAGGGACAAATCCCATATCTATCACTCACCCCTCAAAAGCCCCATGTGTCAAAGCCACCCAATCATCACCTTTATAACAACCCATGTTTCAGGACTGCGTTTGATGATGTCAAAGTGTACCCAATGACATGTGTTGAGTGTAGTGATTTCAGGTCAAAGAATCACATTCACCACCATCACTGTGAGTACTGAGTGTGACTACCATGTCATGGTTCCATATGTCAAACTCATGGTGGGTCTGTCTGGTACACTTGTTCTCTAACAAGTACCTATGTGTTTGGTTTGATATCTCAATATCATGACTAATGAGATTCTGTCATCAACCAACACCACAATCTAGTCTTGTGTGTCATTGTTGTCTATCTACCTTCCACAATGACATCTGACTAGGGACATAACTAGAATGTACAAAATCTTAGCATCCGTATGATCTCATCATTCAGTTCCTAAACCTAAAGGCATATGTCATTGAGTATTGTCATTCTCTAGACATTCAATCTGTTCTGTCACTATCTCATATGACTGAACCAGAAAGAATTGGAAGCTTGCCATTGATGTTTATCAAATCAATCTTAATGTATCCCACCAAACATCCCATGATTGTCTCTTAGGGCATACATACCAACAGGAGTGGGTGTAAAATTTTCAAATCTTATTTATGGTATACAAAACAACCAAAGTGTAGCAGCGGAATAAAAACATTGACTATATTCAATTTCTCATAAGGTTACAAAAGAACATCTTAAACTTACATGTAAATGTACATCATAAGGATCCATGTAGAGGGAAATCTAAACCACATCAAGATTTTCTCCAAGCTTTAACTCCTTAGCCTAGGTCCATAACTTTATGCCATGTCCTCCACATCCTTCACCTAGGGTTGTAAGCATACCCCAGCAAGAAGAGAAAAATGGAAGACATCAGCAAAGGTTGGTATGTGCATGTACTAAAAAGTAAAATTAAGCAATATAAAGAAATAATGACATCAAATAAATAGAAGCTTCCCATATAAAAGAAAAGTACCACCCAAGTGGGTATCAAGAGAAATGAATCACAAAATAAGATATTTTTTGCAAAAACAAATAAAAGATTGTGCCATATATACATCCACTACCATGGTGGGAAATTAAGCACATAAGAGAAAGTAGGGCACACACCCCACAATTGTCACCAACTTGCATGCAAGTGAGATAAGCATATCCCTAGAACAATATAAAGATAAAGGTGGTCAATAATATTACATCTTGAAACCTGATAGAGAATGGTATATTGCAAACTCCCAAACATATAAAACATGGGCCAAGAATCATACATCTTTCTCGAATATGGGGTAACCTCTTGATCCTAAAAGAGCAGGAGATTACACATCTTCTCGGCAAGAAATTACACATCTACCATAAACTAAAACCAATGCAATTACACTACTCTAGTGCTACTGAATCACATAGCATGTAAAATGTAGAGGCAAGTAGAAAAGTATGGTCAGAATTATACAATGTTGCCATATCATACAATGGACAACACATACATCCACATGCAAGTGGGAACAAGATATCACATATCCACAATAAACATCCACATCATAGTGAGCACATATCATCAAAAGTCTAACATGCTCCAAGGCACATGATAAGAGTTAAGAGAATATCCAAGATTACCATAAACAAGATAGTTCACAAGAACCATTATTTCAAAAGAAAAGAGAAATGTGTATAGGATATTGTCCATAGGGCCAAGAGAAAGAAGAAACTTAGGATAGTTTCTCAATAAGAATGATTGGGGATGCAAATATACCTCAAACCATGTTCATAAAAACTCTATTCACCAAACTAGTTGTTTCCAAGATCAACCTTGCCTAAATACAAATTGTTCACATGTATTAGGGTTTGAGATTCATATATATGTAATGTAACCCTAATTCTAGACCTTTTTATAAAACATCAGATCTTAGACTCCAAACCTGAACCAATCAACTTATTAGGTTTTTCTAATTAAGAAAACATATTTATTTACTAAATTTGGAGTTCATATGGATTAGTTACCAATTTTAGGGCTTTTATATTAATTAATTAGATCCTTAAAAAATCCATCATTTAAAACACGAAAATTAGGCTATGGAACTATTTTTATTAGAAATAACACATTTTTTTATTCCAAAACATTTTTTATTTTAATTTTTGGACAAGAGAATTAAAAGAAATGAATTTTATAAAATCAGCCAACTACAAAATTAGAAAAAACCAAATCATTAGGGAATTTGTGAGAGAGGGGGAGAGGTCAGATGGAAAAGGAGAAACTTAAATGTGAGTTTGGAGAAAAACTTCATTTATCATTCACTCATGAAACTAACTAACTGATAATGAAGAACAAGTGCCAGAGTTATTAACCTAAGGTCCAATTACACTCTGAAAATAAACATGACGTCAGGGAGCGGTGTCGCAAACTCAAATCAAGAACCATGTTCGGTTTTTGGGTGAAACGACGATGCAAGGTGAAATAAAATCACGACCACCAAAAGCCACACACTCAATAAAGGATGAAATTGGGATGAGAGGAGGTTCACAATACAATCGAGGAATACCGGGGTAGAGGTATTTTTTTGGTGAATAAAATTTTTTTTTGGTGAACGGGGTAGAGGTAGAGGTATTTATAAGTGGGGGTGTGTGAGAAGTTGTTTCAGAAAACTTGAAGAAAAAGTTTATGTGTTTCTCTAATTCTACACATTAGGCTACATATATGGTATGGATATATGTGGAATTAAATTTTCAATCCAATGTAAGTTATTTCATGAAATTGCATTAAGAAATGAGGAAGTTATGCCTAAAATATCAGATCTTAGTCTGCGGTTACTGTTTATGCGGGCTGGTGTTTCTTAATCTGAATTTTGTAAAGTGTTGATTAAATTGTTTTTCTTTTTCTCCCTCTTTAATTGAAGGTACAAACAAGGTTCAAATTAAATGAAATTTGACAACTAGCCTAATTAGGACATGTAGAATCTGATTTTGGCATTAGTTTTCCCTTTTGGAGACTTTTTCTATTTTATGTAATTCTTTTAAAGTAAATCGCACTTTCTCTTTCCTAATACATTAAAGACGTTTAGAATTATCCAAATTGATGAAACTTCACCCACAAGTCATATTAATGTGTTGTATATGAATTTTCCATCAAATTTACATGTTGGAGTTGTTTGTATTTTGAAGGTTCTATACACTTTCTCTCTCCTGATTTCATCTTTTAAGCAAATTTTCTACAAATTAAATGAAAATTTACCCAAAGGCTATATTTATTATGTATATTACGAATCTAATATTATTTTCCTTTTTTGGAGTCATTTATTAATTTATTTGATATTTTGGGGAAAACTTAGATCTTCTCTCTCCAAAAAGAATTAAATTAATTATTATTATGTGAAAAATGTGAAACTTGACTCCCAAGGCAATTGGAACCCATGGAACATGATTTATAACCTAGATTTCACTTTTGGGTTTCCATTAATGAGTTATGACAAAATTAATACTTGTGGCCATTATTATCACATTATTTCATTATTATCACTCTTGCTCGTTCAATTATGTTCCATATCTTAATATTATCACCAAAAGAATTAAGTGTGACTATTTGCACAGAATTTTATATAATTCATTATGATCTCATGTGACATATTTTATGTCTTTATTATTAATTTAAGACTAATGTGAGAACATTAGGTTACATTAGGGTGATTTATGCATGCATTAGCTTATTAGGGTTATACTAAACATCTTCTAGATCTATCTTCAACCTTGTTTGGCTAAGTCCAAAAGGTCAAACTTCTAGGGTAGGGTTCAAGATCTGGTATGTTACACATACAACATTATAGTGTGGAGTCACCGGCGCAACTCATCATCTTTCTGTTGCTTTCCTCATCGGGGTGGTGTGGCTCAGTAGTAGTCGTTTTGACCGTCTCCTGAGGCCTGGAAGTGGTGATAGGGTGGATATCCTTAGTGACAGTGATGTCTTCTTGGGTTCTCTTTATTGAGCATGTGGAGTTTAGGTCGAACTTTCATGCCAGATAGACCTGTCAAACTGGGTCAAAATCTACGGGTACGTATGGGTCGACCCGTTTAAGTTGGGTTTGAGTTACAAAATTTGCCACCCGCCGAAAAAAACACAAACCTGTACCCACCCGTTTACTTAGTGGGTTTCATGGGCAATCCCCGGGCACCCACGGGTGACCCACTTAATTACACTGCTTTTATTAATAGATAGAATATTTAACTACCTGCAAAAGATTTACAGACGCAACGGTGGGATTACATCCATGCGGATTAGTAGTAATGGGCAAATAATAAATCAGTCCTATACTCATATCACAATTGCATATTATAATTCAAGTTAATAAAGAATAGTAACAGAGAATCCAAAATCGGATCATGAGACAAAAGCAAATCAAGCGGGAACCTAAGTCTAGCAACGATTGCTAAACTTAAATTTCAGTCTGACTAGAACTGACTTAAATTTTAGTCTTTGTTTTAGTTCCCCAGATCTATCCTTCGTCTCATTTAGATGCCTTTTTTGTTGTTTTCTGTAGGTGGTTATTATTTAAGACTAATGTATGAACATCTAGAGTCTATAGTACAATGTTGTTCCAGCATTTATGTAATTCAGAAACTTAATTTAACCAACTGAGCTCTTCCTTAATAGACGTGTTGTAGCCATGTTCATGGGTGCATTGCATTTTGATACACTTACTATAACACGTTTTTGGATATATATAAATAAATCTTACGTGACAATGCATGCAACATGATTGTTTTGTGCCATATCTTATATAAACAAACACTAGCAATATATATTTTAAAAAATTTAAGTGGGCACCCACTGGCAACCCGCTGGGTCGGGTTTGTCTTTGTTCCACCTATTTAGAACTACATCTTTTTGACCCGCACCCACGAGATCCAAACCCGCAACGAACCAACCCAAACCCAACCCACCCACCTGTTTGACAGGTCTAATGCCAGAGTATTTGTTTTTGTCCCGCCATCACCCTTTTGATCTTTGGGTTGAGGTGGCGCATCTTTTGCGGCAGGCTCCTCCAACTGGGAAGGCTTTGTGTTTGCATTTTTGTCTCTAGGTGTTGATGGTGCACCTACTTCGTCGATGTTGTCATTGTCATCATTAGGATTTGAGGGACTTGAGGAAGCTTGAGATGGTGAGGGGCTTGCCATACACCTCACCCTCTTTCGGTTTCGCCAGCCTTCTAGCTCCTAGCGTTCAACCTCTATCTCTTTGTGTTCTTCCTCTAGGCGTCTATGTTTTTGTTGTATACCTTGCATCACCTCTTCATATCCCTTGTGCATATTGTCCTTTTTAGCTCATATTATTTCTCTTTCTTTATGTAGATCAGTCATCTCGTCAGTCATCACTTTGATGGATACCATCATTGTCGCTTGACTGTCGAGGACTTCCTGCATGAGGTTAGGGAGAGTTGTTGTTCTTGCGCCCAAGCCTTATATTTGCGTAGTTAGCACATCTAGGCAGGTATTTATATGATAATTGGTTGCAGAACAAATTTGGACTTGTGCCTACATGGTGTCGAATTGATGCCCTAGGGCATCACCAAACGTCGATGGTTGTTATTATTTGTCTATTGACATTATTTTTGTTGTTGGCTCAGTGGTCTTTTCTAGTCATCTTTCGGGTGATCCCAGCACAGGTTCTTCATGTGCGTCGGGGTTGGCTTGCTTTTCCAGTGACCCTTCAGGTTGTACTAAGTGGATGACAGAGGGATGTTGGGCTTTCAAATCTTCCTTGACGGTCTTGGGTTCTTTTGTGGCCTTATTTGTTTCAGAGGCAGCACGGGGATAGGGAAGTGCATCAAAGAACCCTCAAGCTCTCCCTCCAGTGGTAGGGGATTGGCAATTTCTTTTCTCGTAGAGGGTTGAGGTTCTACCGTCTTTACTTGATGTGGTTAGATTGCCAACTTCTTTCTCTTCTCTGGCTTGTGTTGTTCTACTTCCAACACTTGCTAGGATTCTAGTGCCCTAGTTGATGGATCAGCATTTGCACCTCTTCTGATAGTGCTAGAGTACATTTTTCAATTTCTTCTTCAGTTGGGCACATCTTGTGGGCATCATAGTGCTCCATCTCTGGGAGGGGGAGTAGCAACTTTGGATAAGAGTGCTTGTAGAAGAGCTTATTCTTCTTTTGTTCTATAATTATAGTGGTTATGAGGTACTTAATATCTAACTTTGTGTACCCCTTTGTCTCCTTGTATCTTCTCAGCTATTGGAGCAGCATGAAGTAGGAGGCAATCTGAGTTATTTGTCCTCCCATACAAAGATCTTTCATCTCCTTAGCATCCTGTCCTATAGCCTTTGCCAGCTTATCTATCAGGATTCTTCCTATATTCATTGGTCTCTTATTCAACACTGACCATATTAGGAACATGTCTCCTTTTAGATACCCCCTTTCTCTGATCTTATGAAGATCATGTTGGAAGTTATTTTCTGGATTACTCTGATGAAGCATGAGGAGATTTGTGTCACCTTCAAGCTCTTTGGGATGTGAGCAGATTCTCCCGATAGCTGCACCCACATCATTTGGATGCTATACCCAATGGTCATCTTGTCCCCCTGTGTTGTCGAGCATGCCTTTACTTCTTCATCATTATTGGTGAAGATCTCGTTCAAGATTGCCTCTATCACATAGTGCTCTTTCCCACCCATTCTTACTTGTAGCTTGAAGTCTCCCCCATCTTATTTCCTTTCTCTATCATCGATGGTTACTACTTCAATAAAAGATATGAACTCAATCGTGAGTTCTGTTAGAGAGATAGTCTTTGTGGAGCCAATGCGGTGTAGGTTCTCTCCACTGAGAAAATCCATTACCCTATCATGGATTCCTAGGTTCTTAAAGTCTTCGGTGTCAATATATCTTGTTGGCTTGAACACCTTGGTTGTCCTGATCATCTCACAGTAGGAGTTGTGCACTGAATCTCATGGTGTAAAAGATGTTGATATCCCTGTTATTGTACCCCTTGCACTTGTTTCTTCCTTTTCTTCTCTAGGTACTGCTTGATTTGCATGTTAGATACTTCTACTTGTCCTGATGTTTGTGGATGGTAGGGTGTTGCCACTTTGTGCTTGACTCCATTCTTTTTCAATAGAGTTTCAAACTACTATTCCCCAAAGTGGAATCCTCTGTCACTTATGATGGTGTGTGGGACCCCAAATTGCAGAAAGATAGTTTTCTCAAACAGCTTGATGACAGGTTTGGGTAGCAACATCTTCTACCCATTTTGAGATGTAGTCTACAGTGAAAAGAATATATATTAGTTTCCTTTTGACAATGGGAATGGTCTCATATAATCAATCCCCCCATACATCAAGATTTCTGCTTTGACCCAATCAGTCATGGGCATTTCATTCCTTCTACTAATATTTATAGTGAGTTGGCATTCCTTACAAGTCTTAACAAATGACGTAGCATCTTTGAAGAGTGTCGGCCAATTGAATCCTAACTGTAGAACTTTTGCAGCGGTCCTTTCTCCTTCATGGTGACCTCCATAAGGTGAGGAATGGCATTTCTAGAGGATTTGAGGCACTTCTTCTTCCAGCACACAATGACAATATGTTTGTCAGAGCATATTTTGAACAAGATAGGGTTGTCCCAGTAATAATTTTTGAGATCAGAGAATAAATTCTTCTTATTATTATAGGTAATATCGAGCAGCAATTGCCCACGGGCTAGATAGTTACAGATGTCAGCAAACCAAGGTAGGGTTGGTTCAACTGAGTGGGCCATTAAAAAATCTTCATTGATGTAGTTGTCATTTATAGGAAACTGAATTTCTTCAGTGAAAACTATCCTTGACAGGTAGTCTATGACCATATTCTCTATTCCTTTCTTATTAATAATATCATGATCAAATTCTTGTAGTAGTAAGGCCCATCACGTCAACCTCGGCTCCATGTCCTTTTTTTGCATAAGGTATTTTATAGCCCCATGATCAATGTATACTTTCACCCTCAATCCTATTAAGTATGGTCTGAACTTATCAAAAGTGAAGAAAATTGCTAACATCTCTTTCTCTATGGTGGTTTAATTCACTTGGGCATCATCCAAAGTTCAACTTGCATAGCAGATCACATGACGCTTTTTGTCCTTCCTTTGTCCTAGAACAACTCTGATAGAGAAATCACTTGCATCACACATAATTTTAAAGGGTAGCTCCCAATCTAGCAGTTGCAAGATGGGGGTTGTTGTCAAGGCCTCTTTGACGGTAGTGAAGGCTTCAAAACATTCATTGTTGAACTCAAATTCAGCATCTTTAACGAGGATGTTCAATAGGGGCTTAGCGTTCTTCAAAAAATCTTTTATGAATCGCCTATAGTATCTTACATGTCCTAAGAAACTCCTTACTCTCATGACAGACTTAGGTGGTGGGAGCTTAGATATAGCCTTAATCTTACTTAGATCAACCTCTATCCCTTTCTTAGAAATCTTACACCCTAAGACGATGTCGTCTTGCACCATAACATGACATTTTCCCCAATTTGGAACCAGGTGCTTTTCCTTATAGCATTGCAAGACTAGGGAGAGATTTTTCAGACACTCATCGAAGTCTCTTCCATATACAGAGAAGTCATCCATGAAAAATTCCACTACATCTTCTAGAAAAACTAAAAACATGGAGATCGTGCAGTGTTGGAAGGTTGCAGGCGCATTACACAGCCCAAATGACATTCTTCTAAAAGCATATGTGTCATAGATGCAGGTAAAGTTTGTCTTTTCCTGATTGTCAAGATGAATCAGTACTTGATTGAATCTTGAATACCCATCCAGAAAATAGAACTAATCATGATGTGCAAATCTTTCTAGGACTTGATCAATAAAAGGTAGAGGAAAATGATCTTTTCTTGTAGCAACATTCAATTTTCAATAGTCGATGCACATACACCAACTTGTTATGGTTCACATTTCTACCTCGTCTCCATCATCACCTCTTATAATGGTCATTCTACCTTTCTTGGGTACTACATGAATACGGCTTACCCAATTGTTGTCACTTATAGGGTATATGATTTCGACATCCAACAGCTTAATCACTTCTTTGTTCACAACTTCCTTTAGCATTTGATTCAACTTCCTTTGTGGTTGAGCTAGAGGTTTAGCTATTTCCTAAAGGTTTATTTTTTGCATACATAAGGCAGGATTAAGTACTCTAATATCCTTAATGGAATACCCTATAGCTTTTCTATGCAATCTGAGTTCCTTTAGCAGTTTTTCTATCTATTCATCTGTCAGGTTTGCGTTAACTATCACATGATTCCTCTCCTCATCATCAAGGAATTCATATTTCAATCCTTTAGGTAGCAGCTTTAACTCCGGCTTCGGTTTTGGTGTTTCCTCCTCTTCAAGGGTTTGCTCGAGGGACGTGTACTTTGTCGTTTTGAAGGTTACTTATTCCTTGTCACTAAACTCCTCCTCATCAGGTTGATTTAGGTAGTCCAAAATCCCAACCACCTCTTGGTCTTCCAGACTGGGGTCACGGTTGTTCAAGGCTCGCATAAGTGGATTGACAATCACCTTATCCTCTTGCACTTCTTCACAGTATTGATTGTAGCTATCCATGAAGTAAGCTGACTCAAAGAGAGAGGGTCCCCTCATGGCATCCTATACATTGAAATATATATGATCATTACCAACACACAGAGTAATTATCTCTTTCATCACGTCTATTAGAGATCTCCATGTGGTGAGGAAGGGTCTCTCGAGTATCATCGGGCACTTTGGGTCTTCCACATTGTCGATCACCACTATATCACACGGTATAAAGAATTGCCCAACCCGAATTGGTACATCCTCTACTATTCCCACTGGTCTCGTAAAGGTGTGATCGACTAACTTGATTCTCATGCCATTTTTTACCATATTTGTTAATCCAAGCCTTTAAGCTAAGGGTAATGGCATAAGGCTAATGCGGTCGGCTAACCCCTTTCTTTCCACATTGTCACCAGCACAAAGGGGGATACTAAATGTCCCTAGACCTTACTTCTTTGTAGAAAGCTCAGCTGGAACAAAAGTGCTCAACATTTTGGCCAATTGTACTGTCTTGGCATGGTCCCCTCTCCTTCTCTTTGTTATCAAGTCCTTGAAGAACTTTGCATATGTTGGCATCTCTTCGATTGCATCTATAAATGGGATATCCAGGTACAATTTCTTCACTGCCTCCATAAACTTCTCATATCTCTTCATTAGATGAGCTTTGATCAGTTAGTAGCAAAATGGGACCCTCAGAGCATAGGAATTTCTTTGCATAAAAGCCTCTTTTGCAGGATCCAGGTTCTTGACCTTTGCACCCTTCTTATTTTTGTGATTCTCTTCTCCTTTGTCCTTATCAGTGGGTTCTTCTCTTTCATATTCTTCTTGTAGAATTACTTTTTCACATTGTGACTGGTCGTGGTCTCTTTCCTCAGTGGGGTACTTAGTACCAGGATCTTCCAACGTCCTTCCTAATTGCAGTGCGACCATCTTTGCGGTCTCTATGTTTGATAGAATCTTCCTTGAAGGATTCTTTATGAGCTCTATCAGTTGGTCTAGTTGTTGATCAATCTATCTTTGATGTGTTTTCATGTCCACCATTTGGGTTTGCATCATTCTTAACACCCCTAAGTTAATGATGGAACTTTGGGTAAGTCATTCATTCATAGAAGCTTGCCTTTTTACAAAATCAAATAGCTGAGTGATCATGTCAGGCTGGTTGTTATCCTTGGTCTAACTCTGACTTTGATTTTGTCCTTGACTTTGTCGGCTTGTATTTTTGTTTTGACTTTGATAGTTTTTTTTGTTTGTCTGATAACTAGCTGTTCTAGTATATTGAGTTGATCCACCTTTCTTCTCAAATCCTAAAGGTGGTTTAGATAAACCACTTGGTTGATGAGAGTTCTCAGCAGCGCCTTTGTTTCCATAATTCAATCATGGATGGTCTGGCCATTTAAAATTTTCCTAAGAGACATTTTATATCTCTTCTTCATTTTCTTACGGTCGTGTATAGATACAATTGTCAACTTCATGGCCTCCTTTGCCACACGTAACACACTTCATGCCTTTCTCGATGTGTTTCTTACCTTTTGTGTATTTTAGTTGTTTGACATCTGTGGCAATCCTATAAATTTGAGTTGTAATGGTTTCCAGAGCCTTCGCTTCAATTGACGGTCCTTCAGAGCCAGCCTTCTTGGCTGAACCTCTATCACTTCTTCCATACTCCATGCCTTCTTGTAATGCAGCCATGTTGTCGATGATCTTCATAGTTCTGCTCGGCTTCTTTCCAAGGAAATCACTTCCAGCAGTAGCATTCAGCGAGGTACACTCCGTGGGAGTTAGCCCATTGTAAAACGTTGTCACCAGAAATCCCTTACGGTAGTTATGGTGAGGACAATCTCTTTGATATTCTTGGTACCTTTCCCAGGCTTCATGAAGATTTTCTCCTGGTTTTTGCATGAAGGAAGTGATCTTTTGCATGTTTCGAATGGTTTTCTCAGTGGAGTGGAGTTAGTGATTAAAGCATCAGCTAGGGGCTTCCATCCATCTATGGACTGGTGGGGCATATTAAGGTACCAGGACAGAGCTTTATCTTCGGGAGCGAAAATTAATCCCTTGCAATATATGACTTCTTGAGGAACTCCCCTCATCTTGATGGTGTTTTAGATGTTTTTGAAGACATCAAAATGATGGTAAGCATATTCTTTCCTCGAATTCCCTTAGAAAGGCTTGTTCTAGATCATAGAGATGGCAGATCATTTCAACTCAAAATTAGCCACATCAAATCATGGGATAACGATCGAGCATCTCGATTCATTGGCCCTAGTTGTGCTAGATCTCTAAGAGTATTCTCTTCCTCATCATCTCCACCTTTACTATTCTAGTCATCACGTTCACATTCACAATCATGTTCACACTAATGGTGATTCCTTCGGTGTATTCTGTAGCAGTGATGGTGATCGTCCTAAATCACACGTCCAAAAGGAGTGGATTAAGAGTAGTCAGACTTTAAAGAGATAACCCGACTCTCAGGCCCTCACAATGATAAATGGGGTCCGATGTAGCGATCGGGGTCGAACACAGGGACAAGGTTGATAGTGTTAAGTGCACAGAATCTAACACTCGTATACTCCAGGTGAAGGGGGATATATAAAAGGGTGTTCCCTAAGGAACGATGGCACACAAACTAGAGCTAAGATAAGAAAAACAAAGATAACAAAAATAAATGAAAACAAAAACAAGAGAAGTAAAATGAAACAAGTATATGGGAGGAAACTCGGGTTGTGGTTCACCTACTAAGGCTTCTCACCAACATGCAACATCATCTCTCCCTCTCGCATACTCTTACCAAGATTACAAGCATACATCAAAAATGTCCATTCCACTCACTCTCGAGATAAGGATATATCTAAGTCCAAGGGTAGCCTCTCTCTCGATATGACTACACGAAAACCACGTCACATAGCATATGGTTTTAAGGCTTTAGCATTCCAACACTCTCGTGCATTCATACTACTCCATAACACATGATAAAAGTGATATTACTCTCTCAAGATATCAACTATCAAACATCACAAGATGGTAGCTAAGCATACAAGTGAAGCATTAAAATGGGTGCATGGAGATAATCTTGATAAGAATATGCATAATTTCAATAGAAAGAGACAATATACATGTTGGGAGAGTCTTAGTGGTACTCCCAACCCAAGTTAAGGTGTTTAGCCGCTCATGCTTGTGGACAGCATAACAGCGTTACAGAAAGATGGATACATGAAGTCACACGAAGAGAGGAGGGAAGTAAAGTGAAATGGATTGATAGATCTAAAGAGAGAAGAGATGTGATACGACACTACTTCTTCATATCTGCATCTAACACATAGATGGCATGGATGATGTTATTCTCTTAAAGGAGTGTTCAGTCTTCTCTCTCCTCAACTTCTGCCTTTGGAGATCTAAGACTGCTGGATGGGATGGTCTGGAATGAATCTGGGATGTAGCAGAACTTCATGGTCCTCGGGATCTGTTCTATCATCTGATGATTTGACAAGACGGGTGTGTGTGCTATTTATAGGCACATTCCACCGACGTAAGCCTAGAGCGCGGTCGTGGTCCTGGTTGGGTGAGGTGTGCGACCGCGGTCATAGTCTGCTCTTTATTCCTCCTTTCATCGCGGTCAATTAAGTCGCGGTCTGCAAGGATCACGGTAGAGGTTGAGGCTTTCTCACTTGGTTGTGGTATGCAGGAATCGCGGGTTTAGCAATGACTACAGCCTCCATGCTGGTCGCTGTCCAGCTTGCTCATGGTCTGCCAAGATCATGATCCCATATAGATCTCGACCTTACTTGAGTCATGGGCAAACTTGGCATCCGTGGTCTCCAAATACACTACGGTCCCTGGTTTTCTTGATGCCTTTGTATTGATCGCGACCTCCTTGTGATCAAGGTTTATCGGTGATCGCAGCCCTAGTTATGACCACGATCTGTTTCCAATGTGTGATGAACTTGGTCTTAAAGTCGGCAAAGAGACCACGACCGTAGTTGAAGGATAAGAGGGCCGCGGTCGAGGTAGTGACTGCGACTTGGGCTTTGAATGTACCTAAAATCATGTAAGTGAGGTTTTAGTCAAAGAGATAGTCAAACTTTAGGAAAAGCTAACAAAAGATATACTAAAAGATGTATAAAATATATACAAAAAGTATGTAAAATAAAGTGTTATCAACACCCCTAAACTTAGAATCAAGCCTATCCTCAGGCTACATGTAGGTTCGAGAACTCAAAGAGAGAAAAAAGCAATCTTAAGTGACAAAATTTATAACATGATTGAAATATATAATTCTTGCATCAAGACTGTTGTAGCATGTTTCCTTACCCTTAGGTCTCATTCCTCCCTCTCAATTGGAGTTGCACAACTTCATTTTCTTGACATTGCCTTCAATTGTAAAAGGCTCCTCCTTCTCAACTTATCACCCCTTTCCTTAGGTAATAACCATACTAATACAAGATCTTTTTCGAGGGGTAATTTTCACACCATTTCTTTATTTTCAGTTAGCCCTATGCTAATGTGTTTGGGTAGGCTTAAGGCTTCAAGTGTTTTCCTCTTCTCTCTGAACTCCCCACCCATAACTGTCATAAGGATAGTGTTGCCCTTTTTGGGCTTCTGATTTTAAGTCAGGTGGTTTTGTGAATTTCATTCAGGATTGGAGGTGTGTAAGCTTGGCTTCAAGATTCCCCTTATGGGCATGACATATTTGCATTCATGAGTGTAGCAATACACCAGTTGTGTGGAAATTTTGGCATCTTTTAGGCACAACTCTCATTATTTTTTTCTTTCTTTTTGGCTTTTTACATCACCTATCAGGATTGGATGTGAGGGATTTTTACTTGGTCTTCTGGGTGGCCAAGCCTCTTTTTAGATATACCTTGAAAAGGGCAGTTGTTTCCTTCTCTATGGAGATAAGGATTTTCTGGTCAAAAGCGTCAGGTGGGGGTGGTTGGTCAGGAGTATGGCTAGGTGAAGTTCTCTACTCTCTGAAGGTTTCATGAGTTAAGGTTGTCACATGTACAACATCTTATTGCAAGAATGAGGTAGAGGAGGATTGTTATATTGATTGTTTTACTCATATATACATATATATGTGTTGCTCATTATTTCTCTCTAGGAGGTCAAAGGTACTACCAATTGAGAGCAGAAGAGGAGGCTAGATTCTGAATTCAAAAGGGTGAATTTTGCAAAAAAATTTAAAATTTTTGAGAATTTTTAAAGAGGTAAAAGGATGGTAAATGTACCTCTGTAGCCCGTTTATGACTCATCCCCCAAACTTATCATGCACCATGTCTTGGGGTGTTCAAATTTGAGTGAGACGTCTAAAAAGGCTTTCTTATTTGTTTTTGTTATTGGTGGAGGCCCACTCGGACTCGAGGAGCATGCTTGCATATACTCCTCGTAGTGTGTGGTATTATCAGTATTGCATGCCCTCCACCTTGATGTCGATATTGGCTAGGGCCACCATCCAGTCAAGATAGAAGAAGCCACAGTCATTTGATAAGGGCACATGTTGGGGGCTCCTATGGCAGAACTGAATCTTTTTGAAGTCTTTTCCTACCGTATGCCGGTACCCTTTGCCATGGCTTCTTATCATGTCAACAATCACCTCAGTGCATGTGTTGGCCTTTTCTTCTGTGGGGGTCTTTGTTGTAGTCATGTTAGTCTTCTTATTAAGAGTGAAGGCTACGTTTGAGCTGTTATAGAGGACTGCAGTCCTTTTGATGATATTGACGACCAGCAATGTCCAGTGATTGTAATGAAGAATCGGTAGGAAGATGTAGTTTGGTAGGGATGTCCCTAGGCATTGTTGCAACCACTCCTTTTCACCTGATCTTTTGTCCTTCAATATGTCATCTACTAGTAATAAGTATGCCATATGAGCATTTGTCATGCTATCGCCTAGTAGTGCCTGGTAAGCTGATATCTCACTTACTGAAAGATACCCTCCTATTTTCAGTGTTTCCCAGAGGTCGTCTTTTAGCACGCAAATGCCATGTCTTTTGAAGATAACATCTCTCGGCAAATCATCTTTTTTCAAGGACCTCATGATTATAATCAGTTCTTCTAAAGAGAGACTAAAGCAGCTCCATCTCTCAAAGTCCTTGAAAGAAGGTATAATTTCTCCTGTCGGTTCGTCCGGTTTCACATTGACCGAGTCTTCTTCTTCAACCTCTCCCTCCTCGGGTTGTTCTTTTGAAAGTTGTTCTTCAGGAACTTTTGCTACCAGAGGCTACTTTGGTTCATCATCTGATGCATGTTTTATAGCTTCTCCAGTTCTTTTATGCCAGCCTTCTTTCCAAGCCATACCTCTGGTCGGCTCTCTCAGATCCACCCACATGGTCTTTAATTGTTCCCTCCAGGTGACCTTTCCAGGTAGAGGGATATCCGTGTGAAGCCTCTGGGGTACAGCTTCTAAAGGAATCATCAGGTCACTGAAGAATAGATGATCATAGATTACCTCCATAGCATACACACCCCACAGTCCATGCACGTCTTCATTGTCTAGATCTTCCAGGGAGATGCCCTTGTTGATGGCTTCCATCATTCTCAGCACTATAAAGGTGCACTCCCCTGAGCCTGCCATTTCTTGAGGGACCTTCTTGTTGATGGAGAAGAACTTCCAGAATCCCTAGAATTTGTAATCTGCATCTTTTATTGCTCGTTGCAGACGTAGTGGTATCTTTAGGGCACCTCTGGCATCCTTCTTTTTATAGATTAGAGAATTACTATCCAGTTCGGATGTACAGCAATTTAGCACCGTCGTTTTCTGCTAATACAGGTCGACGACTATCGGTGCCCAATGCTTTACATTCCTTATAGGCAACACAATGTATCTTGTTTCCTTTCTTCAAAATGTTGCCTTCAGTTCAGTGACATCTACTGCCCTGTAGTCTTCGTTATATAGGAGGCTAGCTAGATGTGTCATTCCATTGAAGATTGGCTATGGCTTGTCCGGGTGAAGAAACTCTTCCAGGAGGGTGGCGCAGCGTACCTTGAATATCCTTTTATGTACTCGCACCTTTTTCATGAAGATCCCCCAGAAGTGATCTCTGGTTAGATGTCTATCCTTGTTATTATATAGTATGTCTGACTCGGGTAGATTGTCGCTGAGTACGTATGCCAAGATATGGACGTCTCTGCATGTGATTCGTGACACTACATACATGTCCATCTCTTTCATCTTGCATGGTAGAGGGGGAGCTACTCCAAACATTTTTGCTCTAGCTGGTGCACTCTGCTGACTGGCAGGCTCATTCGCAAAGAAGGTTGCCAGCCTGTCGTCCTCAATGTCAAATGTTACTTCTTACGCAGAAGGTGTTGGAGTTTCATCTATGGTCAGTTTCATCTATGGTCGACATAGCTTTAGCCACTTGTTCAACTTATTTATCTGACGCTTGTGTAGAGGCCACCTATTCTTCTACTTCTGAGGAAGCTTCTATAGCTACATTTTCTTTGATATTGCTCTCCTCAGAAGTTTGTCCCAGCTTGGCGGCCACCATCATTGCTAGAGTTGCCTCCATCTTTCCATCATAGAGGTAGTCATTATGCTCATGGTGAGTTTGGAATAGGAGGAACTCGCTGCTCTCTTTGAGACTGGTGCCCAGCTCAGCTAGCATCCTATCGAGCTTTGTTGTACCTGTCGCATTGAGTTCTTCGGTGACTTCTTCTCAGTGAGCGATAGCAAGTTGTTCTTCTAGCATCATAGCATTTGTAGGCATTTTTAATTGCTTCTCTGCTAGTCTACCACTGCCTTCATTAGTTTCATCCTGACCTTCCTCAGGATTTCTATTGAGGTCAAGCTTCCTCGACAACGTTGTGTTTTTTGTTGTGTGTTTGTTGTTTGGGGAGCGCAATTGTTGTGGAGGCTCATTCTTTTTTGACTCAGCTGTCAATTCTATCTTTATCCCATCCCAGTCTCTCCCGCATTGTCATCTTCATTGTCATCGTGGCTAGAGGGGCTCGATGAGTAGTGTGTTGGGCTTGCAGAGCACTTCACCTTCTTTTTCTTCTATCGGTTATCAATTTCTTTGTGTTCCTTCTCGAGCTTCCAGCGGTCCTCTTCTAGGTGTTGGTGTTCTTCCTCGAGGCTAGCCATCACCGCGTCATAGCCGCGATGCATATGCTTGTTGTCGGCTCGAATGGCTTGCCTCTCCTTCTGTAAGTCATCCATTTTATTCTTCATCTCCTTCAGCATTCCCATCATTATCCATTGGTTGCTTAAAATTTCTTGGATAAAGTCAGGCAGTGCTCTAGTCCTTTTGTTGAGGACATGTACTTGCATTGTCAGCACAGACAGAGAAGAAGAAATGTTTGTATTTATTGTGTTGGTTTGATGCATATGTTCCCATATGGCATCAAACCTTGTACCTAATACACCTCCGAAGGAAGGTGCATGTTGGTGTAGTTGTTGCTCCATGCACGTTGTTGACGAGCTGGGCACGGTTGTTTGTAGAGGTGGAGGAGGTGGACCTTGCTCTTTTTCCTCCTGCTCGTCTTGTTGGTCCACGTCCGCTCCATTGATTTCTAGTTCCAGTACAACCTGGGAGTCTTGTCCTTCTGGCTCAACCTCCAATTCTTCGTCAAGTTGTAGGTTGGCTATTGTGCCTTCCTCTTTCTGCACCTCTGGCTCTACTGTAGTAGCTTCCTTGTTTGGCTCTAGAGGTGTGGGTTTTGCATTCCCCACTGGTTCTTCTAGAGGGGGAGTCGTGGGGTGAGTTGTTCAGCAACTTTCGTCTTTTCGGTTGGTGGTGTAGTTACATCTAGTGTCTTTCTTTTCTTCTATACTGCCAATTTCTGCCGCAGCTTTGTACTCTTTTTCTCTTTTATTTCAACTGGATACTGCTTTCCCTAGTTGTAACTGCTAATTCTGTGTTTGTGTCAGCTCGCAGTGCCCCAAAGTACATCATTTCAATGTCGTCTTGGGTCGGCCGTAGCTTGTGGGCGTTATAGAACACCATCTCTGAAAGGGGGAGGAGCCTCTTTGATCCACTCTACTTGAAGTACAATTTTCCCCCTTCTGTGCCAGAATACTCGTGCTGACGAGGGACTTGATATCTATCCTTTGTTGTCCCTCCATCTCCCTGTATTTCAGGACCTCTTTTGCATTCATTAAGTATTCAGCTATTTTTGTTATTTGGCCACCCATGCAGTATCTTGGGTTCCTTTTTGCTTCCCCTCCTAATGTCATAGATAGACGATCAACTAATATCTTTCTGATATTCACCAGCTTTCTATTTATCATTGACAAAATTAGGAACAGATCTCCTTTACTAATTGTTCCCATTTTTGACCTCGTGTAAATTGTGTAGGCAGTAATTTTCTGGATTGTGCGAATGAAGCATGAGGTGATCAACGAGGCCTTGGAGTTCATTGAGTTGTGTTCCACTTCTCCAGTCAACTCTTCTCACAATTGATTGCTATCATCGGTGAGTGATTCCTTTTCGCTTGGGGGGGGGGGGCAGAGCAGGCTTTTGCTTCTTCCTCTGTCACTATAAATATCTTGTTCAACATTGCCTCTGTGATCATGTAAGACTCGCCTCCTAGCCTTACTTATAGTTGATAATCTATGTCGCCCATCTTTCTTGTCTCACTACTGGTGGTGACCTTCTTTAGCGAAGACAGGAACTCCGCAGTTGGATTTTTGTAGGTCTTGGCCTCGGACGTGCTCAAGGTGCATAAATTTGCACCTTCTAGGAATTTGACTACCTTGATGTAGATTCCCATCTTTTTAAAATCTTCTACGTCCAGATAACGAGTCAGGCTGAATTCCTTGTTCTAGTACATTCAGTCGTAGGTAGACTGGTGTACGAGATTCCTTGGCATGAATGGGGGTTCGTCGGATTTAGCTGATGTCTCCTCTGTCACTTCTTTGGCCTTGCTTGCCTCCTACTCCCTTGGTTTCTCAGTAGCTAATGGTTTTGTCTTCTTACTACCCTTGGTTTCCTTGGGTGCATCTTTTCTCTTCTTCCCCTGTACTCTCCTGGTTGGTACTCGGAGGTCTCCATCTACTCTGTTTGTTCTGTTTCTTGTTGGGAGTCCTCCGATGTCAAGTGACCCAGGATTCTTTGATATTGTTTGAGTTTCGGATGCAACTCGACCCGTTTGGACACTGGCAGAGAGGCGTTCTTTTTTAGTGTTGATGTCAGGCTCTCTACTATCTTCTCTACTTCCTTCAAGGATATTGCCTTCTTGTAAATGGGATCACTGGTTGTTGGAGAAGACATTTTACAGAGTTTTCACAATGGATTAGTTCATGGTTGATTTAATAGTCATTAATCTTCTTAGGGAAAATTTATCGAGTATATAGAGAGAGAGAGATACCGTGACTCGCGGTCTTGTTAGTGATTAAGGGACACCTCAGTCGTGATCTCTGAGGGACATCGCGGTCACAGTTGATTTAGAAAGAGATCGTGGTCATGGTTGATTTAGCAATAGTGGTCTTATTCTATGTATCGGGCAAGTCGCGGTCAAGGGGACCACAACTTCAAGCAATGTTCTTCAACACTACGACCCCCGGTGTGATCCTGAAACTTGAGCAAACACCGCGACCGAGTTAGGGTTGATGAGTACACTACGGTCACGGTTGTAGTGGAGATGGACCGTGACTCGTGGTCTTTGTGGTGCAACAGTTTCGCTTCCCTTCTTCATTTGTCGATTGGTGGTGCAAGTTGATTGATTGTAGACCTGCTCGTCGGCGGGCGGTTGCCCCTTTATTAGTATTTTTAGGGGTTTTAGTTAATGTTCACAAACGGTGTCTTTAGGGCGGTTTAGATATTGGAATAATAAGAGCAACTGATGACAGTGCTACAGATATCTGCCAACCAGAACGAATCAGAAAAAAGGCATAGGGTGTGAGATGAAATTGGTGGTGGCATGGCGGCGGGTAGAAATCATAAAAACAGCAGTAAGAAGGGCTAAAAAGGGGGATTCATGTTACATGTTTGTCGGGCGAGATGATGAAAACATAGAAGGTTGGCATGGTGGCGGGTTGATGGTCGCGGCGGAGCAGTTCTTTAGAGAAATAGGGCTTAACTTAGACTCGGGAAAGCTAGAAGTGAACAGAGTTCGAGAAATTGGGGTTTAAGAATATGTACTAGAGTGACAGTGACCTGTTGTCATAGATCAAGAAAGAGTGACTATGACCACGGTATGTTCGAGGCAAGACCGTGGATTGCAGTCTTCTCTTTCTGCTCTAAGGGAGAAATCAGGTTGCGGTCAAGACGACTAATCATTGACATTGCGGATCACAGTCGAGGTGGCTGATCATGGGCACTGTCGGTCGCGGTCTCGCGTGATGCAAGGTTATACCACGACCACGGTCTACATCACGATCAGAGCTACTAGACCAAAACTGAACTTATTGCTTTAATCTATCATCAATTATTCAAAAAGGAAGATAGATATGTACAAAACTTAAGGGAGCAGAAAACCAACCAAACTAAAGGTAGAGAGAACAAAGCTTAAAGAAATAGCAAAACTTGGGTTGCCTCCCAAGAAGCGCTTGTTTTAAAGTCTCTAGCTAGACTTCATAAATTTGTGTTCCTTTGGTTCCGCAGCTGGATGTGGAAACTCATCATTCCTTTTCTCTGGTAACTGATCTGGTTCCTCCAAATTAATTTCCGATCTTCGTACGAAAGCCTTGTCTTCATAAAATCGTTTACCCTACGGCTATTGACTTTGAAAATTCTAATTTTGTCCCCTTGAATCTCCATCATTCCTGATGGGTAAATCTTCAACACGTAGAAGAGGCCCGACCATCTTGTTCTAAGTTTTCCAAGAAAGTGCTTGATGCTTGAATTGAAGAGAAGCACTTTATCACCTTCATGAACATCCTTGTTCTTTTGGTGGGCATCATGCCACACCTTATTTCTTTGTTTGTAAATTTTTATGTTCACGTAAGCATGCAATCTAAACTCCTCGAGCTCCTGTAACTGTAGGAATCTTTTTTTGTCCTGCCTTCTCCAAGTCCATATTTAGAAACTTGATCGCCCAAAGGGCTTTATGCTCGAGCTCCAGAGGCAGATGGCAGGACTTACCATAGATTAATTTGTACAGCATCGTACCTATTGGTGTTTTATAAGTTGTCCTATAAGCCCACAGAGCATCATCGAGTTTCTCCAGAATCTATTTAATCTTCCTGTTGGATACCTCTACTTGTCCCGAGGTTTGAGGATGATAGGGTGGAGCAACTTTGTGCTTTACCCCATATTTCTTTAATAGCGCCTCAAATTTCTTTTCTCCAAAATGTGATCCTCCATCCCTTATGACAATGCAAGGCACTCCGAAGCATGGGAAAATGATCCTATCAAACAGCTTGATCACATATTTAGAATTGCAAGTTTGGGTTGCTGCCGCCTCTACCCACTTTGACACATAGTCAACAACAACTAGGATATATTGGTATCCTTTTGATGATAGGAAAGGACCCATATAGTCTATTCCCCAGACATCAAAGATTTCCACTTCCACCCATTCGGCCAAAGGCATCTCACTTCTCTTACTGATATTTCCAGTAAGTTGGCATTCCTTGCATGCCTTGACAAAAGATGTCGCATCCTTGAACAAGGTGGGCCAATAAAACCCAGATCAGAGCATTTTTGCAGTCGTTCTTTCTCCATTGTGATGTCCTCCATGCGGTGAAGAATGGCATTCTTTTAGGATAGACAGAACTTCTTCCTCTGGTATACACCTTTGATACAGATTGTTGGAACAACTCTTAAATAGCATTGGATCATCCCAATAATATTTCTTAACATCAGAGAAAAGCTTCTTCTTTTGGTTGTACATTATGTCAGGCGGCAGTTGGCCACAAGCCTGATAGTTACAGATATCTACAAACCAAGGCAAACTCTACTCATCAGACTGAGCCATCAATAGGGCTTCATCAGCATAATTATCATTCACGGGTAACTGCTTCTCTTCATCGAAAACTATTCTAGACAAGTGGTCTGCAACCACATTTTATTTTCCTTTCTTATCAATGATTTCATGATCAAATTCTTGCAACAGTAGGGCCCACCTTAGCAGTCTTGGCTTGGTGTCCTTTTTTGCATGAGATAACATATAGCGTCGTGGTCAGTATAAACCTTAACCTTGGCTCCTATAAGGTATAATCGGAATTTTTCACATGTGAAAACAATCGCTAACATCTCCTTCTCGGTGGTGGTGTAGTTCACTTGGGCTTTGTCTAACGCACGACTGGCGTAACATATGACATGGTGCTTCCTATCTTTCTTCTGTCCTAGGACTACACCTATAGTGTAGTCACTAGCGTCGCACGTTATTTCAAAATGTAGCTCCCAATATGGATCTTGCAGGATTAGTGCAAAGGTTAAAGCCTCCTTCAGGGTCTCAAAAGCTTTTGAACATTCGTTATCGAACTCGAGCACTGCATCCTTGATCAGCAAATTTGAAAGGGGCTTCAAAATTTTTGAGAAATCTGAACCTCCTATAGTAGCCAACGTGGCCCAGGAAACTTCTTACCCCAGTCACAGACCTTGGTGGCGGGAGTTTGGAGATGGCTTCGATGTTGCTCAGATCCACATCGATGGCTTTCTTAGAGATTTTGTGTCCTAGGAAAATGCCACTCTGAACTATGAAGTGGCATTTTTCCCAGTTCAGGACCAGATGTTTCTCCTCGCATCATTGCAGAACTAAAGATAAATTTCTTAGGCAAGCATCGACGTCGGTTCTGTAAACTGAGAAGTCATCCATAAACACTTCAACTATGTCTTCTAAGAAGTCAAAGAACGCGGATATAAGGACCCTGAACTTCGTTTTAGGCTTACCCTATTTGCTTTGCCTAAACCTTGTGTTTAGATGCTTGCTAATTACCTCAAATGGTGATTAGGGATTGTTTGTGCTTTGTTGAGAGTTGGAGGTGCAACTTGCAAATAACCCAAGTTTTAGGGTTGATGTGCAAGTTTGACACCTTGAGAGGTGTTTCTCTCTCTCCTTGCATCCTCTAGGGTTGAGAAGATTGGTTTGTCTTGTTGCTTGAGTTGCTTTGGTCTTTGTTGAGCCTTGTTAGGCTTTGTTTTGCCTTGTTGAGTCTTGTGTATCGGGCAAGGATGAGCTTGGTGCCTTGTGTCGGTAATGGTGTATCGGCCAGGTGGTTGTGTCGGGAAAGTGGTGTGTCGCCCATGAGGTGTATCGGCCAAGTGACCTTCTTTGATGTAGCATCATTTGTTTTACCCCCCTTGTGGACACTTGGTGCTTGTTGCTTGCATGTGGCAAAAGCTTTGGACATGTGGAGGTGGGCGAGATAGTAGGTGGCTTTTCCCCATGGAAAAGTGTCCCTAGGTTGGGCGACACCTTGCCTTAGTCTCCCCTTCACCCTCTTCTATATATGTCTCTCCTTTCTCTTTCTTGGCATCTCTTTTAGTTCCTTAGTTGCCTTCCTTTTTCCTTGGTGGATGATACCTCTCCTTGGTAGAGCTTGGTGGCCGATCTCCTTGGTGGAGTCTTCTTCTTCCTCTAGTGGTGGTCGAACCCTAGAGTGTGTCTTGCTTCTCTTCTTGTGGTGGTGCTTGGAGCTTGGAAGCTTGGTGCTAGGAGCTTGGAGCTTGCTTAAGGCGGGTTACATAACTCCTAACCCAAGCTATACTACTTCCTTTTCATGTTGAATGTTTCTATGTCATCTTGATTGGCCATGCATCTTGTTAGATATGTTTCTTGCCCTAGTATGTACCCTTTTATCTTGTTATATATATAGTGTTCATGTTGTTGATGTGTTCTTAGACCTTGTGGCCGAACCTTGAGTTTAGGGTTCCTTGGGGAAATCCCCTTTCTCTCCCTTTCAGTTTTGAGAAGTGAGTTCGAGCTCTAGTGGTGTAGGCAAAACCCCTCTCACTTGGTTGTTGAGAGGTGAGTTTATGCTCTAGTTGCTTGGGCAACACCCTTCTCTCACCATGGATTTGAGAGGTGAGCCTTGGTTGAACATTGACCTAGTGAAGGTTGGAATCTTGATCGATAAGGGGATGATCCACCTTGCTGCCTGATATGTGATGGAGGTTGTGCAAAACCCCTCTCTCTTGGTTGTTGAGAGGTGAGCCAACTCTATTGATCTATTAGGGTTTGATGATGGTGATCTTGAGGTTGATGATGACCAAACTGATATGGTCCTTGTGCCTTGCACGATACCCTTTTTTGGTGCTTTGCATGATACCCCTCTTCTAGGGTTTTGTCTTGGGCGATATGATAAGATGGGTTATGTTGACCTTGTTGCCCAATATGACCCCTTCACCATGTTAGTGTTGTTGGGAGATATGCCTTGACCGCGATGTATCTTTGCCTTAGTTGGTGTTGTCCCTTTGACCGACACGGTGCTTGGTAGATATCTCTATTTTGTTCCTTGGGAGACATGGGTTGGTTTTGATGTTGCCCGATATGGTACTTAGGTGGTAAAACCTTAGATATATGCCTTAGTGGTGACCGATATGAAGTGCTTAACTTAGTTGAACGATAACCCTCCTTAAGCGCCATGATGTAGTTGGATAGAGGTCAGCAGTGTTCTTGTTGGGCATTATGATCTTGACCTTGGTTGATATGGCATTGGGTGTTATGATGATGGTGGATGCCTGACATGAAACCCTAACCCTAATGGGTGATAGGGTCTTGGCCGTTAGGGCTAGTTGTGTTGCCTGACACATCTTTGCACTTGGTTGCACGATATACCTTGCACATAGTTGAATGACACAGCTCTTGGATCTGGATACACGACACACTTCTGGACTTAGTTGCATGATACACCTATGCTCCTTGGTTGCCCGACATCCTTTGTGCATGGGTGCATGACTTGGTTGGTTGATATGTGTGGCTAAGTGCCCTAGCCGATAGGCTTTTGGTGAGGGAGGTAATCCTATCCTATACCCCTTTGGGTGAGGGATGCATTGCCCACCACACCTATAGTGAGGGTAGGCGGTATCTTTGGTAAGGGTTGCACCTAGCTTGGAAACCCTAGTTTTGGTGAGTCGTTATCTTGTAACTGCACCTCTGTTGATGATGCATTATGAATGATAGGTTGTAACCAAAGATCTATGTTTGATACCTAAAGTTGGTGCTAAGTGAGATGATTAGATACATGATTATGTTCATAAGATATAGAGCATAGTGAATTCTCATGGTTTGATTACAATAATGTAATTTGTTTATAAGATACATCTTTGTGCTTCATGTAGTTATAGTCATGGATGTTGATCCAATCATGTACCTTCAACCCTAATAGCATGATAATCATAAAGATCTATGTTTGGTGATTTAGTTATCTCTCTCAATATGCATACTAACCATGCAAGTGTATCAAATGAATTCATAGCCAGGATAGAGCTATGAGGTGTATGTGTTTTGTATAACACTAAATGATGATAATCCTTGATAACATGTATCACCAGTATGATGAGAAAGGTTTGTTGACCTGATAAAGGCTGAGTGCCTAGTTGAGGTGTTATACTCTGATGCTGAGATAAGGGATTGCTATCCCAGGATGACGATGTATGATGATGATGCCTTAAGAGGCAGTGGCATTCTGTGATGAGGGATTGAGATCCCATGGTAATAATGCAACTCAATGTTGTTATGTTTTATAACTTGGTTGCCTCAACAATCCACATAAAATATACTAATTAACTACAGTGGAACATTTCATGTAGTTTGCCCTGGCCATAGATCCATCATTGTCGGTAGCTGGTGATGGTGAAATGGGTTTATCCTATGGGATTACCTGGAGCACATATTGTTGAATATGTGGGGTTTCTCCTAGCTGAAAATAGGAGGATTAGAGTGCAACTGCGGTTGTGGACTCAAGATGTGTATAAGAGCATGGTGAACAGCACCATGGCTCAGTGTGATGGAGCATGAATGTGTTCATGGCTCAAGGAGCATGGTGAACTGGCCCGTGGCTCAAGTATACTAGCACCGTGACATGTACAAAGGGCGGGATAGATAAAAAGGGTAGATTGTATGAGCTAACCATGTGGCTGAAGCCACTTAAGCAAGAGACTACAGTCCTACTTTGGTTATCATGCACTGACCACGAAGAGGTGAGGTCATGGAGTCTGGCTCTCCCAATGACCTTGTATGGCATCGGTTTTGGGCTTCGCAACCAAAGGTTGGATTTGAGTGGGACGGCTCACTTCCTCAGGGCATAATAAATCATAATCCAGCTGTATAGAATATATTTCTTAAGGCAAAACATGGAACATTGGTTGAGGCCTTGCTTGTATAGTTGCTCTAGTTATATCTGTTGGTATGTATGCCCATAGAGCAAGTCATATGATTATTATAATGGGATACTTTGTAAATGATTTGAATAATAATAAAGGCAATTTTCGATCTATATGTTTAAACTGTTTCTGAGATGATAGTGTAACATGATAGATGTCTAAAGAATGATTTTACTCAATGATGTATGCTTTTAGGTTAAGGACCTAAATGATGAGATCATGCGGATGTCAAGAGTATACATTCTTGTTTGTTCCCTAGTCGGTTGTTATTGTGGAAATAACCATAGACATCAATAACACTAAAGACTAGATTGTGTGTTGGTTGATGACAGAATCTCATTAGTCATGATATAGTGATATCAAACCAAGCACATAGGTACTTGTTAGAGAACAAGGTACTAGACAGACCCAACGTGAGGGTGACACATGGAACCATGACTTGGTAATCACAGTCATCTCTCACAGTGATGGTGGTGAGTGTGATTCTTAGACCTAAAATCACTACACTTAACACATGTCGTTGGGTACACTTTGACATCATCAAATGCAGTCCTGAAACATGGGTTGTTATAAAGGTGATGATTGGGTGGCTTTGACACATGGGGCTTTTGAGGGGTGAGTGATAGATATGGGATTTGTCCCTCTTGAGGGAGTTTGATGCCCTTGGCCACTTGATGAGTAGGATTGAGAAAGGCATGCGCATGCACGTGTGAATCAATATGTGATATCGATGTCACACACATCTCACCCAGTCTGCTCTGAGATCAAGAAAATGAATGAACATTGACAGGATGACTGTTCCATGCCTCGAGTTCATTCAGGATATCAGTGATAAAGGAATTGTACCTTCACTGTAACACCATTCACGGATTGTAGAATTGAAAGTTGTTCTCCAACTTTCTATTTCACTTGGGTAGCACTGATGTGTGACTAGTCACCGCTCTTTGCTTGTGAAGTCATAAGTGTTATGGACTTTTACTGCCAACGTGAAATGGACCTGCAGGGTCACACACATAGGATTTAACCTGGAATAGGAGTTTTTCCACAAACATGTTTAGATTGATTTCTAAAGGAGTTTAGTAGTTCAATTAAACAATCAATCAATTGATAGCTCAGTATCATAGTGTTCAAGGTGTTGGACTGATTGATTAGAGTATTGGATTGATTGAAACTGTGATTGACTGATTTTGCACAATCTGCACTCCCAACCGATCGGCTCATGTGATGAACCGATCAGCTGAGCTTGGTGAACCGATCGGCTCAACTGGTGAGTCGATCGGCTCATGGACAGGGTGAAACGATCCATTCAAGTGTTGAAATGATCGGTTCAAGTCCAACTGAGCAAGTTGGGAAAGTAAGATTGGTGATAAATTTCCTTTTGTTTCACTTGCCCAATTTGATTGGAACAAGGATTGGTATTTGATACCAATTCTAAACAAAAGGAGAAAAGTCAATCGGGAACTGATCAGGACCATGAACTGACCGTTTCATGGGTCCCAACCGATCAGTTGAGGTGTCAATCGACCGGCTCAGATCCCCAACCGACCATTTCAGTTGTGAAACGATCGGTTCAGGTTACGCATTTTGTTGTTTTTGTGGAAAATCCCGAACCCTTCTACTCCTGCTTTAGTCCTGCATTGCCCGGGATAGAGAACCCTGTCCCATGACCCTCCTATATATATAGGGGTATTGGGGGCTTCTCAAAGTACAACTCAGTGCAACCAGTTGCTCTGTAAAGTTGTTGTTCTCTCTGGTTTTGGTAATCGAGAGAGCCCAAGCAAGTGCTACCCGATAAGGGAGGCACAGCAAGGGAAAGACAACTGCAGAAAGCGACTGGTAGCAGAAGAGTGTGTCGGCGACTAGTACGCTGACAGGAGGGTGTGACTCCTTCCGATTCCTTGTGGGACAAGGAGATCGGAGTTCCAAGCAGTCCATGTGGACGACTACATAGGTGGGAGACCTCTGTCGCTCGGAGGACAACTGTCAATCCCCATAGTCCCGGTGAGACCAGGAGTCTTCAGTCCTGGTGCGACCAGGAGCTGCACAGACATCGTCCAAGACCGGAGGTGAAGACTGTGCAAGGCGTGAGGTACTGTCGTTGAGCAAGCCTCGAGACAAGGTATGCATCCACAAACCATCTTTCCTATTGTATAGACGTTGACGTGATTCCTTTTGTTCTAGGCTTTGGGGAGAAAAAAAATTTGTTTCCTCTAGTTCTCTGCCTCCTCTAAAACCCAACAATATCCTCTAGTTAATTATATATTCCTCATATCTTGGGATAAGTTCTTATAAAGCTTATCTTGTCAATCATGTTGCATAAAGAAATATTTGGTTATATGCCTCTTGGATATCTTGGTAAGCTAGTTATGTTCAGTACGCCACATATATGAGCTACTTATATATCAGTTACCTGCTTCATTTGTTCTAACTCTCCTTTGAGGTTTTATAGTTTTCAGCGGGGGTTATGTTTCTCGTTGGGACTGTGTGTCTCACCCCGTTGGTTTACAACCTTTTTAGGTGATCGTGCTAGACGTGGTGGTGGTCGTGAGGTTAAGGTCGAGCAGTAAGAAGAGCAGTAGGAGGCAAGAGATGGATATGTTGTTGTTTTGGTTGTTTGGTAGTAGAGTCCTAGAGTCATCCATGTACTCTCAGGTCCTTGGAGGTGTTTTGACGGTGTTTCGCGATGTATAGCTGATGTAGTTTTGTTTATCCTGCTATTATCCTGGTATGGCCTGTTCTGTAAATAAATAGGTGGTGAACTCTTTGTGCCTATGTGACAGCTGGATCCTATAAGTTGTGGACACGTATCAAGGTTTATTTATGTTTATATAACATGTTTCCTTGCAGGATAAGGATCTGGATGTAATAGTTTCTTTGTTTATCTGCTTTCTGCAATTGATTTTAATTAACCTGTGTTTTTGGTAGTATTTGGTTATGCACGTTTTCGCATGGCATTTCGTTATCTGTGTGATAGAGGGATGTCACAATTAGGTTGGTATCAGAGCTCTAGGTTCGCTGAGTCTACAGGGATCTAGGACTAGGATTGTGTCTGTTATTGTGAGTTTTCTAGATTTTCTTACAATAACCTTCTTGCCCTCAGCAGAAGATAAAGCTTAAAGATGTCTGGAAGTCATGAAGAACATGCTGCTGAGAGCAGTGTTGCTGCATCTGTTGATGGAGCATGAGTGCAGACACATGAAGATCAGGTGCCTGAGGTCCCTTAAATTGACCCAGCCATTCTTGAGAACCCTGCCTATCATCACCTTATGGGATAGGTAATGGCAACGATGAATCACATGGTAGATAGATTGACAGTGCCTCCTCCAAGAGCATAGGCTCCCCATGGTGAATCTTCGGCTATTGGGAAGATCTTCGAGCGGCTTCTCCAAGTCAGAGCTTCATATTATGCTGGAACGGCTGATCCAGCGGATGCAGATCTGTGGCTGACAGGTCTTGAAAAGACCTTCCAGATCCTTGACATCCCCGAAGCAGACAAAGTCAAGCATGTTGTCTACCTTTTGAAAGGTAGTGTTGGCCACTGGTGGGTCATCGAGGAGGAGAAGTAACCTGGTGAGGTGATCTGTTGGGACGTCTTCTGACAGAAGTTTGTAAGTCGATACTTCCTGAAGACGTATCTGGACAAGAAGATCAACCAGTTTGAACGTCTGTTCCAAGGATCGATGAGCATCACCGAGCATGAAGCCAAATTTATGGACATGTTGAGGTTTTGTCCTCACATGGCAGCAACAGATGATGAGAGAATCAGGCAGTTTGAGAAAGGTTTGAGTGTCGAGCTATCAACACCTGCTGCTTCTCTGGAAAATTGAGAGCGGTTTGCCACATTTGTGGAGTCTGTCTGAAGGATTGAATGATCACTCTGAGAGAAGAGAGAGACTATGACCAAGAAAAGGCATGCTTAGTTTCAGAAATAGAGGTTTGATAGCCACAAGAAGTTGAGGTTTTCTGCACCTTCCGTGAGGCAAGGTTCTACTGCACCATCATAGTGGTCACCAAGTAAAGGAAGAGGTTGTGGGTATTCACCGTCCAGATCTTATAGCACAGCTTCAGTAGCAGTGACAGGGCCATCTAGGCCATAGTTAGAGGATAGGTCATGCTATCTCTATGGACAGACTGGGCATTTGAAGTCAAATTGTCCAAGGAAAGATGTCGAAGTGATGCAGCAGCCGAGGTAGAATCAACAGGGGTCAGATAGATAGCAGTCTAGTGGCATCAGAGGGTGAGGACGTGGACAAGCATCGCAAGCTGGATTGTTTGCTCAAGAAAGCAAAGGACGTGGAAAGCAAGAAATGGCTCGATTTTATGCTATGAGTCAGCCGGAGGCGATAGTCAACATGCGAGTGGTGGCAGGTCATATGGAATTATTTCATTCTGATTTGTCTTCTTCTTGTTTTATATCTGTTCTGGTTGACCTAGGTGCTACGCACACTTTTATCGTCTGTAGTATGCTTGATAGCTGTCTTTTTCCTGTTAGTTGTAAGAAGGATATCTTGTTATTAGAAACCCCTCTTGATGGTTCCTCGATGCTTCGAGAGGTGTGTCCGTCCTATTTTCTATCTTTTTTGGGACGTAAGATACAAGTGGATCTTATACCACTTGATATGCATGGATTCGATGTGATCCTTGGGATGGATACCTTAGAAAAGTATAAGGTTGTGCTGGACTGTGGTTCCAAGCAAGCGGTGTTTGCTAATGATGGTGAGAAGTGGATCTTCCAGGGAGATAGGAAGATTCTTCTGATGTGTTTAGTATCAGCCATGTTGGTAGAGAAGTTGTTGCGGAAAGGATGTAAGGTGTTCTTAGCTCATGTTGTGGATACCAAGGCAAAAGGTCCGAGCCTTCCAGACATGATAGTTGTCAGAGAGTTTGAGGATGTGTTTCCCAATGAGTTTCTCAATGTTCCCCCACCTTGAGAGACTGACTTTGAGATCAATCTAGTGTCAGGGACACAACCAGTTGCTCAAAAACCATACAGGATGGCTCCAGCTGAGATGGCAGAGCTAAAGAAGCAGTTACAGGAGTTGTTGGATAAAGGTTTCATTAGACTGAGCACATCGTCATGGGGTGCTTCAGTTCTGTTCATAAAGAAGAAGGATGGATCAATGTGTCTGTGCATAGATTATAGGCAGTTGAACAAAGTCATGATCAAGAACAAGTACCCTTTGTCGAGGAGAGATGACTTGTTTGATCAGTTGTGTGGTGCTACGGCGTTCTCAAAGATCGATTTACAATATGGATATCATTAGTTGAGGATAAAGGAGGATGGCATACCAAAGTCAGCTTTTCGGATGAGGTATGGTCACTTTGAGTTTGTGGTTATGTCATTCAGGCTAACCAATGCACCTGCTGCTTTCATGGGTCTAATGAACATGGTGCTCCATCCATATCTAGATCAGTTTGTTGTGGTCTTCATAGACGACATCTTGATCTATAGTCGGGATAGTCAACAGCATGAACAGCACCTTCGACAAGTGTTGACTCTCCTTCACCAGCATCAGTTGTATGCCAAGTTTAGTAAATGTGAGTTCTAGTTGAAAGAAGTAACTTTCTTGGGACATTTGATATATGTAGAAGGAGTTAGAGTAGACCCCAAGAAGGTGGAGTCAGTCGCAGAATGGGACCAACCAAAGACGCCAACTGAAGTTTGTAGTTTTTTGGGTTTAGCAGGATACTACCGGAAGTTTATAAGAAACTTCAATATGATCGTGTTGTCATTGACAAAGTTGACCAAGAAGGATGTACCTTTTGTCTGGGATGATCGTTGTTGGCAATCTTTCCAAAGTTTGAAGGAGAAGCTGACTAGTGCTCCAGTGTTGGTACTGCTAGAGCCTAGGAAAGGCTATGTGGTATTCTGTGATGCTTCCAAGAAAGGTTTAGGATGTGTGCTGATGCAGGAAGATCATGTGGTTTCTTTTGCTTCACGATAGCTTAAGAAGCATGAGGAGAATTATTCGACACATGATTTGGAGCTGGCAGCGGTGGTCCATGCATTAAAGATTTGGAGACACTATTTTTATGGGGAAGTGTGTTAGATCTTTACAGATCATAAGAACTTGAAGTACATCTTCTTGCAAAGTGAGTTGAACATGTGACAGCATCGTTGGATGGAGCCGATCAATGATTATGATTGCACCATTGAGTATCATCCGGGTAAGGCGAACATGGTAGCTGATGCGCTTAGTAGGAAGTCTTCTTCTCTTCCTATGAATAAGGCACAGTTGAGTTCCTTGGTATGCCATAGGTGGGATATGTTTGTCTCTTTGCGGCAGATGAATGTACAGTTGGAAGTCTCCTTGTTGGTAGGATTGTTGGCACAGATGCAAGTAAAGCCTACATTGAGATAGTAGATCAAATATGTACAGCAGGTAGATGCTTTAGTTCAATTAATCAAATCAGAGTTTGGCAGCGAAAAGCATGATGGGTTCCATGAGTCCTAGGATGGACTAGTTTACTATCATGGTAGGATGGTGGTCCCCGATGTTGATTATCTGAGAAAGCTAGTGCTTGAGGAAGCACACACGTAGATGTATGCCATGCATCCAGGTGTCACCAAGATGTATCATAATCTGAAGGACCTGTATTAGTGGCCTAACTTGAAGAGAGATGAAGTCAAGTTTTGGCTAGGTGTACACTATGCTAGGAAGTCAAAGTTGAGCATCAGAAGTTGGCAGGTATGTTGCAACCCATGTCGATACCATAGTGGAAATGGGATCATATAACCAAGGATTTCATAGTTGGTCTGCCGAGGACAGCTAAGAATCATGATTCCATTTGGGTGATAGTGGACAGATTGAGAAAGTCTACTCATTTCATACCTGTAAAGACAACATATACAGCAGAGAAGCTTTCTCAGGTGTATGTGGATGAGATAGTGTGTTTGCACAGTGTGCCCACAACGATAGTCTCTGATAGAGGACCCCAGTTCACGAATCATTTTTGGGAACAGTTGCACAAAGGATTGGGAACACATTTGAGGTTCAATATCTCTTTCCACCCACAGACAGATCGACAGTCTGAAAGGACTATTTAGACTTCGGAGGATCTTCTCCGAGCTTATGTTTTGTAGTTCCTAGGTAGTTGGGACGTGCATCTCAGTTTGATAGAGTTTTCCTACAACAATAGTTACCAGCGGAGCATCAACGTGGCTCCTTATGAGGCTTTATATGGAAGGAAGTGCATATCTCCTTTGTGCTGGTATGAGTTGGGCGAGTATTAGCTTTTGGGTCCTGAGTTAGTTCAGCAGACAACAGAGAAGATCAAAGTGATACAGCAACAGTTAAAAGTGGCACAAGACAGACAGAAGTCGTATGCAAATAATCATCGACAACCCCTAGAGTTCCAAGTGGGAGACAAAATGTATCTCAAGGTCTCACCATGGAAAGGCGTGCTGAGGTTTGGCTGGAAGGGCAAGTTGGCACCAAGGTATATGGGGTCATACCTGGTAATAGCATGTGTTGGTAAGGTAGCTTACAAGTTAGAACTACGGACAGAGTTACACAGGTTGCATCCGGTGTTCCATTTCAGTATGCTAAAGAAAAGTCATCCAGGCACAGAGACAATGATACATCCAGTTGAGGTCGAGCTGGATGAAGATGTGACCTACGAAGAAGGTCTAGTGATGATCCTCGACAAAAGAGTAAAGAAGTTGAAAAGGAAGGACCTGGTGCCTGTGAAGGTTCTTTGGCATCATCGTGGCATTGAGGAAGCCACGTGGGAGCTTGAGGAAGAGATGAGGAGGAAGTATCCCTCACTTTTCTCTTCAGATTTCGGGGGCGAAATCCCTTTGTAGACGTTTATGGCTTGTAAGGACCCTGACCTTTGTTTTGGGCTTACCATGTTTGCTTAGCCTAAACCTTGTGTTTAGATGCTTGCTAATCACCTCAAATGGTGATTAGGGTTTGTTTGTGCTTTGTTGAGAGTTGGAGGTGCAACTTGCAAATAACCCAAGTTTTAGGGTTGATGTGCAAGTTTGCCACCTTGAGAGATGTTTCTCCCTCTCCTTGCATCCTCTAGGGTTGAGAGGATGGGTTGGGCTCGTTGCTTGAGTTGCTTTGGGCTTTGTTGAGCCTTGTTGGGCTTTGTTTTGCCTTGTTGAGGCTTGGTATCGGGCAAGGATGAGCTTGTGCCTTGTGTCGGCCATGGTGTATCAGCCAGGTGGTTGTGTCGGGCAAGTGGTGTGTCGCCCATGAGGTATATCAGCCAAGTGACCTTCTTTGACCTAGCATCATTTGTGTCACCCCCCTTGTGGACACTTTGTGCTTGTTGCTTGCATGTGGCAAAAGCTTTGGACATGTGGAGGTGGGCGAGATAGTAGGTGGCTTTGCCCCATGGACAAGTGTCCCTAGGTTGGGTGACACCTTGCCTTAGTCTCCCCTTCACCCTCTTCTATATATGTCTCTCCTTACTCTTGCTTGGGATCCCTTTTAATTCCTTAGTTTCCTTCCTTTTTCCTTGGTGGACGATACCTCTCCTTGGTAGAGCTTGGTGGCCGATCTCCTTGGTGGAGTCTTCTTCTTCCTCTAGTAGTGGTTGAACCCTAGAGTGTGTCTTGCTTCTCTTCTTGTGGTGGTGCTTGGAGCTTGGAAGCTTGGTGCTAGGAGCTTGGAGCTTGCTTAAGGCGGGGTACATAACTCCTAACCCTAGCTATACTACTTCCTTTTCATGTTGCATGTTTCTATGTCATCTTGATTGGCCATGCATCTTGTTAGATATGTTTCTTGCCCTAGTATGTACCCTTTTATCTTGTTATATATATAGTGGTCATGTTGTTGATATGTTCTTAGACCTTATAGTCGAACCTTGAGTTTAGGGTTCCTTGGGAAAAACCCCTTTCTCTCCCTTTTGGTTTTGAGAAATGAGTTTGAGCTCTAGTGGTGTAGGCATAACCCCTCTCACTTGGTTGTTGAGAGGTGAGTCTATGCTCTAGTTGCTTAGGCAACACCCTTCTCTCACGATGGATTTGAGAGGTGAGCCTTGGTTGGACGTTGACCTAGTGAAGGTTGGAATCTTGACCGATAAGGGGATGATCCACCTTGTTGCCCGATATGTGATGGAGGTTGTGCAAAACCCCTCTCTTGGTTGTTGAGAGGTGAGCCAACTCTCTTGATCTATTAGGGTTTGATGATGGTGATCTTGAGGTTGATGATGACCAAACCGATATGGTCCTTATGCCTTGCACGATACCCTTTTTTGGTTCTTTGCACGATACCCCTCTTTTAGGGTTTTGTCTTGGGCGATATGATAAGTTGGGTTTTGTTGACCTTATTGCCCGATATGACCCCTTCACCATGTTAGTGTTGTTGGGCGATATTCCTTGACCGAGATGTACCTTTGCCTTAGTTGGTGTTGTCCCTTTGACCGACATGGTGCTTGGTAGATATCTCTGTTTTGTGCCTTGGGCGACATGGGTTGGTTTTGATGTTTCCTGATATGGTGCTTGGGTGGTGAAACCTTAGATAGATGCCTTAGTAGTGACCGATATGAAGTGCTTAACTTAGTTGAATGATAGCCCTCCTTGAATGCCATGATGTAGTTGGATAGAGGTCAGTAGTGTGCTTGTTGGGTGTTATGATCTTGTCCTTGGTTGATATGGCCTTGGGCGTTATGATGATGGTGGATGCCCGACATGAAACCCTAACCCTAATGGGTGATAGGGTCTTGGCTGTTAGGGCTGGTTGTGTTGCCCGACACATCTTTGCACTTGGGTGCACGATATACCCTGCACATAGCTCAACGACACAGCTCTTGGATCTAGATACATGACAGGCTTCTGGCCTTAGCTTCATGATACACCTATGCTCCTTGGTTGCACGGCATCCTTTGTGGATGGGTGCACAACTTGGCTAGCCGATATCTGTGGCTAAGTGCCCTAGCTGATAGGATTTTGGTGAGGGAGATAATCCTGCCTGATATCCCTTTGGGTGAGGGATGTGTTGCCCGCCACACCTATAGTAAGGGTAGGTGGTATCTTTGGTAAGGGTTGCACCTATCTCGGAAACCCTAGTTTTGGTGAGTCGTTATCTTATAACCGCACCTCTGTTGATGATGTGTTATGAATGATAGGTTGTAACCAAAGATCTATGTTTGATACCTAAAGTTGGTGCTAAGTGAGATGATTAGATACATGACTATATTCATAAGAAATAGGGCATAGTGAATTCCTGTGGTTTGATTACAGTAATATAATTTGTTTACAAGATACAGCTTTGTGCTTCATGTAGTTATAATCATGGATGTTGATCCAATCATGTACCTTCAACCTTAATAGCATGATAATCATAAAGATCTATGTTTGGAAATTCAATTATCTCTCTTGATATGCATACTAACCATGCAGGTGTATCAAATAAATTCATAGCCAGGTAAGAGCTATGAGGTGTATGTGTTTTGTATAACACTAAATAATGATAATCCTGAATAACATGTATCACCAGTATGATGAGAAAGGTCTTTTGACCTGATAAAGGCTGAGTGCCTAGTTGAGGTGTTATACTCTGATGTTGAGATAAGGGATTGCTATCCTAGGATGATGATGTATGATGATGATGCCTTAAGAGGCAGTGGCATTCTGTGATGAGGGATTGAGATCCCGTGGTAATAATGCAACTCAATTTTGTTATGTTTTATAACTTGGTTGCCTCAACAATCCACATAAAATATACTAATTAACTATAGTGGAACATTTCATGTAGTTTACCCTGGCCATAGATGCATCATCGTCGGTAGCTGGTGATGGTGAAATGGGTTTATCCTGTGGGATTACCTAGAGCGCATATTGTTGAATATGTGGGGTTTCTCTTAGCCGAAAATAGGAGGATTAGAGTGCAACTGTGGTTTTGGACTCAAGATGTGTATAAGAGCATGGTGAATAGGCCCATGGATCAGTATGATGGAGCATGAATGTGTTCATGGCTCAAGGAGCATGGTGAACTGGCCCGTGGCTCAAGTTTACTAGCACTGTGACCTGTACAAAGGGTGGGCTAGATAAAAAAGGGTAGATTGTGTGTGCTAACCCTGTGGCTGAGGTCACTCAAGCAAGAGATTGTGGTCCTACTTTGGTTATCGTGCACTGACCATGAAGAGGTGAGGTCATGGAGTATGGCTCTCCCAATGACCTTGGATGGAGATGATATATTTTACAAATTGCATCCCTTAATTTGGGTAAATTGCATTTTACCCCAAATTAGGGTTTCAAGCACCGGGATTGCTTCCGCAGATGCACCTTGGTGCCCAAGCTTGGGAATTCCCTCAAACTTTGCCAAAAAGATTCTCATGATGTCTCAACATCAGAGGAACATCTCATCATGTGCAAATTGCAAGCTAACCCTTTCATCTGGGTAAATTGCACATAGGTCCCTGTATATCAAAACAATGCTACAATCTTTAAATAAAAAGGAGCAAATACTGAAATATATGTTTCTGAGAAACTTAATTACATGCTCAGAGTTAATCATAAAGATTTAATTACATATTTAGGCAAAACACCTAGGGTTAACTCATAACCCAGGTCAGGGATGTTACAAATTATCCACCCCTTACAAGGATTTCGTCCCCGAAATCGATAAGACATATCAAGAGAAAAGGGCAGGATACTTCCTTCTCATCTCATCCTCTAGTTCCCAAGTGGCTTCTTCAATGCCACGGTGATTCCAGAGGACTTTCACAAGACTTATATCTTTCTTCTTTAACTTTTTAATTCTTTTATCAAGGATTGACACTGGTCCCTCCTCATAGGACATATCATCATTCAATTCTACTTCCATGGGTTGTAGAACTGACTCGGTGTCTGGGTGACATTTCTTCAACATAGAAATGTGAAACACAGGGTGTAACCTCTGTAACTCTGGGGGCAGCTCTAGTCTATATGCTACCTTTCCAATCCGTTCAATGATTGGATAAGGCCCCATAAATCTAGGAGCTAACTTCCCTTTCCTTCCAAAACGGAGGACTCCTTTCCATGGTGAGACCTTAAGATACACTCTGTCTCCAACCTGGAACTCTAAGGGTCTACGACGTTTGTCAGCATAAGATTTCTGCCTATCCTGAGCAGTCTTAATCTTTTGTTGTATTATTTTAATCTTTTCTGTGGTCTGCTGCACAAGGTCAGGACCCAACAACTGATGTTCACCAGTCTCAAACCAACACAAAGGTGATCTACAACGTCTACCATACAAGGCTTCATAAGGTGCCATATCAATACTATGCTGATAGCTATTGTTATAGGCAAACTCTATCAAGCTTAGGTGTAGATCCCAACTTTCGGTGAACTGGAGAACACATGCTCTCAACAGGTCTTCTAAGGTCTGTATGGTCCTTTCTGACTGTCCATCAGTCTGCGGATGAAAGGCTGTACTAAACCTTAGCTTGGTGCCTAAGGCTCTGTGTAATTGTTCCCAAAAATGACTCGTAAACTGAGGACCTCTGTCAGAAACTATTGTGATAGGAACTCCGTGCAAACGCACTATCTCTTGAACATACAATTCTGATAACCTTTCAGCAGAAAAGGTTGTTTTGACAGGTAAGAAATGTGCTGTCTTAGTCAACCTATCAACAATTACCCAAATGGAATCATGTCCTTTGCTTGTCCTGGGTAGGCCAAAAACAAAGTCCATGGTCACATGATCCCACTTCCACTGTGATATGGGTAAGGGTTGCATTGTCCCTACAGGCTTCTGGTGTTCAGCTTTAACTTGTTGACACACAGGACACCTCAGAACAAACTCTGCAACATCCTTCTTCATTCCAGGCCACCAATACAGATCTTTCAAATTCCGATACATCTTGGTGCTCCCTGGATGCATAGCATACATGGAAGAATGGGCTTCTTCGAGGACTAACTTTCTCAAGTTGTCCACATCCGGCACTATCATCCTTCCATTATAATAAGCTATTTGATCCTCTGAGTCATGAAAACCATCTTGTTTCTCATCTCCATACTCAGATCTAATCTGTTGAACTGCAGCATTACCTAGCTGTGCTTCCTTAATCTGCTCTCTTAGGGTAGGTTTAATATGCATCTCAGCTAACAAACCGGCTAACAATGACACCTTCAATTGTACATTGTCTTGCCTTAAAGAGATAAGCATATCTCTCATAGAGCATACTAAAGAGTCTAGTTGTGCTCTATTCATGGTTGATGTTGCTGATTTCCTACTCAAGGCATCTGCAACAACATTGGCCTTGCCTGGATGGTAATCAATTGTACAGTCGTAGTCCTTGATTAACTCCATCCAGCGACGTTGCCTCATGTTGAGCTCCTGCTGAGAGAAGATATACTTAAGATTTTTGTGGTCTGTGAAAATCTGGAATGTTTCTCCGTAGAGATAGTGTCTCCAGATTTTCAAGGCATGAACCACAGCAGCTAACTCTAGATCATGTGTCGGATAATTCTCCTCGTGTTTCTTAAGCTGTCGGGAAGCAAAAGAAATCACTTGTTTATCCTGCATCAACACGCATCCAAGTCCATTCTTGGAAGCATCACAGAAGACTACATATCCTTTTCCTTGTTCAGGTAGCACTACCACAGGTGCACTTGTCAATCTCTCCTTCAGCAACTGGAAAGACTGTTGACACTTATCACTCCAAGAAAAAGGAACATCTTTCCGGGTCAACTTGGTCAAAGGTAAGGCTATAGAACTAAAGTTCTTAATGAACCTTCGATAATAGCCAGCTAACCCCAAGAAACTTCGAATCTCCGTCGGTGTCTTCGGTTGTTCCCACTGTAGAACAGATTCTACTTTCGTAGGGTCAACACGAATTCTCGAGGCAGATATCACATGACCAAGAAAAGATACCTCCGGTAGCCAAAACTCACACTTGCTAAACTTAGCATACAACTTATGTTCTCTTAGCAAGGTCAAAGCTTGGCGAAGATGTTGTTCATGTTGCTGAGCATCCTTACTATAGATCAGAATGTCATCTATGAAGACGACAACACACCGATCAAGGAAAGGTCAAAAAACTCTATTCATGAGTTCCATAAATGCAGCTGGTGCATTGGTTAGTCCAAACGACATAACCGTGAACTCATAGTGACCATATCTTGTCCTAAAGGCGGACTTGGATATGTCACTATCCTTAATACGGAGTTGATGATATCCAGACCTCAAGTCTATCTTTGAAAAGACTGTTGCACCACGCAACTGGTCAAAGAGATCATCAATCCTCGGCAGAGGGTACTTATTCTTTATTGTTACTTTATTGAGTTGTCTATAGTCGATGCACAACCGCATTGACCCATCTTTCTTTTTAACAAACAAGACCGGAGCACCCCAAGGTGAAGTACTCGGTCGGATAAAACCTCTCTCAAGTAACTCTTGAAGCTGTTTCTTGAGTTCTGCCATCTCGGCAGGCGCCATTCTATACGGAGTCTGAGCTATGGGTTCCGTATCTGGGATCAGATTGATTTCAAAATCAATCTCCCGAGGTGGTGGTATACCAGGAAGTTCTTCAGGAAATACATCTTCGAATTCCCTGACTATAGGAACTTTAGTAGGATTGGAACTTTCCTTGGTAACATCTACCACATGGGCTAGGAATGCATAACATCCTTGCCTCAACAGCTTATCAGCAACCATAGCTGATACAAGACAGGTGGGCAGAATCTTTCTTTCTCCTTGAAAGATCCATGTGTTGCTTTCATCAGCAAACACAGCCAACTTGGACTCACAATCCAAGACAACTCTATACCTTTCTAAGGTATCCATCCCAAGGATTATATCAAATCCTTGCATATCAAGTGGTATAAGATCCACTTGAATGCGATGGTCAGAAAAGAAGAGGGTGCAGGGAGAACATGTTGGGTTTTTGTGGAGAAAACATGCGCGGCGGAAGCGATAAATCCACGCAACCCGTAACAGGATCTCGTCGATAACAGCGTATTCGGAAATAGGTTTGCGGGATATACCTTATCGCGGAGCAAGTCCGGCGATGTCCCGCTGCACGACGGTGCAACACTGCTTGTCAAACACGGACGGATCTTCTCTCCCGTTCGCTGTCGCAGGTTGATCCGGCAATGCTCCTCTGCGGCAGTGATGTACGTTGCTCGTAGCACGTACAGGTGGTCGTCGACGTCCTCCGAACGCAGGCGTCAAGGCGTCTGCGTCTCTACTTCGTCCACGCGGATGGACGGAACTCCACGTCGCGCTTCTCAAACCGGCGGGAAGGAGCGTGTCTCTACGGCGGCGTGCTAGCGCCGCGTTGCTCTCCTCTCTCTCTCCTAAGGACGACGACGGCTAGGTTTTGTACGTGAGAATAACCTAAAAGCGTCTCTCTATATCTTATATAGATATCGGTCGTCTATCCTCCTTTAAATAGGATAAGAAGAGAAGTAGGGTTTCCTAAACCCATCGGTAAACAGAAACGTTGCGTTAATTAAAACGCTCGTGGATTAATTAGAATATTTCGGAATTCATTAATTAACCAAATAATCGCATTAATTGATTAATTAATATCCGACTCCATGCAATCGCTTGGGATGGCTCTACGGGCATACATATACCAACAGACTCCCACTTGCACTTAGAGCCAGTCACTCCAATATTATTCTAATCGACTACATAAACATTTTAGTAATCAATGTGATTCGAAGCAATTTCAATCAAATCCACAATTATACTCCTATTCCAACACATCCTGTGCGTGTGACCCGGTAGGCTCCAAATTACGTTGGCAGTGATATCCATAATCATATTATGATTTCACAAGCAATGATTGGTATCTAGCAAGACTTCATTGCTACCCAAGTAATTGGAGAAGTTGGAGAACAACTTAACCTATCATACATGACTGGTGTTACAGTGATTGTACAGTTCCTTTGTCGCTGATATCCGGATTGAACTCAAGTCATGGAATTGTTATCCTCTTCAATGTTCAATCCATGTTCCTTGAACTAGAGCAGACTGTCTGAGATATATGTAAGCTCAATATCACATATTGACTCACATCAGCATGGCCATGCATTTCTCAGTCTCGCTTATCAAGTGGCCGGAATATCAAAGTCCCGTAGGAAGGACAAATTCCATCTACATCACTCACAGTCATCCCCATGTGTCACAGTGCACCCAAGCACCATCTTTATAGCAATCCTTATTCAGGACCACGATGGATGATGTCAAAGTACACCAAACGTCATGTGATAAGTGTAGTGACTTCAGGTCTAAGAACCACAATCACCACCATCATTATGAGATGTGACTCTAACTACCAATCATGGTATCCATGTGTCACTCTCAAGGTGGGTCTATCTGATACATTGTTCTCTAACAAGTATCTATGTATTTGGTTTGATATCTCCATATCATGGATAATGAGATTCTTCCATCAACCAACATACATTCTAATCTTATGTGTTATTGATGTCTATGGATATTTCCACAATAACAACCGATTAGGGACAAAACAAGAATACATACTCTTAGCATACATATGATCTCACTGTTCAGGTCATCAACCCGAAGACATATGTCATTGAGTATATTATTCTATAGACATCTATAAGTTTTATGGTCATCTCACAATATAAAACACAAACATATAGATTGGAAACTTGCCTTTATTGATATGATCAATGTAGTATTACAAATCATTTACATAGTATCCCATTACAATCATCGAATGATAGTCTCTATGAGCATACATACCAACAGATTCCCACTTGCACTTATACCCAATCACCCATGAATCTCAATCCAAGTGATCGAACATGCCCGTCATGTTTCTGCTGTGAAAGTGCTTTTGTGAGCGGGTCAGCCACATTGCTTTCTGTAGGTACTCTGCAAATCTTCACATCTCCTCGTTGTACGATCTCTCGTATGAGATGGAACCGCCGTAGAATATGTTTGGAACGTTGGTGCGATCTTGGTTCTTTAGCTTGTGCAATTGCTCCATTGTTGTCGCAAAACAACTCAATTGCATCACCAGCGCTTGGAACCACTCCAAGTTCAGAAATGAACTTCTTGATCCACACAGCTTCCTTTGCAGCATTAGATGCGGCAATATATTCGGCCTCTGTTGTAGAATCCGCAACCGTCTCTTGCTTGGAACTCTTCCAGCTCACAGCTCCGTTGTTCAGGCAAAACACAAATCCAGATTGCGATCTGTAGTCATCTTTGTCAGTTTGGAAGCTAGCATCGGTGTAACCCTTTACTACGAGCTCTTCCTCACCACCGTATACCAAGAATTGATCCTTAGTCCTTCTCAAGTACTTTAGGATGTTCTTTACGGCTGTCCAGTGACATTCACCTGGATCTGACTGATACCGGCTCATCATGCTCAAAGCATACGATACATCAGGACGAGTACATAACATCGCGTACATGATAGATCCAATTGCTGATGCATATGGAATCTTACTCATGCGTGCCCGTTCATCACATGAACTAGGACATTGGGATTTAGAGATTGTAACCCCATGGGACATGGGCAAGTTACCTCTCTTAGAACCCTCCATGCTAAACCTCTTTAGCACCTTGTCAATGTATGTGCTCTGGCTTAGGCCTAGAAGCCTTCTAGATCTATCTCTATAGATCTTAATCCCTAGTATATAGGATGCTTCACCTAAATCCTTCATAGAGAAAGTCTTCCCTAGCCAACCTTTTACTGTCTGAAGAGTAGGGATGTCATTTCCCATCAATAGTATGTCATCCACATACAATATGAGAAATATGACTGTGCTCCCACTAACCTTTTTGTATACACAAGGTTCATCTTCATTTTGACTAAAGCCAAACTTTTTGACTACTTCATCAAAACGTAGATTCCAGCTCCAAGATGCTTGCTTCAATCCATAGATTGACCTTTGTAGCTTACAGACTTTATTGGCTTCCTTTGGATCGATAAAACCCTCAGGTTGTGTCATGTACACATCCTCAAGTAAATTCCCATTAAGGAATGTTGTTTTAACATCCATTTGCCAAATCTCATAGTCATGATAAGCTGCAATGGCAAGCATGATCCTGATGGATTTAATCATGGCAACTGGTGAGAAGGTCTCGTCATAATCAACACCTTGAATTTGACGGAATCCTTTCGCAACCAATCTACCTTTATAGGTTTGAACATTTCCATCCATGTCAGTCTTCTTCTTGAAGACCCACTTGCACCCTATGGGTCTTACCCCTTCGGGTGGATCCACCAAGGTCCATACCTTGTTGGTGTACATGGATTCCATCTCAGATCTCATGGCTTCGAGCCATTTCTCAGATTCTGGTCCCTTAGTAGCTTCTAGATAGGAAGTTGGCTCATCTGCTATGCCCAATTCGTCACTGTCTTGAGTCACGAGAAATCCAAATCTCTCAGGCTCAAGTCGTGTCCTACTAGATATACGAGGTTCCTGTGTTACATTTGGAACTTGAAATTCCACAACAACTTGTGAGTCCTCATGTTCCTTATGTACCTCCTCAGGTTCTCTGCTTTCTTGTTGGTCTCGAACTTCTTCGAACTCTACATTCCTCCCACTAATTCCTTTGGAAATAAATTCCTTTTCAAGAAATACAGTAGTCCTAGCAACAAACACTTTGTTGTCAGTTGGTGTGTAGAAGTAGTATCCCCGAGTTTCCTTGGGGTATCCAACAAAATAGCATTTTTCTGATTTGGGTCCAAGCTTTTCAGGAAATTGTTTCCTAACATAAGCTTCACATCCCCAAATCTTTAACATAGACAAATTGGGACGATTCCCATTCCATATCTCATATGGTGTCTTTTGAACCGATTTGGAAGGTACACGGTTAAGTGTAAACGCTGTAGTTTCAAGAGCATATCCCCAGAACGATATTGGAAGTTCGGCTGAACTCATCATTGATCATACCATGTCTAATAATGTACGATTCCTTCTTTCTGACACACCATTATGTTGTGGTGTACCAGGTGGAGTCCATTGTGATACAATACCACGGTCTCTCAGAAGGTCCTCAAACTCTTGGCTTAAGTATTCGCCACCTCGATCTGAACGGAGTGCTTTAATACTCTTACCAAGTTGCTTCTCTACTTCATTCATGAAAGTCTTGAACATTTCAAGAGTTTCTGACTTGTGTTCCATAAGATATACATAGCCATACCTACTGAGGTCATCAGTGAAGGTAATGAAGTATTGATAGCCTCCTCTAGCATTTGATCTAAAAGGTCCACATACATCAGTATGTATGAGCCCTAGAAGATCACTGGCTCTCTCACTGTGTCCAGTGAAAGGAGTTTTGGTCATCTTCCCTAATAAACATGCCTCACATGTCTCTAATGATTCAAAATCAAAAGAGTCTAGATAACCATCCTTATGGAGTCTAGATATGCACTTCTCGTTTATATGCCCAAGACGACAATGCCATAAGAATGTTTTGTTTGAGTTGTCAAGTTTTAACCTTTTAGTATTTACGTTATATATGCTAGTCTCAAGTTCTAACAAGTAGATACCATAAGACATAGGGGCATTGCCATAAAAGATCTCATCTTTAGATATAGAAATAATTCCATTCTTAATGTGAAATTCAAATCCACTCTTGTCCATACAAGATACAGAAATAATATTTCTATTAATGGCAGGTACATAATAGCAATTCTCTAATTCTATTACAAGGCCCGTAGGCAAAGATAAACTAATAACTCCAACTGCGGTGGCAGCAACTCTTGC